>LPNX010033224.1:0-163450 GCA_001517045.1 Pseudotsuga menziesii
TTACACATTGTCCATACTTAGTTTTAGAATGAATTTAGAGAAAGCAAAAACAAAAAAACTTAAATACATTTTTTATTCAATTAACACCACCAAACTCAATTTGAATTTCTTTCAAAAACACGGATCGAAATTAAACAAATCACTACTAACATAGTTCATTGGCTTCCCTTATTTGTATTTAGAATAATAGAACAACACCACAAAGTAGTTTTCCTCATAATTGAGCTTCATTTTTTTTAGGTGTTTCTAGGGTTACCTACTTAAAAGCATTACGACATCAATTCTTCACCTCCATTGTTTATTGATTTGTAATTAGCATAGATCCATTTTAAACCTAGATATATTATGCACTAATTTTTCTTGAGGTGTAAATGTTTTTTATCTTATTTTTTACATTTAAAAAAAAAATTATACCTCAAGATATTTGATCCCATCTAGTTCTTGATATATCTAGGTTTAAGCTCAAATCAATATAATTAATTTTTTTTGTTTAAAGCAACATCATTTGCATTTCTATTTTTTTTTATGGGAATGTCATGTTAAATAAATTTATGCAACCTTATACTGGATTTTAAACACCTCGCTACTCTTGATGCAACAACTAGGATTTCTTGTATTGAAAACATCACCCTAAACACGCTCCACTATATTAAATTGGTATTTTAATAATTCATTGAGAATTTAAATCACCATAGAATACATAAATATAAATATGGTATGATAAAGAATGTAAAGATGTGAGAAAATAATTTAAGCAAGTTACTACAAATTCGATAAAAATGGACAAGATAAATAACTACGAAGCCTTAATTAAAAGAAAGAAAAAACATTATCTAAGTAAAATGAAAAAAAATATCCTACACCTCTCCAAGGTGGCTCCTAATAAATTTTGGATGCAAATTCTAACTCGTAAAACAAAAGAATACAATAAAATTGCTTTAAAATATTGGAATTCCTATCTTAAAAAGATTTATGAATCCCCGGATATCAGAGATAACATTCAAACCCTTCTTACAACGAAATATTTTTCTCGTTAGAAGACATAGATTTCAGGGTTTAAGCGCTTATCAAATGGAAAAGATAAAGACATTGAACACTACCAAGTGGAAATATTAAAAATTGGAGATCCTGTCCTCATCTCGCACACCCACAAACTCTTTAATCTAGCAATCAAGCAAGGGTTTCCTACACATTGGACTCAAAGACTCATTATTCCTATTTTCAAAAGTGGTGGTAAAAATGACCCCTCTAATTATTGTACTATTATGATTAACCCTCTCTTAGATAAGTTATATGGTATTATCTTAGAAAATAAAATCAATGAATGGATAGAAATGGAAGGTAAGAGGGATAAGAGCCAAGCAGGTTTTAGAAGGAATCATTCAACCATAGACCACCTTGTTATGCTTAGGATCATTACAGAGGAATGTCGTAATAATAAGTCTGACCTATTTTTTTGCTTTGTGGATTTTAGAAAAACTTTTGATACAGTGCGTAGAAATAACCTGTGGAATAGGCTAGAGGAGCTTAAAGTTCCTTTTGAGTTGAGAGCTACCATGATAAGGTTATACAAAAAGGTCATTGCCAAGTTTAAGAATAATGAGGGGTGGAAAATGAATAAAATTGTAATATTGGAGTTAAATAAGGTTTCCCCCTCTGCCCTACCATTTTTGACATTTACATTGATAAGATAGAAATGTGTTTAGAAGAACCAGTTTGCGTCGATACAATCTTAGCTAGGATTGTTATCATCCCCTACTTTATGCTAATGATATTGTTCTTATGGAAAGGTGTCCCTTTGATCTCGATAAGCAATTAATAATTCTTAAATATTTTTTCTCTAACATGGGTATGATTGTTAACACTGACAAGAAAAAATCATGATTATAAAATCTAAGAAAGACACCTATGCAAATTTTATTTATGATAATAGAAATCTAGAGGAAGTGACTTCTTACAAGTATATCAGAATTGATATTCATCACAAGCTCAATTGGAACTATAGCGTTGAGAAAATGATTAATCGAGGGTGGAAAGCTTATTTTGGTCTTGAAAATAACTGTAAATCAACCAAACTGGTCATGTGGGATAAAAATAAGTTCCTCTTCGAAACTCTTGTCATCCCTGTTATATTATATGGTTTTGAAGTATGGGGGTGCAACATTTCTAGAAAATCTTGGAGGAAGATTGGGCAAATCCAGAAAGAAGTGGGTCTTTTCCCCATCGAGATCTTGGCTATGACTAGGTACATGATGTACACTCACAAGATAAATAACATGGGAAATGAGAGACTTCCTACAATTGATTTAAACTCAAGTCAAAACCAACTATGCCTCAAGCGGTGCTGGGGTAAAGATACCATGGCTTGGTTAAACCATTGGGGCATTGATGAAAATGACATTTTCCAGAACATTGATAATGTCAAAAATATTATTACTTCTAAGTTTAAAGAGAAATTGTGGTGTGAGGAAAATTTAGCGGTTAAGAGAAAATTAAGATACTATAAGGAGGTCATTAATCATAATTTGGAAGATATAAAGTATCTCTCGGTAGTAACTAGGTGACGAAGGAAAATTAATATAGCCAAGATTAAAACGGACTCTCATGAACCCCATAGCGAAACAGGGTGTTGGTCTATTCCTAAAACTCCATGGGTGGAAAGTGTTTTCCATCTATGTGAGTCTATGAGTGTTGAGGATAAAAATCACTTTCTCTTACAGTGCCCTGCTTACACCCACGTTAGATCTGAGTTTCATAGTATTTGCTACGATACAAACCTTTATAACTTCCTAACTTGCCAAAACTATAATGAGCTTGGAAAGCTTCTTGGCAAGCTTTTTGAGCACAGGAACAAGATTTTAAAGTAAACCAAGTATTATCCTTCTTAAAGTCCAATAAACCAAAGTTAATCTCATTGGACGTTAATCATCATCACCATTATTATCATCGTAATGTAAATATACAAATTAACAACAATAGAATATATAACTAAACTAATAAAAAAAAGTAAATTTAACCATATTTTTAAAAGATCTGTATTATGTTATATTTGCTAACATTAATCCATATATTTTTCTAACTTAATTTTCATTTTTCATTTATCTATGAAAAACTATTGTAAATAAATATATGATATATTTAAATCATGATGTTGTGATATGGTGGAGTGTCCCGTGATATATAATTCATTTTTCATTTATCCATGTAGAACTATTGTAAATAAATATACTATAAATATTTAAATCATGATGTTGTGATATGTGGACTGTCCCTTCATATATAATTCAAGTGATGATTGACAATAGTGTTTTGAAACTTTTGAGAACTACAAATGATTATATAAAAATAGAATTGAGAATAAATGAAATTTGTATAATATATTATAATTGATTAGTATGTATCACAAGGGTATGTGAGCATATAGGTCATAAAATAATTAGGATGATTTCTTGTTACACTTTCCACGAGGGTAAACACTTTCTACCGAATAAGCGATCAATTTAACAAACATCCACACCTAACTTTACCTACTCAATTGACTTACCATATAGGTCAAGCATGGTCACATAAGTCAGAATAATTAACTCAATTCTTCTCCAATCGGTTGTTGGTTTAGTGGGAAGTATGAAGTATGATGGATAAAATACAGCTCCAAACTTCCAATCTAGAGGGAGGCCACCCACTCTTGACAGTGGGGTCAAGACCAAGTGCAAGTGCCATCTCATGCCAAATTTTGACCTTTAAAACCACCATCCAATTTGTGAAATGATTATTTTAATCCGAATATAAAATAAACTCAATCATTCTAACTCATGTGTACTATCAGGTCAAACCTACACAAATTTGGCGGACTAGTTAACCCACTTGTGGCATTTTATGCAAAGTAAGTTTGACCTTTACAACCTTCCAACTTGTGAAATGACTATTTTAATATGAATATAAAATAATTATTTTTGGCTCAATTGCTTTAAAAAAAATGAAACAAACTCATTGGATATTCATATGCGATACATAAAAGTCTTTCAAAAACCCGATGGAAAATTAACCACGTTTTCCCAAAGTTCTAACCATGTTCGAGATGAACTTGACCTTAGACTTACCAAATGTTTCATCGAACATATATATATTTTGATGTATATTGAACATCAAAAGATTCTTAACTTCCATTTCTTTAGGTGATTTTCCCAAAGTTTATGTAATAAATGTATTTTAATTTTAATAAATGTATTTTAATTTAGAAATGGTTATAAAATCTTTAGAAATTTGAATAATTTATTTTTAAATTTTGGACAATTTTGATAGTATAATTACCTTGTGTCATTATAACTTCACCAAAACTAAGTGATTTTTTTAGGAAATCTATCCTTAATAAGCATCCAAATCAGCTAGTGTCCACTAAAATCTAGACAATAATATTTAAAGACTAAAATCTCACACACTAAAATCTAGACCAATAATCTTTAAAGACTAAAATCACATTATGCATTGTTAAAATTAAACTAAATTTGTAAACTTATAACTTCACTCACAATTGATTAAAAGAGATCCTTCTTGTCCATTCTTGCACATGATCCATTTCATGATTTGGGGAATTTCCTGTTAAACTCTTTATTTTTAACATTTCTATAGTAACTTATCCATTCTTGCACATTATCTATTTTATAATTTGTAAAATTTCTTGTTAAACTTTTTATTTTAACATTTATCCATTCTTGCACATTATTTATTTTATAATTTGTAAAATTTCTTGTTAAACTTTTTATTTTAACATTTATTAACAACATTAAAGTTTCAATGCAAGGAACAAATATATAATCCTTTGATCAGAATGTTGGAAAATTATATTCATATAATTCCCAAAAAACGAACCTTAACATACCATCAAACTGTTGCGTTTATTTCTAAGAGACTCACACTCTTGTATAACAAAGTCTACTAAGATTAAAGTAGCTAAGAATCTACTTGCACAATTTGTTAAACTCATTTATGCCTAAAATAAATCGAAGTTAACAATGATCTAAATCAATTAATTGCATCAACGAGGTGCATTCTACAACCCAGTAGGGGAGAGAAGTTGAAAAGTGTCGTTTATAAAAATAAATAAAAAATGTTATTAAAAATAATAAGTTAAATTTAAATTATTTTGAATTGCATATATATATATATAAAACAACATAAATTAGATAAACTAAAATCATAAACATTTGATTACACATTCTTTAACATTTCCATTGTGAAAAGGGGTTTGCACTTTAAGAGATTTGATCCTTCTCGGTTCTTGGTAGATCCTCTTTTAGATGGATCTATGCTAGTTAATACTATTTTTACAATCATATAATGATTATTATAGTTACGCTGACCCATCATGACCTGCAAAGCAATCCTTTGTTCAGCGATATCAGGATCACTAGTTTGATTACTGTAGTTGTACACTGACACGTCAAGACTTCAAAACAAACCTTTCTTCAAACATATCAAGATATAAAATGTATTGTACAAGCTACCGGTTGAACTTTGGGATAAGTGAGTCACGTAGATTTTTTCCCCTTTGATTCTAGTTAACACTAGAGATTCAAATTATACTGAAGCATGAGAAAATACAGGCGACTCAAACAAATTTTCTTTCTTTAATTGTAGTTAACACAAAGTTCAGAGGGAGGAAAAAAAAATTTCACATATATTGAATTTAAACTTTATGCTAGCAAATTCAAATTAAGTTTCGTCATTTGATTATTGTCCATTTAGAATACATATATCTACTGAATTTATCAGAATTTAAATTAAATTATATATTATAGTTCTCACTCTTAAGATTTCTATTGATCTTATTTTTTCATCAAACTAATAATTATTTTAATGTATTTTATAAAAATAACTATAATGTAGAGATGTAGAGATTATATAAACTTTTCCTATATATATTAATCTTATTTTTTCATCAAACTAATAATTATTTTAATATATTTTATAAAAATAAGGTATAATATAGAAATTATATAAACTCTTCCAATAAGTAAATAAATATATATATAAGTTATGTAGTTATCTTCATAATAAAATTTCTTATGGAATCACATAAAAAAATTGAAATATATTACCAACAATTACTTTAAGAAAAAGAACCATATTTTTTATTAAACAAATGAAATTAGTAGCAAAATTGCTTGTACTTCCTTCCAATAAATATTTCAATATTAAAATTGTGAATAAAATAAAATAATATTATACTATTCACAAATCTGATGCATTGATAGTTCTTTTAGATATATCAATATTTATAAATAAATATAATAAAGAAAAAATGATTTATATTTTATAAAAACAATTATAAACATGAACATATGAGATAGTTATAAGTTCACTAAATGGAAAAAGTACAAAAAAAAATCTAAAAACCAAGTTTATTAGAGAAAATAGCAATTAATTTATAATAAAAAAATTAATAAGTTTTAAAAATCTATTGTTAGATGTTTAAAACCTATAACCATGTATATTGAATGTTGTAAAAAGTACAAAAGATCATTTATGTCATAATTTTAAATTAATTCGACGACGACGACGGCGACGACGACGGCGGCGGCGGCGGCGGCGGCGGCGGCGGCGGCGATGACGACGACGACGACGACGACGGCGGCGGCGGCAGCGGCGGCGACGACGACGACGACGACGATGATGGTCCATTGAGACCAACTTTGATGATGATGAATGTCCATTAAGACCAACTTTGGTCTATCGGATCTTAAGAAGGAAAATATGATGATGATGATGAATGTCCATTGAGACCAACTTTGGTCTATCGGACCTTAAGAAGGAAAATACTTGGGTTTACTTTAAAATCTTGTTCCTCTGCTTAAAAAACTTGAAGCTTTCCAAGCTCACTATAGCTTTGGCAAGTTAGGAGGTTATGAAGGTTTGTATTGTAGAAAATACTATGAAACTCAGATCTAATATGGGTGTAAGAAAGGAACTCTAAGAGAAAGTGATTTTCATCCTCAATGCTCATATACTCACATAGATGACAACCCTTTCTGCCCATGGAGTTTTAGGAATAGACCAATGCCTTGTTTCACTATGGAGTTCATGAGAGTTCATTCTAATATTGGCTATATTATTTTTCTTCCATGAGCTAGTTACTACCGAGAGATACTTCTAATCTTCCAAGTTAGGATTAATAACCTCCTTATAGTATCTTAATTTTCTGTTAACCGCTAAATTTTCCTCACACCATAATTTATCTTTAAACTTAGAAGTAATTATATTTTTGTCATTATCATTGTTCTACAAAATGTCATTTTCATTAATGCCCCAATGTTTTAACTAAGCCATGGTATCTTTACACCAACACCACTTGAAGCGTAGTTGGTTTTGACTTGAGTTTAAAGCAATTTTAAGAAGTCTCTTGTTTCTCATGTTATTTATCGTATGCATGTACATTAGGTACCTAGTCATAGCAATGTTCTAGATAGGGGGGAAGACCCACTTCTCTGAGGAGAATAGGATAAGGCGTATTGCTTTTAATTTTGACGTTATAAGTTATTAACTGCTTCTGGATTTGTTCAATCTTCCTCCAAGATTCTCTACAAATGTTGCACCCTCATACTTCAAAACCATACAAGATAACATGGATGACAATATTTTCAAAGAGGAAATTATTTTCATCCCACATGACCAGATTGGTTGATTTGCAGTTAATTTCAAGACCAAAATAAGCTTTCCACCCTCCATTAATCCTTTTCTCAATTGTATAGTTCCAATTGAGCTTGTGATGAATATCAATTCCGAGATACTTGTAAGAAGACACTTCCTCTAGATTTATATTATCATAAATAAAATTTGCATAGGTGTCTTTCTTAGATTTTATAATCATGATTTTTGTCTTGTTGGTGTTAACAGTCATACCCATGTTAGAGAAAAAATCTACAAGAATTCTTAATTTATTATCGAGATCAGAAGGACACCTTATCATAAGAACAATATCATCAGCATAAAGTAGGAGGATGATAACTATCCCAGCTAAGATTGTACCGGCACAACTAGCTTCTTCTAAACACTTTTCTAGCAGGGATCATTTTAAGAACAGCCCGGAAATTTATATGTATAATAAATGGGTAAATATTTGTAATTTATAGGAAAATTTGAAGGCTATTCTATTAATCATATAATATGTATATATAAATTTTTGGCTAATTGTTACAAATGATTTTACCACACATGGTGGATCACACCTTTATGGCCTTCCCTATCCCTCTCCAGACTCTTTAGACCCCATGGACCATTATTGTACCTTTGATATTTTCAAGATTATCTCTAAAAACATGCATTATTTTCCATACGCGACTTTTAAACCTATTCTCGCGTATGTACGTAGATATGACCCTCAAACCTGCGTACATCGGGATGTGTGAAAAAGGCCAAATAGTTTTGGAGTTTTCCTTAATGTGGATCCGAGTCACTTGTCTCTTGGCCTTCCATATGCCTTGAGATCGCTTGGATTTGACCTTCCATTACCCCATTGAAGCATTATATAAGGAACCCTTTGGATACATTGAAAGGGGAGGAATTGAAGAGCAAGAAAACTACAGTCCATTGTTGTTAGAGCTTATACTTGAGTCTGCATCCCTTTGTCCCTTGGACCACTTTGTGTTCTTCCCAAGCTTTCCTTTGCTTGTGAGCTTGCTCAGTGAGAGATGGAGGATTCAAGTGGTGGAGGCCCAGGTGGGGGACTCAGTTTCTCCGATTCGCAAGCGTGCCGACAGAGGTTGTCGCTATTGTAATCTCTGTTTTATATTAATAGAAATATCTTTTCATGTCCAATAATGTGTATTTAAATGAGTATTGAATCCATGGATGCTTTTAAATGCTTATATGTTATTGATTATATATGATAGAGTAATTCTAACACCATCATATAGAATGCGTGTCTTGTTTTTTGAATGTTGAGAGAGCAAATTGCTAATACAAGCGAGAGTGGAAAAGCTCAACGGGGATCTACATCAAACATCCAGAATAAGGTATGTTTCGAGATCCTTTAGTGTTAGATATTTGGTTTCTCTTGTATATGGGAAAAGATTGATTTCTATGGTTACTCTGTCTGTTGTGGTACCCCAAGCCATAGGAAGTTTTCTCCGTAATAGAATTGGTGACCATACTAGGGAGTTCCTAGTCATTTCCTTTGGGGGTTTTATCGGCATTCAATGTTCTTGAATTGCTCTAATTTCTCTATTTCTGAGTCGGTTCTGGGGGCATGTTTTCCTAATAGTGTCTGATAGGAGTAAAGTTTATCTCAGCTTGTCTATTTACCTTTCTTTTTATCTCTTTTTCTTCCTGTACATGAGTTTTTTCTTCACAGTCGCATGTACACGTAGTTTTTACTGGGATATCCACATATATACGCGGGTTTTCTGCACACAGTCAAGTATGCCCTAAGTTTTTCCTTTGTGGGGAAGATTAAGTGTTGTTGGGTGAGTTTTGATGATTGTTGAGTCTTCTTGGATGCTTCTAGAGTCTGTATACACCTTTGTTTGTGACCAGAGATGCTTTTTAGTTCAAAATTTTTTGAGAATGTTCTTGTCATTGCATTTTCTATTTTTTGTTTCGGGATTAGTGCATTAGGTCTCTTTTACCTTACTGCTTTACATGGGTGTTGTTTGATAGTGATTGTAGAGTCTAGGGGTGGTGGAGTCATTCTTTTGCTTTATTATCTCATTTTTATTCAAAAAATACAAAAATATTTGCTTTTTTCATCATTGTGCATTTTTGGATTTTGCATTTTGCATGGTACTTGCATTAGGTTTGATTGGAGAAGTACTAGTTAGTCCTTCATATAGGAATGATTGCATTTTCATTTGAAGGAAAATTTTACATTTCACATAGTAGCATACCCTGTTTTTCATTCGACTCAGTGCATTTGCATTGATTTTCAGGTGTGCATTTTACTTCTTGTTGCGTCATAACACCGTTAGTTGCACAATCATTTTCCCTTTTGAGTAATAAGCAAATTAAAATCAACGCATAATAAAATGAATTACACTCTTTTCTTTTATAGGGTGCACCAACAAGATTAGGTTTTACGGTCTTGGAATAGTTCATTGTTAGTAAATTCTCCAAGACCACTAAACGAAACATGTATGTGTCTGTCGAGGTGAGAGTGTGAAATTACTTGGTATAATTAGTGTTTCTCAGGATCCTCCTCTTACAAGGGAGTTAAGCACGAGGCAGTGTGAGCAGTTAATGATTTGGATGACCCCTGGTCATAACTGAGTAGCACCGGAGATATTTCCAAGATTGTATTCGTATCTAGGGGCTCTTTTGAGATTTTCAGGCTTCGCCACCCTACCCATATAGTCAATCTCGCCTGTGACTGTCCACTTGAGCATTGATTATATTGAGGTGACCTTAGTTGCCTTACCTAGGTTATCGAGGGGGTACTTCGCAGAGGTTATTCTACAGGTGTCCTGGCTAGGTAGGGGTCGGACAGCACATTCATTATATGCGTTGAAGCTAAGGGCCACTATAATTGGTTACGAACCTCTGCTTGTTGTGTATGGGAGTCTCAAGCCTCTCCTAAGCGAGACACCTTCTTCATTTGGGAGCTCACATATCCTACCCTTGCTTTCTTGTGATTTGTCTTTACATTATATAGGTGTATGCTTTGTGCACGCTAGTTTGCCTAGGGTTTGCATAATTAGATAGATTCTTTTTAATTTTTTGAGTCATTGTGGATTCGGGTGTGACACTTTGCTGTTCTGGTCATTTAGCAGGACTTCCACCTTCCATGTCTCCTCCTCCTTTGGGAGAGAGAAACAGACAATCCGGGCAGACTACTTCTCACATTGATTCACACACGATGGGAGATCACGAGGATGAGATTCATGAGATGTCTTCTCGACCTCATGAGGTTGGGGATGTAGATTCTACTCCTGTATATGATCCTTCACCAGATATACCTTCACATTCTGGTTATGATCCCTCATTCACAGGTCACTGGTATTGGTTACCAGGTGACGAAACTCATCATGAACCCACAAGCACTAGTTATATTCATTATTGCATACCTAATATCCCTACACACGATCTAACACATCATGTCGAGTCATAGATTGAACCTAGCACTATGCTTGGGGGTAATCCTATTCCTTTCCATGCGGAGAGATTTGGGAGCACTAGTCACATTGCACCTTCCATCCCGGTGGTGGAAGCGACCTCACATGTCCGTCCTAGACCTAGTGTTAGTAGTCATTATGGATACCAAAACCGAGATGAGTGACCATAGGGAACAATTCTTACATCCCTTCACATGTCCCTTCGTCCTCAAATCCTACTCCTTCGAATGTGTTCTTGACAACCCTTCCTCCCCCTAATTCACATGGTCCTTCAGGCCAAAATGTTGCTACTAGCCATGTTCATACTGCGACTACTCGCACGGTAGTATCTCAGAGTCAAGTACCTCCTATTGTCTCAAGAGGTCATATTCCTGTTTCTGGATTGTCTTACGGTCCATCGCAAGGATTTCCCCATATCCCTAACTATGGAGCTTCTCATGGGACATCCCATGGGACTCCTTATGGAGCTTCTCATGGACAACCTTATGGACCGCAGTATGGACAAAACTATTAACCCTATGGGTACGGGTATCAACAACCCACTTACTTGTCTAATTATGGATTTGTAGCACCGCCTAGTCAAGGTACACCACATCACATTTCTTCCATGTAGCCCTACATAGGTCAAACAAGAGGAGGATATTATGGCCATGGCCATGGTATTTATAGTAATAAGCCTTATATGAACCAAAATTATCAGGGAGCATGGCATAGACTGGATCAACCTAGGCTCCCTTTCCTTGCAACATTAAATTTACCTAACTTATCGAGACTCATGAACGATCTAGTATCTCATGACCCGGCTTGGCCGGCTGTCCCCACCAAGCTTCCCTCGGACATTCCCAAATTTGAGGGCAAAGCAGGAGAAGATCCTAGTGAACATGTCACTACTTTTCACCTTGGGTGCTCTTCCAATTCCTTACATGACGACTCAATACGTTTAAGGCTATTTCAATGCACCCTCACTGGGCCTACAGTGAAATGGTATATAGAGTTACCGAAGGGGGCATTCGTTTTGTTCGATGATCTTGCTATGACTTTCCTCAATCACTTCCAGCTACATGTGTGTAACGACGTTGGTATAGAACTCTTGTCAACATTTTGACAAGATAAAGCCACACATATCTCGGACCATATCCAAGAGTGGCGTAGATGGAAGAGGTTTATTAAAGCCTTCATACCGCCAGAATTTCTCCTTGAATGGTTCCTCAAATCATTGTTACCATATATCACGAAGGATGTTTCTACATCTGTAGTCCAGAATGAGGAACAAGCAATTTTTAAGGCACAAGAGTTGAATTTGATATATGCTCAATCCGGACTTCTGTATGAGATCATACCTAATGCTCTGCATTCTAGTTTCGATCCCAAGATCAAGCCTGGACCACATGCTGATGGAATTGTGGGTTGTACAAGTACCAAACCTGCGGATTCGGTTGTGAAACAAGTGATTCAATTGTCTATTAATCAATCCGTGTCGGGAAAAGCCATGGCTTCGTCTGAACCCACTTAAATGGTGAGTGTACTTTCTGTGCAATCGTTGGACCAAAAGGGCAACCGGCAGCCTGGAAGGAATAAGAAAAGGGTAAAAACAATCGTAAGGGTGGGAACAAGAATGAAAATGTCAATTTTAATGACAAGAATTCCCACAATGCTGGGGGACACAAGAAGTCTAAACGTAAGGTTAAGTTTCCTTGCAAATTGTGTAAGGATGACCACCTCACTCACTTGTGCCCTCGTATGGAAGACACCTCGAGGTTCATAGCACAGGGCCCAACTGTGATGACCAATCCTTTACCCCATCATCAAAATATGAACTCGAGGACCCATGATCCTCATTGTGCATCGGGTGGAGATCAAGATCCACCAGAAGCCAATGCTGGTCATGGTTGCATCAACATGGTGCTTGCTACTAAGGTTGTGACTCGTGCAAAAGACTATGGTTCCTCACAACCAGACCTTGGAAAAGAACCTGTTCCACCTGAGAGCCCTTTGTGTATTGAAAAATCTATGGATAAACCTGATATTGCACCTCGCATTCCTAAGGGATTCCTAAAGCATTCGGGGCAAAATCCTAATGCCCAAGCCATGTCTACACTTGAAGTACTTCAAAGTTGTCCTTCGCAAAGGAAAGATTTGCTTTCTGCTCTTAGGGTTAATGATGATAGCTCTTCTTCCATCATCAAATTTGAAACCATGGGACTACAACCTCGCTTTCCTTACTACATGTCTCTCTTTATTCATGTAGAGTGTCTTAACATGACCGTCAAATGCACTGTGATTGACGAAGGCGCTGCTACTTCCGTGATGTCTTTGTTGTGCTAGAAGGGTATGGGTTCTCCCGATTTGTCTCAATCCGCTAACATGTTGACTGCCTTTGATGGTAGATCGTTTCGGTCGCATGGAATTCCTCCTTCTCTCAAGGTCCATTTGGGAGGGAAGACCGTCACAATCAAGGTCGAGGTGGTTGATGCGCCCCTTGATTATGATATTTTACTAGGTCGAAATTAGATGTATAGTATGCAAGTCGTAGCCTCTTCTCTATTTCGAGTAGTATGCTTTCCATTTAATGGGAAGATTGTTACGATTGATCAGACATCATTCTAAAATCCAAGTGTTAATGCATCATTGGGAGCTTCTATATCGATTATCCATCTATCTCAGCTGGAAACTGGGAGTGTGGGTGTAGGTATGTATCCATCCCTTATGGGGACCTTTAGTTGTCCTGTACCCATTCTTATTAGCGGATCTAGTTTCAGTGGGGCTTCATCTTCATTGAATTCAATGTCTTTTCGCACTACCCATATGGAAGATCCTTGGATTCTTCCTTCACCGAGTCTTTCGAATGGACCTGTCGAAATGGATGTGCCGTTGCCTGCAACAATGATAGCATATCAAGCGAATCTTGATTGTGTTGTAGAGCCTAGTCCTTCCTCTTTGCAGATGGAAGAGGAGGACCCATATGTGCTGCCTGCATGGGTAGTTGAGTCCTCTCACGTACATGATTTCCTTGATGATGTTTTTCCATCAGATGAAGCCATTATTGAGGCCATGTCTGGGGTTGAGCCACCTTGTGAAGAGTTACACAATAGATCCTATTTTCTTCTCGAGCTTGACCATTTGGAGCATAAGGACTTTAGGGAGATTCTTAGCAAGAAGATTGGTAGTCCCATGGTTCCATTGAGCTCTCCTGGTCAGATGGATGATGGGAACATGGCGAATATATCACCTACTATTCCTATCAATATCTCTCGTGATCCTGGAAAAATTGAGAATGTGTACATTGGGGCAGACTGTTCCCCTGATGAGATTAAGGAGTATACCGAGCTGTTCAAAGAGTTTCGAGACATATTTGCTTGGTCATACAAGGAAATGCCAGGTATCGAACCTCATATTATTGAACATGAAATTAAGACCTATTCGAATGCGAAGCCCATTCGACAACGTTTGTGTGCGGTGAATCCTAGAAAAGCACCCGCTATTAAGGCTAAGATAGAGAAGATGTTAAAAGCCAGTTTTATCTATCCCATTCCCTTGATGGAGTGGGTTTCAAACCCCGTTCTGGTTGATAAGAAGCAGGGAATGATCCGTATATGCACTGATTTCCATGATTTAAATCATGCTTGTCTTAAGGATAATTTTCCCACACCATTTATTGATCAAATTTTAGATGAGCATGCGGGAAGCGAGGTATTTTCCTTTATGGATGGATTTTCGAGATATAATCATATTTAGATCAAACCCGGGGATCAACACAAAACTGCATTTATTTGTCCTTGGGGTACATTTGCATATCGGAAGATGCCTTTCGGTCTTAAAAACTCCAGAGCCACATTTCAGCGGGCTATGACCTTGATTTTTCATGATCTCAAAATGATTATTGAAGTCTTTTTGGATGACCTTGCTACTCTTTCTCGGCTGAGAGTGCGTCATCCATACCATTTGAGATTAGTATTCGAAAGATGATGCCATTACCTAGTTAGGTTAAATCCTCATAACTGCATCTTTTGCATGAAGTCTGGTCGCTTGCTAGGGTTCATTGTTTCCAAGGAGGGTATAAGAGTCGATCCCTTAAAGGTTGAGGCAATACTTCAATTGTCTCCCCCGCGCAATATTAGACATCTTCAATGTTTGCAAGGCATGGAAAATTTCTTACGGATATTCGTGGTTAACTTTTCCAATTTGACTAAAGGATTTATGTGTCTTTTAAAGAAGGACACTACTTTTTGGTAGGCTGAGTGAGCCCATGAGTCCTTTGATGCTGTTAAGTGAGCCTTAGCATTGGCCCTCGTGCTTAGTCCACCCAACTATAGCCATGACTTTTTTATTTATGTGGTCGCGTCCATGGAAACAATTGGTATGGTTTTGGTTCAGAAGGATGAGGAGATCCATGAGCATGTCATATATTATTTGAGTTGAAACCTTATTGATGTGGAAATCCATTATTTCCACATGGAGAAACTTGCCTTAGCCACCGTTCATGCGGTTCAAAGATTGAGGTTCAAAGATTGAGACATTACATTCTCCTTCGCCAGACCTTGGTGGTAGCTCATGCCAATCCATTTCAGTTCATCCTCACTAGAAGGATGATCGAGGGAAAGTATAATAAGTGGATTTTTATTTTGCAAAAATTCGATCTCGAGTTTGTTTCGGCGAAATCGAAGAAATCGTTGATATTTGCGGAGCTCATTTCTGATTTTCCAAGTGTGGAGGAGGAGGAGGTTTATGAGGATACATTTTTCGATGAGCATATTTTCCTTATCTCAACTTTGGATCCATGGTATGGGGATATCATCATATATTTACAAATGTTGAAGGTCCCTACTCACCTTTCACGCGATGAGCGACGACGATTATGTCACGTATCTAAGAACTACCTTATAGTGGATAACACTTTGTACCGTCATGGGGTAGATTCCATTTTACGTCGCTGTTTAACCCATGAAGAGGCTGAGTTTGTGTTGAATGATTGCCACGAAGGGGCATGTGGTGGTCATTTATGTGGGATTTCTACAGCCAAAAAAATCTTGAGAGCGGGATATTTTTCGCCATCGATCTTCAAAGATTGTGTCAATGCGGTCAAGAAGTGTCACCCTTGCCAATTTTTTTCATGCAATATGTGCTCACATCCTGCCTCGTTACATCCGATTATCACCCACCGGTCCCTTCACCAAGTGAGGGATTGACTTGATGGATTGCAACCCAGCTTCAGCTGGGGGGCATCATCACATTATAGTGGTTGTTGATTATTTCATGAAATGGGATGAGGCTATGCCCATGATTAAATCCGATGGTGAGACAGTCACGCATTTCGTATTCAACGAAATTATTACTCGGTTCGGCATTCCGAAAGAGCTTGTCACTAACCATGGTAGGCACTTTCATAATAGAATGATGGAAGAGTTGGCCTCGAAGTTAGGGCATAAGCAAGAGCACTCATCTTCTTATTACCCTCAGGTGAATGGACAGGTTGAAGCAGTGAACAAATCACTTAATTCCATTCTCCAATGAACCGCCACACAAAGCAAGATGAATTGGCATATCATGTTATATCCTGCTTTGTGGGCCTATAGGACCGCGGTTAATACTGCCACCAGTTTCTCTCCATATCAGCTCGTACATGGGGTGGAGTCTATCTTACCAGTTGAGTGCGAAATCCCTTCGTTGAAGCTAGCTATAGATTTTTTACCAGACACTTCTGCATTGGAGGAACGTTTGGTCCACTTAGAGCAGCTTGATGAGCAGCGTCAGGATGCCTTAGTGGCTCTAGAAGTAAATAAGCGTCACATTAAGGTCCAGTATGATAAGTCTATCTGTCTAAAGAGGTTTAGTGAAGGTGATTTGGTCCTTTTATGGGATCAGGCTAAAGAACCCTTGGGGGCAAGGAAGTTTAATCCCATGTGGCATGGTCCTTATGTAGTCAAACGTGTGTTAGAGAAGGGCGCTTATGACCTGGTGGACTATGAAGGGACAGCCTTTGCGAAGCCTAGAAATGGGCTCTATCTCAAAAAATACTATGCATGATTTTTAGCCAAGGATTATTATTGTATATTATTATACAACCTTTTGCATAGTTAGGTCAAATTTCACTAGACGAAGGTCCCAGAGTTCGCTTTGGAAGTTTTGAGCTCAAATGGGTAAAAATTTCAAATGATATGTAATTTTTGAATTTTTTACTATTTATAGATAATTTTGAAATTTTTTACCCCCTTTCTATAGTTTCGAACTGTTTCTGGCCATTTTGGACCGTTTTGGACTAATATGATGATGTAGGAGTCCATTTTGAGCACCGTTTGGACCGTTGTTTTGACCCGTTCGTGTCGATTTTAGGTATTATGTCTAAACTGGCATATAGGTTAGATTTCACATCCATTTGCACTTTTCATGACCTTATGACCGTTTCATGATAACCTTAGTTACGAACCCATTCTATCTTGTCACGAAACCTTCTTGTTGCTTTTAGAAGTGACATGGTGTGAATGGTAGAGCTTGACCATACATGGGTGCCCTAGTTAGCTCCTGTTTTGCATTTGGTGCCCATGCCGACATTTTTCCATTAGGGTGTGGGAATCCTTTGTATAGTATTGCAATGTCTTTGCGCAAGAGCCTCATACTCCTCTTGATTTTTTTGCTGGCCTTTTTCCCCACAAATCCCTTATGTCAAGTTGTAATTGCATTATCATGAGTTTTTCCTACCTCATTGAGCCTTATGCCAGCTTCCTTAACTTTGATTATCATCTATATAGCCTGATCTTGTCTCATGTCTAGCCACACAAAGCCATTTTATATATCCTTTGTAGCTTGATTCCCCATTTTACCAAGAGGGGACTTTCCCCCGAGTGTCGTTATCCTACACATGTGTCCTTGCATTGAGCATAGGTATGTTCCACTTTTTGGAACTAGTTTGTTTCCCCATTGACACTCGTCTCCTCCTAGTCTGTAACTATAAAGCAATTTTATTCTTTTTCAAGCTTTTCAAAATATTTGAAAAAGTAAAAAAAAAAAATCAAAAAACCAAAAAGCCGAACAAGAAAAGATGTTATCTTTGGCAGCAGTCGAGTCATGTCACCTTCGAACAGAGCACTATATATCACATCCATTGGTTGGGTTAATAGTTTGACTTTAGGAACTGTACTCGTTTCTTTGAGTTTATCTCCATCGACTGGTTAAGCTTCTAGTCCCTATGGAGCCTCTGTCGATGCCTCCTGTGTCGCAGAGATGTCCTAGTTTTCTATATCGAGTCTATGCTGCCTACAGTCAGTCACCATTCACCTTTATGCTCTTATTCGAAGGACTTTGAAACCTGAGTCGGCCATTCCTCATTTCTCTTGACTTTGCATGTTAGCCATTTCTGGTACTGATATTGGTTCGTGTACATTATGATCGACTCCTTCCATATTATGCAAACTTGCTGAGTACCTTGTGTGGGATGATGAGGGATGTATTAATTCCCTCCTTCCAGCGGATTTCATCCCATCGACTTCAGATCATTTATTCTTGGATAGGAATCTAGAGTCATTTTTTAGTGCCTTGAGACTTGTAGTCATCAGTGGCAGGTTCTCTCGCCATCGATAGTTTTGAGAATACATCAATGTCCCCTGATCGATGGATCCTCTCAAGTGTTCGACCTCAACACATTTATTCACACTTGTTAGTTTTCACTCTAGTGCCTTGATTCCCATTTTCATTATCGGTGGGTGATCTCGCATATGTTAACGGTATACATCAATGACTAGTAATCAGACGATGGACTACTATGTTCGACCTCGACACCTTTATTCACATAGTAGGACATGTACTTGTAGCGGATTGTGTAGAATACCTTCCAGATTGGTGGAATTTCATGTATGCTACCTCCTTGATTGTGCCAGTGTTCATGAGATTTCAGGTCTCGTGACTTGATTCCAGTGTATGTCAGATATTTCCATCCATTATGGAGATCTTGATCCATTATATATCTTTAACTTTCATGGAGGTCATGATCCTTTTGGTATCTTCATCATGGATATTCTGATCTATCTATATTGTACATGGTGATGACCACACATGTCATGTTTTGTATCATGCCTATTCATGGCCATTGTACTCTTATGTATCTGGGACTGCTATATCTACTTGCAGTTATGTGCAGAGTTTGATCATTGTATTATACTATTGGATGGATGGTTCTTCCACCTGGTTCTTCATCACTCCACTTCTGGGATGAACTTATAATGTATTTCAGCCATCGTATCACCCCTCTGACCTCACACATTAGGGGGAATCTGTTACAGCTTATTTTACCACACATGGTGGATCACACCTTTATGGCCTTCCTTGTCCCTATGTAGACTCTTTAGACCCCATGGACCATTTTTATACCTTTGATGTTTCCAATATCATCCCTAAAAACATGCATTATTTTCCATATGCAAATTTTAAACCTATTCTTGCGTATGTACGTAGATATGACCCTCAAACCTGCGTACATCGGGATGTGTGAAAAAGGCCAAATAGTTTTGGAGTTTTCCTTGATGTGGATCCCAGTCACTTGTCTCTTGGCCTTCCATATTCCTTGAGATTACTTGGATTTGACCTTCCATTACCCCATTGAAGCATTATATAAGGAACCCTTTGGATACATTGAAAGGGGAGGAATTGAAGAGCAAGAAAACTATAGTCCATTGTTGTCGGAGCTTATACTTGAGTCTACATCCCTTTGTCCCTTGGAGAACTTTATGTTCTTCCCAAGATTTCCTTTGCTTGTGAGCTTCCTATCAAGAGATGGAGGATTGAAGTGGTGGAGGCCCAGGTGGAGGACTCAGTTTCTCCAATTCGCAAACCTGCCGACAAAGGTTGTCACTATTGTAATCTCTGTTTTATATTAATAGAAATATATTTTCCTGTCCAATAATGTGTATTTAAATGAGTATTGAATCCATGGATGCTTTTAAATGCTAATATGTTATTGATTATATATACTAGAGTAGGTCTAACACCATCATATAGAATGCTTTTCTTGTTTGCTGAATGTTGAGAGAGCAAATTGCTAATACAAGCAAGAGTGGAAAAGCTCAATGGGGATCTACATCAAACATCGAGAATAAGGTATGTTTTGAGATCTTTTAGCATTAGATATTTGGTTTCTCTTGCATATGGGAAAGGATTGATTTCTGCGGTTACTCTGTCTGTTGTGGTACCCCAAGCCATAGGAAGTTTTCTCCGTAACTAATATTTAATTTTATTATAGAATATTGTAAAATATTGGTGAATATTTCACTAAAATATAAGATATTACAAAATATTGGTGAATATTTCACTGAATTATAAAATATTGTAAAAACTTAGCAAATCGTATAATGTCTTCGTGAATCTTTTGCTAGTAAGAATCAACTTTTGATTTTTCATATTACTAAGGTAGTGCAATAGAAGAGCATATAATAGAGCTCAAATCTCTAAACTCCTAGACCCTCAAATGAACAAATGTATGAATGACGAGAGGAGGGATTTATTTATACATTTCACAAGCAGTATTGGGTCACTTACAACTAGAAGTATTGGTGAAACACAACTCCACTAACTATATTCAGGGAAAGTGGGGACTCCACTTTTTATCTCGTCCCTTAATGATCCAACATACATGTGGGGATCCAAATCTTGACATACCGACAAAGTGATAGAATTGAACACTTTACATTGTGGAGTGATTATGCACCCATGAACCATTATTACGACGTGGAGTATTATCGAGACCCACAACCTTAATATAGTGTATAAATTCTCAATTATCTTATTTTCCAAATCTGTCATTTTTAAGCCACCCTTTAAGAAAAATTATAACCTTCTTATATGTTTATAAATTTGAATTCTGGTTTTTCCTTTCTTTTGTTGACAATCAAAATATCAATTATGTCATTTGATTTAGAATTTTTAGAGTTATATAAAAACTTGCAATGGCTATTAGAAATAAGGAAATACACTAACAAGAATAGAAAGCACATTAATGCATAATCATGCATATCATTAGAATTACTCTATTAAAGACTATTTTTTCTTAGATAAACTGAGGAGGTGTTTGTATCGATGTCCATTCAAAAAAGCTCCATGTGTGGCAAACATTCGTGTTTCTATGAAGGAGAGACAACCATAAGAATGATCAAGCCGATTTAAGCTGACCAACACAACCATCTGACCACACCCAATGTTCTTTACAAGTGACCCTTCCTATTGATAATTATTTATAAAGCATACCAAAACAATGTTGGACAAAGCATGTATCATTTGTACGATCATCACTGGTGTAGAAATGATACTGCTTATTCACTTCACGATTATTTTCATTGCTATCAAAACCATCAACATCAAGCTCTGCATGTCTATACATAATATGCCCAAGTATAGATACATGATATGAATGATAATACTCACTTTGTATCTCCCTTTGCAGAGTGAAAGTGTAATTTCAGCAAAATCGACAATGGATAATATTGTTCCTTTTCAACATACATCTCGTGATTGTTTGAACTTTAAGTACTACCATCGTGCTGAGTGAGAGTGCTTGATATATTTATATATTTGATCCCTGAACAAATTCATAAAATCTGTCAAAGAGATATCACTTTCAAGTAAATTAATCTTTCTTGATGTTGTCGTTGAATCTGTAACATGAGTATAATCAACACAATCATATCTCTTCCATTTCACAATGCGATTTGAAAATTGAGGATCGTTTACATCAATGGGGTAGTTAGCATTAAAAAGGGCCAAATCAAAATATTCTTCACATTTTTTACCTCCAACGAATTGTTTCTTATAGAATACTTGATCATTCTCTTGCACACATAATATTTTAGATACAAATTAAGGGACACTCGAAGGAGGGGGGGTTATTTGGCCAACATTGCATGCCAAAATTTAGAAATTTCTCATAATATAATTCAAATTCTACATGGTATCGACAACAACATGTGTCACGAACAACAATGGGCTTGGCATACCAGGGTTTAAGCTTCACAAATGCGCTAAGGTAAATCTTCACATCAACATTACTCTCCATAAAAGTTCTGAACATTTCCACTTGAGTGATCTGATGTTATGTTTTTGGCATGAGTTTCATAGTTTCCTTTCGATATACAATGTTGTACAACATCCTTTTCATTTGGTAAGACATGAGATTTTAAATTCCAAAACTCTTTCACCTTGTCCCTCGCATTATCTAGAAGTATATCTTGATAAGTTTTCCTATAGATAACACCCCAACATGAAACTTCATCATCCTCATCTAATTGAACCCTAAATTTTTTATGCTTCCATAAACTTTTTCTTGATGTTTTTAATTTTCTTGCAGTCATAGACAACAAACGACTGGTTACAGTGTTTTTTGCCACAACCCCTGTTAAAATTGATTTACGAGCAACCATGAAATTATGAGATCATTTTCTTGCAAGTGATGCAAGGACCAAGGTCATATTTTGTGATAAAATCTCATTTAATTTAGCCAATTTGGCACTTTGAATACCCAATAATGTAATTGCATTTCTTAGACATTTTTGTTTTAACAATCTATGTAACAATTCAACTTGTTCTATGATAGAAATACCTTCAAAATATTCTTTGGCTATATTTTTTTCTCTATAACGAGTTGTATGATCAAGCATCAGAGGTCCTGTTTCTTCAATTTCACTTGAATCCATATTCTCCAAAAACTTGTCATCAATGACAATATTGTTGTAGCTTCTAATTAATCTCTGTGAATTGGTAAGTATGGTAGGATGTTGTATGTTGGATGTCGACCTTGCATAAAAATAAATATACATTTATAAGATTGTGAACTTTCAAATCAAATATATATATATATATATATATATATATTATAAGTAAATTATAAACATATAAAAAAATATTTACTCGCCAATCATGGTCTCAATATTGACGCTACCCATAGTTTGCTCCATATTTTTCATTTCCTCATCACCTCCATGTTCTTCATTTCTTTCATCAATGTGTTTCTCATCAATCTGCATTCCTTCATCACCGTCATGTGTCAGGTTCACATTTTTCATTTCTTCTTCACCGCCATGTGCCTCCACGTTTCTTTCCATTGCTTTTTTTTCTCTTAACTTTCTCATGTTTTCACACTTTATCTCTTTCTTTGCCTCTTCGTCAGTTTTGGTGCGATCATATTTTCTTTCACGATTCCTTCAATTTCCCATGTTGAAAGAATTAAAAACCTAAAATCTAATGCATGAAAATATATGAGAATTGAGAGTTATATGTTGAAAAAAATAACAATATTGACCCAACAAGAGTAATATGTTAAGAACTCTTGTCCAAAAAATTTACCAAATTGTTGAATGTGATTGTCATTGATGTCAAAGGAGTTCAGTAATGACAAAGGAATAACCATGAACATGGTGGCCGGGAAAAACTCAGTGAAAAACAAACGAATTCCAAAGGAAGTGATGACATGGAAAGTAGGATGATGCTGGAAAGACTCATGATGGTGTCCCAATGCTATCAGTAATTCAGTGTTGAAATATGATATCATTCTAGAAAAGAATCAAAAGAATTGAAATCGACATCATTCTGGAAACGAATATGCTATCATTAAGTCAAACATTCTCTAAGAGAATGTCCTCCATAATTCAGGGTTTGACTAAAATTCCCGTACCATGATACCAAGCTATAGCTTGTTGAAATGGCTATATATTCATGGTATCAATTTGCCTTAATCACTTATGAGGAAAAAATTATAGGTCTACCAAAAAAGGTTTTTGCACCATAGAAATCAAAATTACCTAAGTAGTCTCGGGAAAATGCCCGCCATAAATCATATGTTAAAGTAAATTCCCGCAACATATGGCCAGGATGTATTCTGTTGATTTTTATACCTAAACATGATATCAGTTTTCATTAAGCATGTCTGTAGAAAAATTTATGGATCTGCCAAAATAGGGTTTTAGGATAAACTTTGGAGAAAGTCCTGAAAATGACTAAGGTTGAAAAACTAGCTTAGGTGGCCTTGGGAAAACTCCTGTCATACCTAATGGGTGAATGATAAAAATAATATGAAACTACCATGATTTAGCTTGTCAAGAAGGACATATCTCCATATTCTTAGTTTTCACAGAAGGTGTTTGATGACAAAATTCATAGCCTACCAAAAAAAGGGGTTCAAGTTATTTTTACACCAAAGTAGCAAATCTGCCTAAGTGTTATTAGGGAAATGCCCACCATATCTTGTGGGTTGAATAAAATTCCTGCACCATATGTTCATCATGTAGATGGGTGTTTTGCAAACCTGACCACATCTTCACATTGACTTGAAAGTGCCTGACAAAGAAGTTATGGATCTTCCAAAGTAGGGTTTCAGGATAAACTTTGGCGAAAGTACTGAAAATGACTAAGTATTGGAAAAATGGCTCAGGTGGCCTTGGGAAAATTCCCACCGTACCTAATGGGTGAATGATAAAAATAATCTGAAACTACCATGCTCTAGCTTGTGAGGAAGGACATCTCTCCATAGTATTAGTTTTCACAGAAGTTGTTTGATGAAAAAATTAACAGCCTACCAAAACAAGGGTTCAAGTTGTTTTTACACCAAAGTAGCAAATCTTCCTAAGTAGCCTCAGGGAAATTCCCACCATATGTTGTGGGTTGAAGAAAATTCCTGCACCATATGGTCATCATGTAGATGGGTGTTTTGTCTACCTAACCATGTCTTCACATTGACTTGAAAGTGCCTAAGGAAGAAGTTATGGATCTGCCAAAATAGGGTTTCAAAATAAACTTCGGAGAAAGTCCTAAAAATGACCAAGTGTTGGAAAGCTGGCTTAGGTGGCCTTGGGAAAATTCCCACCATACCTAATGGGTGAACGATAAAAATAATTTGAAACTGCCATGCTCTAGATTGTCAAGAAGGATATCTCTCCATAGTCTTAGTTTTCACAGAAGGTGTTTGATGACAAAATTAACAGCCTACCAAAATAGGGGTTCAATAAAATACCTTGTTAAGAAAAATGTCTTTGTGGCCTTATGAACTTGGATAATGCGAAATCTCGGCTGAAATATGGACATCTGAACTCTCGGTTGAACAATCAATATGCAAACTCTCGGCTGAAATATGGATATGAAAACTCTCAATTGAGAAATTGTGGAAAACTATCTCGGCCGAGAGATTATATATACAACTCTCGGTCGAGAAATTGTGGAATCCTGTCAGAATCATGGGCATTTAATGTGTCAACCACTAAAATATTCTTGGGGCATTATGTGACAAAACTCTCAGCCAAGGCATGTTTTAAAATTTCGGACGAGAGTTTGAAATAACTTTTGACCGAGAGTTTTAATTAACTATGGGTTAATTTTAGAGCGGAAATAACTTTCACCCAAGATATTTTAAATTTCTCGGCCAAGAGTTTCTGGTCAACAATTCCAACACCATTTCTACGGTTTTCATAAATTTATCACTTTAACAAGGTCTAAACACTACAAAACATGAGAATTACATGTCAAAGTTTATACCCTTAGATTCATCTTTCAATATACTTTCTCATCATATAAAAAGTTTTGAATTTCATTTAGGTTTTCTATTTTTTACGATTTTTTTCTAAACTTTATCAATAAAAAAATTTAGTGACTTAAAAATCAATGACAATGAAAATTCAATATCATCACAAAAAACATATTTCCCGATAAGAGAAATCACTGCAACATATTTAAGTGAGATCCAATGTAACCCTACAAAAATAATCATATGCAACTGTATTGAACTTTCCATATTCCTAGCATATTAATAACAAGCCAAAAATCCTAGCATGTAGAAGGCAACACATAGGAGGATTAGTAAACACACTAAGAGAACCACACAATGTATTCACAAGGAGTATCTTACTACAACTCCCTCCATGCAAATATTATCACCCTTCCTTTCCCCAATTAGATTTAATTGAATGTTGACTGTCTTGAACTGAAAGTGAACTGACTTGCAATCATATGATAACTGACTTCAACTGAATTTTAACTTACTTAAACTGAATGTTAACTGACTTGAACTAAATGCTAACTTACTTGAACTGAATTTTAATTGTCTTGAATTGAATTTTAACTTACTTGAATTGAATGTTAATTGAATTTAACTGAATGTTAACTGACTTGAACTTAATATTAACTTACTTGAACTAAATGTTAACTTACTTTAAATTACTTGAATTGAATGTTAACTGACTTGAATTCAAGTTTAACTGAATGTGATTTGAACTCAATCTTTGAATTATTGTTGATCATTTAGTTAAAAGGATAACTTAAGTTTCATCATTGCTTCACTCTTAGTGCCATCCATGCACAATTTCTCTTATTAACTTTTGCATGGATCTCTTTAGTTAATTTATGCATGTTGATTGATGAACATTAAGCTCTTCTTTACTTAAATGATTACATTCTTTAATAGATCAATTGATGCTTTGACTAAGGTGTTGATTGATGCATTCATATTTTACCGAAGCTTTATAACTTGATTTCACTCGGACATTTTCATGGGCAATTTGAATTTCTCTTTATTTGTGCTTTTATCTCATTATCATTAAATCATTAATGCATGGTCCATCAATGCATTAATTATTTATCCATCTTATCATATCATACTCAAAATAATTATTCCATACTGATGATCATATATATATTACCCTATGCCATATAATCATATGCTAAAGTAATTCACTCTAGGGGTATCTAAGCGTTAAAGGAGACTTATAGCACTCAGTGACCATGACTAGTAATATATCACATAGTATAACCACATGGCTTGATACAACACAAGTCCATATCCATAATTGGGGACCCATTCTCATAGGGAACCATCTATGAGAATCATTGACTTGATGCAACACAAGTCTAGACTTGATACATCACAAGTCCATAGTCTTGAGACAACACAAGAACGATCTTGATACAACACGAGACTCTAATATTGATACAACACAATATTCCAATATTGATACAACACAATATCACAGTGCAAACATCCCAACTCAATACATGATGACATATATAGGAATTGATGCAACACAATGTCTTCACTTGATACCGCACAAGTCCCTAACGTGATACAACACAAATCTTGGAGAATGAATCCTGATGTTGTACAAACAACAAGTCCATGGAGATTCTTACAACACAAAAAAACTCTTTTTTATTTTTCATTTTTATTATATTTTTATGATTATAACAAATAAATGAAATGAAACTAATTGAAATAATGGAAAACCCACTCAAAGCAAAAAATTAATCAAAATTTTGCAAAACTCATGTACTCGAAGCGCCACCCTACTACTAGGATCATGTTGTCACCAAGTTATCTTTTAACACAAGTTAGGCTTCTCCTATTTTCATGAATAAAATATAAATATTGAAGAAAACATGCTATAAGAGAAATGACTCATACCAACTTGACAAGCGATTAGAGATACCCACTAAAGTAGATGTGCCAAGCTATTGCACCACATAAAATCTATGGTAAGGTCATCTTTGCTTCTTACCATTTCTTCTCATCCAAGTCATAAATGTTTGCACAACCAAAATTATATTTAGGAACAAAAATATTAAATGAAAGAAAAATCAATTACTAATACTCTAATCCCTTCAACATCTCCGTGGCAATGCCTCCAAAAATGTCGATCAAATTATATGCATAGTTTCCAACGTTAAATCATCAATCTAAGAGTTTGTATACTTTGACATGCAAGCACAGGAAATGAAATATCAAAGCCTATTATATCCTAACTAATGTCGATAAAATGACTTTACACACCTTCATGCAACAAATTGAAAGAAAATGGAAATCAACAAGCTCAAATGAAACCAAATGAAAAAACTAAATTAATACCATAGGATTTTATCACCGTGATGTGAAACAACTTAGTGATACAAAGGATTTATATCACAATATTTCATCCATGGATGTTCATGTGATATTTCATGTTTTTCTTACTAAAGATTCATCCTCTCATTATTGAATTCCTGTAGTGAGTAACAAAGCTACGAGAAACTAAATCAAGGAAATATAAAGATAAAACACCTTAACCTTACATTCATTGAATTGTATCAAGATGATCGATGGAACTACATACTATGTCAAGCTGTGTTGCCCATGCATATGTTTGCACTGGAGTTTGTACCTAGACTATGAAAGTGCAAAGTCCATACATCTTGGATGAATTGGATCTACAACGTACTAAGAATTGACTATATTCTTTAAGGTTCTTAGGGAAACATGAGAATCAAGATATTAGCTTTAAAGGTAATCAATCAATAATTTATAATGATATAGTGGATAATTAAAACGAAATACTATGTGGATATATCATTAACAATAATATAATGTTATTTCATATCTTAAAAATAAATTAAATTCATGAGTAGAAATACTTTCTGAATAGGAAAATGATAGTAAAATGTTAGCCTACTCATGAGCATTATAAAACAAAAACTTTACCAAAGAATTGACTCATAAACAGGGTAATCACATTGATCATAAACATTTACCATGATAATGAATAAAATAGGCTCATATCATATATAATATCATTCCAAAAGTAGTCTTCAAGCTTACTTAAAATAGGCTCATATCATATATACTATCATTCCAAAAATAATCTTCAAGCTTACTTATAAAATATCAAAACATGCATGTTTGTAGATGATGATATCTCATGACCTAATCCCAAAAATCAATTCCCAACCACTTCTCTACCTTTGTTTTTCATATATATAGACATACAAAAGATTAAGGTAGAATCTTTAAGATTCAAATTTTAAGGATTGAATAGACTCAAAATAGGAAAGAGATATCATATCGGATATTTACATATTAACTAGTTTGACTCATAAAACATTGAATCTGCCACCTACACCTATTTCTTATTAATAATTGAAAAATGTTGATGATGAATCATCTCGAAATTTCTGGAAACCTCGATCTTCATCTTGCACTTAACCAGTACAAATGGATCTTCATTTGAATCAAAACATGAATAATCAAATTGTTCTTGCTGCCTCTGCCAACATTGTAAGCCCATTTAATGCTTGTGACCTCTTCTGAAACTGAGTGTATTCTACATCCATCGTTTGAATTTTTTCTTGGAGTTCTTTATTATGGTTGAAAAGTTCTTCATTTTTTTGCTAAGTAACCTTCTTTCTTCTCAAAAATTCCTTTGAATCTATTTTTAACTCTTGGTAATTGATATTAGTTTCCTCTAGAATTCTCTCAACCTCCTATTTGCTGGCATTAACTAGTCATTTGAATAATTAAGGTATCCATTTTGAGCTTTACAATACTGTAAATATTTCTTAAGGACTTCAACTTATGATAATGTCTCCATGGAGGTTTTGTGTGTAGGGATTTATATACTTAAGCTTAGAGCATGCTTCTCTTGTTCTTACAACTCTTACACATTTGGAGACTTTGAACTCATGACCATTTCAAATTCAGATATATTTTGTTTACCCTTGCCTTTATGATCTTCTTCAGACAACTTTGGAATGTGCTCCAGATATTTCTCAATGTCTACCAAGGTTTGTCCACTGTTTTTTCTATATTTGCAATTTGTGGATCTTCCTAACTCAAATAATCTTCAACAATAGTCACTGCATGTTTATAAAATTTATAATCTAGAACAACTTTCATATTCATTCTTAATTTGTTTTTGGGTATAGTCCTTTGTCTCCAATTAATTCCCCGAAATTATGAAGCAAGAGTATCTAAAATTTTTGTATTGGAAGAAATTTCTTGAATCATACCACCTTTCTCTTCTGCATCCCTAGGGGTTTCTGAAGCAGTTATCTCTTCATTTTGTAACTCAGAGAACACTTCATTTTTTAACTCTTTTTGAATGGGTTCTTAAATAGGGTCATCTTTTAAATTAAATTCACTTTCTGGCTACTTTATTTCCTGTTCAACCTTCCTTTTTTATCCTCTTGTATTTTTACCACTAATTTTCTTCTAGGTGACTGAAATATATTTTATTTTCTATTGATCTGTACCTTGATATCATTTTTGGATTCAGGCATATCTGATTCAAAGCCTGACTAGAACAAAAAGTGTTTTCAGGAGTGATTTTGCTTCCTTATTTCAATCAATACCAACAATTTAACCAGGACATGAAGGAAAAAATAGTGACTTGTGTGATCATGATGGTTTTTTACCCTTGTAGCCATCTTTTCAAGGTTTTTGAATAAGTAATAATGTAAATTTAACTTATATTTTTCTTTAAATGCAAAATAAACCTTACATTTCACTTTTTAATCGGTAGCGAACCAACCCTCATAGGTAATATAGAGTTGTACAATGCTGAGAACATCCCTCCACTCCTGATTCACATTGTTGAGATGAATACCTTTCTCCAATCTAAATATTCATAACTAGGTAGAAGATACCGACTTAAGTCAACTTCAAATAGGTGCTTTTTAAACCATCGTTCACCTTCAACAGATATCATTGTCGCATCTGCAATCAATTCTTCATCTAATTCAAAGCTCATGGTTTGGAAGTTTACAGATGGAACTGCATAATTTTTAGCAAAATATTTAGTTACTTCAACATTGTAACCCGTAACTCTTTCAAAGGAGGAGTACCATCCTACGTCCATCATCATCTTAGCACATTGGGAAAATTCCTCAGCCCATTTCAAATTCACCAACTCAAACCTGAAAAGTTTACCACTTCTTTTATTCATATTGATAGCTATCAATCCCTGCTAGATCATATGCCTCTGGAATAAACATGAATTCAAGAATGAACATGTGTTTTGGTATGAAGCGACTATAATGATTTGATTATTTGATAGTGCTATCTTGCAAAACCTTCATATATTTCGTTGTTGGAATGTATCATATTATTTATACTAACCATAATGAACAAACCTCCAAAATTGAGTTAGCTTGACATATAAAATCATGCTTTTAAATACCTTATGGAATAATTAAATGAATATGAGCCACATTTTATTACATTCATCATAAAATTGCATAAAGGGAATAACAAGATTACTAGAAAAATAATGGATTATAACCTAAGACACATAATTACATTCTAGGAAAATATGAACTAATAAGGAAACCTAAGTTAAAAATAAGGTACAACTTCAGTGTTAACATCTAGCTTTGGTTGGAGATGAATTTCTCCTGGTGAGGCTTCAAGAACGTATTGATCAGGCTCCTTAGACTAAAATCAAAATATGCTAGAATTATTCCCTGTTGAAATTAAATTGAAAACTACATCTCTGTACAATCCATTGGGATGGAGTCTTATTCAATAAAATTTGAAAATTCAATGGTATATAAAATGAAATCTAGTCACTTATGGTCTTAGTATGTGTTGAAATGTTTCAGAAGTTTCCTTTCACTGGAACTGCAACTTCTTCACCCTCCAAGTTCTGCAATACAAAAGTATTGTTTCCCAAAATTTTGTAATTTTAAAAGGTCCAAGCCATAAATTATCAAATTTCCCATGCTTACCTTTTTCCTCTCTGCGTACATCCCATATGAGTACCATATCACCCATTAAGAAAGTATATTTTTAACTTTCATATCAAATCTTTTTTTGACTTTCCTCTTATAAGAATCTTATTTTTCTACTAACACCTCTCTTTCTTGTTGCAGTTCAACTATCTGAAAGATTCTTCTCTAAATTTCATTTGGTTCTTCTTCAATGTCTTATTGGTGATATTTCTCAATGTATCCTAGGGTTTGATCCACTGTATATTCTATATTTCAATTTGGGGATCTTACTCACTCAAAGAATCTCAACAATAGCCATTGCATCTTTCTAAAATTTAGAATCTAGAACAACCTTCATATCCATCCTTGATTTGTTTTTGGATCTAGTCCTTTGTCTCCAATTAGTTCCCCGAAATTATGAAGCAAGAGTATCTAAAATTTTTGTATTGGAAGAAATTTCTTGAATCATACCACCTTTCTCTTCTACATCCCTGGGGGTTTCTGGAGCAGTTATCTCTTCATTTTGTAACTTTGAGAACTCTTTATTTTGTAACTCTTTTTGAATGGGTTCTAAAATAGGGTCATCTTTTGATTTAAATTCACTTTCTGGTTAGTTTATTTCCTGTTCAACCTTCCTTTTCCATCCTCTTGTATTTTTACCTCTAATTTTCCTATGGGTGACCATAATATCTTCTTATTCGCTATTCATCTATACCATGATATTATGTTGGGTTTTAGGTGTCTCTGTTTCAAATCTTGCTCAAAACAAAAAGTGATGCCAGGAGCAATTTCGCTTCCTTAGTTTAGTCAACGCCAACAATTTAACCAGTTAAGGGTTAAATTGTACTCATTGATCTACTATCAAATGAAGATCTAAATCCTGACAATTTGAATCCGCCAGGATTTTATCTAAACCCTTTCCTTTTACCAATTTTGTAGGTTTAACTTCAACATCATATTCTATGATCTTGGATCTCCAATGTCCTCATTTCCCTTCACTATTAGGTTGCACCATAAATTCCTTAATTGGTGCACTTGGAACATAAACTATTATTTTGGAATGCAAAACATAAATCCTAAAAAAATCTAGAGCTTTACCCAATGTGTAGGCCTGTTTTTCCATTGTAGTGTATTTAAGCTCTGAATTTCTCCATTTTTTACTAAAGAAAGAAATTACTTGTTCTAAACCATCATAATTCTTTTGCAAGAATACATCAGTTATAGTATCTTCAAATCCAAACAAAAATATTGAAATTTTTTTAGTAAGAGATGTACTTACCAACACTGCTAATTCCATGAGATCTTGCTTTATCCTTTCAAATGATAACCTAGCTTCATCTGGCTACTTTACTTCTCTGTATTTCTTAAGAATCTATGTTATCTATTTAATAATCTTTGCAAAGTCGAGGATAAACCACCTTAAAAAAAATATTTTTCCAATGAAAGATTGAATCTATTTTTTATTTCCAAAAATATTGATTTTCAGGATGGCTTTGACACGTTCTAAAGCTATCTTAATCCCTTCAATGGAGACTATATGACCTAGGAGTTTACCTTCCTTCATGGAAAAATGAGACTTCTTTGGATTCAAAGACAGTCCAAATTTCCTGCATTTAAGAAAAAAAATAAATGCTTTAGATGTTCATCATCAGACTTGGAGAATATTGTAATATCATCTAGATACATAACTACAATCTTTTCTTTCTCACCAACAAAATCTATATCCATATCCCTTTGGAATGTAGCACCAACATTCATGAGTCTGAAAGGCATTTTGTCATACATAAATGTGCCCCAAGGAGTACTAAAGGCCCTTTTTCTCTATCATCTGGTTGCACAACAATTTGATTATACCTAGAGAATCCATCAATCATTGATATCCTCTAAGAACCAACCACTCTCTGCAAAATTTGATCAATTTTGGGCAATGGATACTTTTCTTTAAGGGGGCATCTATTCAGATTATGAAAGTCTACACAAAGCCTTATTTCCCCATTCTTCTTATGTAGTGGCACTAGATTTGCTACCCAAGTAGAATACCTAAGAGGTATTATAATCTTTCCATCGAACCATTTTTTGACCTATTTTTCAATAACTGGTAGCAAAGTTGGATTAAGTCTTCTAATTTTCTGTCTGAAAGGCTTAATATTAGGCTTTAATGGAATCTTATGTTGGATTATGCTAGTATTATAAGTTTTCAGATCTTTAAATGACCAAGCAAAAAATATCAAAAAATTCTTTCAAAAGTGTAAGATACTTGTTCATTTCTTCATCTGAAAGTGTCTTGGATATTTTAACCATTTTGGGTTCATCAATAGTACCAATATTACAACTCAAGACATTTTATTTAGAATATTGCATGGTAGTCTTTAATAAAGTGTCATCTTTCGAAAACAATCTTTCAAGAGGAACAAGCCCATTTGGAATGGAATTTCCTTTTAATTCAATTATCTTGTGGTTCCCAATTGAGTTTTTTGTACATGGAGCACTTTCATCAAACTCAACATCTTTATATTGATCAATTAATGAAGTGGAAAAACCATATGTAAATTCTAAAAAAAAAATTAACTCTTGATCATCATGAACACTCTCCAATGTTCGATATTATCTGGAATTAAAGGTTTGTACCTTACTTCAATCGAATTCTTGAGTTGAGTTAATTTTGGAACCTTAAAATAAGGTGTTGCCAAATCCAATGAGTATGTTGTTTGATTATGATTTCTTCGGATGAAATATATGTTAAAATCTAAGAAACAATTATCTACCAGATCCCATACCTCATTCCTGTAGAATTTTAACAATTTTTGTTTTACTTGGTATACATATTTCACCTATTGAACCACTAACTCGAAGTCATCAAAAACAGTCAATTATTGAATGTTTAAGTCATTTGCATCCCTTATCCCAAGAATTAATGCTTCTTATTCAACAATATTATTTGTTGTTTGGAATTCCAGCTTATACATTGGAGAAATCATCTCACCTTCTGGAGAAATAAGTACAATACCTTCTCCTGCTCCTGCTCCCTCCTTACATGACAAACCATCAAAATACATTTGCCATAAAAAATCTTGAACCTCCATTTTAAGTTGAACTGTATGATCTTTTTAAAATTGTAAAATACTTGTTGTATCATCATCTAAATGTAACATACAAGAACTCATATCGTCTTGAATTGCATAGATAGGATGATTCATAGGATTTTTATTATCTCTTACCAAATAATAAATTTGTGCCTCCCTATATAGTCTCCTATATTCCCCTCCAAATATCAGAATTGTAGCATAAGAAATATCCATCTGCAAAGTTCCTCCTACCCTCTTTACCCTTGACCTCAACAAAACCATACCAAATTTAGGAGCAATATCAACTATAACAACATCCTTTAGCACACTTTTCATTGGCAATTGTGTAAGGCTAACAAAAATATCCTTGATAACCCCATTACATTTAACTACTCTGGAATCAAAAGCATATAGATCATGCTAAGTCTTGGTGACAGTTAACCCAAAGCTTCCATAATTGCCTTAGGCATAAGATTGTGCGAAGCACCGGAATCTAGAATATGGTTATGTAACATTTGATTGTGACTGTGAGATTAATATAAAATGGGGGAGTTAAGTATGATTTATCATCTGCATGATCAAATGATTTGGGACCAAAAATAACGGTTGGATTTTCATATTGTAAATTAACAACATCTAAAGGGATAGAATCAACTAGAGGATTTAAAATTTTGAACGGTAGGCTCTCTATATGACTGGTTTTTAATGAGTTCAGTCGATGGAATAGGAATTTTAATCTTGTTAATTTCATGTTCAAGATTGAAACTAGAAGAAAATATGCCTACCTCTTCCATATCTGCAACTCTATCTTTATTTCCCTTTTGATCTTGTTTCTTCTCAATATTTAATCGTTGCTTTGCAGGAAAGTTCCTTGCTTTATGCTTGTCTTGTGAGGCATGCTTTATTCTAGATCTGAGAACATAAGTCTTCTGTGGCACTTCTTGGAAAATATCAGGGATATATGAACCCTATTCACAATCATCTTTTTCATGATATTCAAACTTAGTTAAAAAATTGGAAGAAGGCATATCATCCAATTGATCAATGTTTGGATCTAAGTATTCAACCTTCATCTCATCTATTTCATTAGATTCACCATTATGTGCCAGATTATTCTGAAAAGGAGGTTGTATTTTTTTGTCTTCATTATTCCTCCTGTCTCTAGGAAATAACCTAGGATTAAATGGCCTTCTAAACTAATTGGGATTATGGTTATCATTCTCTTGAGTAGGTTTATTTTGAGTTCTATTTTCCATTTCCATCCTACTGATTTTTGTAGATAAATTCTTTATGATTTTCGTCATCTCATCCATCTTACTATTTGTTACCTTTGCCCCTAAAGTAGATAGTAACATTTATTTTTTCTTTTTCTTGTCCTCCCCATGATATTCTAATTTATCCCTCGGCTTATTTGTTGCCGTTGAATTTGACTCTACCTTCAAGGATGCTTCTTGCATATTCACAAGAGTGATGGATCTCCTTTCACTAATTAATAAAGAGAAATCAACACCAAAAGAATTTGCATAAGTAAGTTTTGTAGATGTCTTAGTAGGCCTAATTTCTGCAGGCATCTTACTATACATCTTATTGAAATTTTTGGTAAAATCAATAACTGTCTCACCTTGTTTTCTTTTCAAATATCCAAACTCAATAGTGTAGTAATGATAACCTTTATTATCTCCCCATTGTCTCATAAACAATTCTTCCAAAGATGTTATCCCATATATAGAATTTGGTTGCAATTCTGTAAACCATTTCTTCACCTTCCCATCTAGGCTTTTTACAAAGACTCACATCCATGCATCATGATTTTCAATATTTTGGTTGTCAACATAGCTAAAATAAGCATTCCAATGTTCTTTTGTTGTAACTTCACCTTGAACATCAAACCTTGGAAGATATTTTTGATAATCCCCTCTAGGAAGAGCATTAAGAGGCCTAGGTAAGACTTATGGGGCATATCTAGTAGCCACTCGGGCACCTGTCATGTCCCCTCCCACCTTGGAGGAGAAATGCAACCACTAATCCTGCTTTGACACCACAATGTAGCATCCTCGTTACTCTACTATTGCTCTGATATACCATGATGTCATGAACCCAGTGCCCATACACCTGACTGATATGCAGAATAATTTAAACTTTCTCCTTACTATCTCCTTAAACACAGTCATGGGTCATGTTCATCCTTTTACACTCATGCTTAAGCATAAACATTACAGTAATAGTCGTTCTGCATCTCACAGATCCATTATGTTAACCAAAAAAGTCATTCCACACTGAACTTGACTTTTTCGCCTTCCACCTTTTTCCCTGCCACCTTCTGTTGTGGACTTCGGGAATCGAAAATTCCCCGAAACGGCCACCTTGTCTTTTGACTTTGCTCCTTCTGACTTCCGCTGCGGACCTCGGAAGTCAGGAACTCAGTAATTTAAATGGCAAGCCATTTTTATTGAGAAGTCTAGATTTTGTTAAAAAGAAATTGTATGGAATTAGTCCAAGCAAGTTAGAATGGAATTTCCAAAGACAACTTTATGAGCATATTTTTTTTCGAGTGTATCTTTTACATACTTAATAAATATATACGAGGCACAACCTCTTATAATAATAATAATAATAGGTTGCATATATATATATAATTTTAATATTTTAAATTAATTTTTAATTTATGATTTCGGTATATATGATAAATATAAATTAGTTTATTTATTTATTTCATAACCATATAAATCATGAAAAATAAATTATTAATATTTTATTTATTATATTTAAAAACAATCAAGATAAATATAAAATAATATAACATTATATTAATATAGTTATTATGTAATTAATATCATAAATCAATTCATTTAGTAAATACTATAAACCATTAAATCAATTATTTTTTTATTATTATTATATTTAAAAAAATAAAAGATAGATATTAAATAATATAATATAGTTATTATGTAATTAATATCATAAATAAACTTTTATCTTTTAAATACTATAAACCATTAAATCAATAATTATTTGTTATTTGTTATATTTAAAAAAATTAAGGATAACAATTAAATAATATAACATTATATAAATAAAGTTATTATGTAATTTATACTATAGCGTTGAAATATGGTAAACACTAGAAACCATTATTTTAATAATTATTTATTTGTTATTATTAATTATCATTGAACAACTTTTTATTGTTGAAATATAGTAAATACTATAAACCAGTGTTGAAATCTAGTAAATATTAGAAACCATTATTTTAATAATTATTTATCTATTGTTGCGTAGAGAGGTGGTTCAATATGGGAGATATGTTGTAATGTTCTTACTTAACAAAATAATAAAAAATAAAAAATTGAATTATCCGCAAAAAAAATGTTGGTCGTGCACATGGTTTTAAAACCATGTGCAAGGCCTCCTAAACAACCCATGGTTTTAATAAACATGGTTTAGGAAGGCCTTGCAAATGATTTTAAAACCATGTGTAATGATCCAGATTTATGTGTGAACGAAATTTTGTAAAGATAACAGAGATACAGTAAACAAATATTATATTAAATTGTGAAAATAGAACAGACTGTAATACAATTACCAGAATGGTGGTAGCTATCTCTTAAAAGAGATGTGGCTGCTACGCTCATCCATGCTAAGCTGAATACAAAATGAGGCCAAAGGGGCCTATTTATAATAAGAATGAGGTGAGAACCCCAAAAGTCCAAAATGTAACCCTAGAAGATGAACCGTCATAAAGTTTGCAGCCCCAAGGTGGTAAGTTGAACAATCAACTTCCCGGGGTCATAAATTTTGCATACGATCTCCAATTTGGGCGTTCGATAGCTCGTTGGAAAGGTCTATCTAAGCTTTAAAACTTTTGGTCATCCAAAAGCATATCAATGGCAAACATTTGGCCTCGAATCTCCAAAAAATGTCATTTAGGGCCTCAAAACGACCCCGAAAGTTTAGGATTGAAAAAACTATAGAAAAATAACTAGGAAACTGCCACAATGGACAATTGTTTTGAGCCAGTGGAATAGGTGGATGGCCACCGATCTCCATATGGATCATGCAAGGCCTCCTAAACAACTCGTGGTTTTACTGTACATGGTTTGGGAGGTCGTTGCAAATGGTTTTAAGACCATGTGCAAGGCCTCCTGAACAACCCATGGTTTTAGGAGGGCCTTGCACATGGTTTTAAAACCATGTATGGGGGATATGTTGTAATGTTCTTTCCTAACAAAATAAAAATAATATAAAATATTATATGTCGGTCATAAATAGTATTAAATATTAATAATAAATAATATATGTCGACCTGAAATAAAAAGATGTGTCTTTTGGTCTGAATCACACCAAATTTGATAGTTGAGTGCAATACTTCAGAAGAGGCTTGCACATCCAAATATGTGATCCCTCTCGGTGCTTGATAGAGCCTAGGATTTGGATCTATGCTGGTTAATTATTAATGAACAACTTTTGTGCTTTTCTTGTGATCTATTATTAGATTAATTAGATTAATAAATTTATTAAATAATTATGTCGATAGACATTTTTATTTAAGATTTGGAGCTGACTACGGTCTATGCTTTTTCATCTACGGATGAGGATGAGACAAGTGTACTGTCGAGATTCATTCAAAATTCAAAATAGACAATTAAAAAAAAAGAATATAAAAAATAAGTGGTAGTTAATTGATAACTGGTAGCAATGCAGGGATAACTCACAGTTGATGAATGGATAACCAACAACTCATGGCAGATAACTTGAAGAATGTGAGATAGAAAAAGAAAAAGAATATAAAAAAATAACTAATACTTGATAAATGGATAACAAGACGAATGTGAGTGATAACATGTAGCTATGCATGGATAACTCACACTTGAACCGTTTAACTAGAAGAATATGAGGAATAAAAAAATATTTTCCATTCCATAACTATCTCTCAACCATTTGATCCCTATTGGGGTGATCCATCCACAATTTATGTGGGTGTGCTAGTTTTGATATAAATAGATATTTTTAAACCAATAGCTACGTCGATAGGCCTGTATATCTTAGAATTTTAGGGTGGACTACCATCTATGATTTTTCATTTACGGACAAGAATAAGGCAAGTGTACTATCCAAATTGTGATTCTATGGGCGTCGTCCAAAATGAAACCAGAATGAGACAAGTGTATTATCAATATTGATTCTATGGGTATCGTCCAAAACTAATAATTAATAATTTCAAAAAAATAAAAAATTAGCTTATTAAGATGTTATAAGTACAATTAGTGATAGCTGTAAAAATTAAAATTAATCTTCAACTATTCGATCATTAGATACAACTACGAGCTTAACTCCATCGATTATTAGATACAACTATTAGCTTAACTCCAATGATTGGATAACTATTAGCTTAACTATTACATACAACTATTAGCTTAACTCCAATGATTTTACAACTATTAGCTTAACTTCAACTCTATTAATAGTTATATTAGATAGCTATTAGATACAACTATCAGCTTAACTCCAATGATTATACAACTATTAGATTAAATTCAACTCTGATTATACAACTATTAGCTTAAATTCAACTCTAATCACTTAAGGCTTAGTACAAGTGCATTTGACATCTAGGAGTCTAGCTAATGTGTAGTCATGTAATCTAGTCTAACTCCTAATAAAATCATTATAACTCCTAATAAACTCATCTAGTAGTTGGGCATCTAGCTAACATAGAATTAGTATATGCATATGGAAACCTAATTGATTAGGTTTACATATGCATATGTGGTTCTATGATTTAGAAGCTTTTTTAGCATAGAAATACAATTTTAAAACAAACTAAATAATGCATTTATTTGGGTCTGATAGACCAAAGTTTGGTCTAAGTGGACGTTAATCATCATCACTTATTAGGTTAACTCAAATAGTGTTACAACTATTAAATTAAATTTAGATAAATGTGGTAATTAAAACGTGGTAACAAAAACATATTAGATATGTGTATATTCCAATGTGTCAATTATTTAACCAAATCATAGTATCTTAACATTAAATTGGAACGATATTAATTATTCTATATAAGTTGAGAATATGAGGAACTCTCATTAAGGCATGGATACAGGACCAATAGAGATTTTAACCGTGATCTGTCTCTTTCTACCCATAAAAGGTATTGGTGCTTATCCAGATCGAGTTCTCTTTCGTTCTATTGGGTAGAAGTTAGTTCATCTCGATCCTTCCATCCATAAAATGAATGGCAAAAAATTATTTTTGTACTTTCCAAATAGATTAATGGATCCAACCTTTTTCTCTTTTAAGATATTAATGGAATGGAGCGAATCAGCAATTCAATTCTGGCCCACATATTCAATTAACATTAAAACAAAAATATTTTAAAACTTTAATTTCTCTTAACATTACACCACTCTTGAAAATTGGGTGGGATTGAAGAGATTTTTCTTGTACTGCATAACTATTTTAAATTCAAGTGCTACATTTAATGGAATATAGATATAGGAAAATCGCAGTTTTAAATTCCTGTTTTCTGTTTTGGTGTGAACGAGATCCTCTGGGTGACTATTCTAGCTTATGGCGTTATACACAATTGCTTCAAAATTTTCCATGGCAACGGACGGCATACAAACAGGAAATGAAATTCCATAGAAGCCCTTGATTGAAGGAACAGAGAAATGCGAGAATCCAGGCATGGCACCTGACGTTAACCCTGCATACACTGCTTTCCCCCACCCAAAATCCGCCTTATCATATCCAACTTTCGACAAATCCGTCAGAATATAAGAATCCCGCATTGCTAAACGGGGGCGTCCCTTCACTTCCATCAAATCGATCACAGATCGCATGTTTTCTTCGTCCACCCTTCTCTTGCTTTCGTTTACTAACTTCACAGCGAAAGACAGCGGCTGGTGTGTTAGATCCCAGGCTTTTGCCTTAGCGCAGCCGGAAAATAATGCGTTGCCGTAGTAACCGTTGGGGAGAGGCGGTTGAAAGCGAGAACGGCAGTTCATAGCAAACATCAACCTCGATTCTTCGTCAGCTGGAAGATTCAGAGCCTTTGCTCTCGATTGCCACAAGCAGGCAGCTAACGCTTCGAATGTGGTGCATTTCATGCCTTCGATCTGTCGTTTTAAAGCTTCAATTTCTCTTGACCCAAAGAAGAAGCATTTCACGTTCATTTCCTCCGGGCAGTACCCCAACATTTCCTCATAATCATCTACCGTTATTGCTGCGTCATATTCATCATGGGGAAATTTCACTTTGGGCTTCTCACTAGGTCTGAGGATTTCTCTGTTCCAAACTGGCGGAACCGCAGGGCTCGCTGCCCCTCTTGCTATTTCACCCAGAGCTTGCAGAAATTGGGCGGTTCCTACAGCATCACTCATGCAGTGATTGGAGCGCAAACCCAACACGAAGCCTCCACATTTTAGACGAGTTACCTGGAAATTGATAAGGTGCCAAAATTCTATCAGATTAGTATACAAATTACTATATTCCGAGTGAGCTAAACGTTAGATTATTTCCACCATTTTTTAGCTAAACGTTAATTATTTGCACCATTTTTACCAAAATCATGTAAGAATTGTTAAAATTGCAATTTCAGTTTGTTCAAATTGTATAAACTAGGTGTCTAGAGAGTTATGAGACTCTGAATCTATTTTTATAACCAAAATTTACAATTTCAGCAACCAAAATAACAATTTCAGCACAAATTTTTCAAACCAAAATTCTATAAAATTCATTTACAACATGCTGTATTCTATCCACTCTTTTAACTTTTAGTATAGTTGGATTTAGATATTGCCTCACAGAAACAATTGGTTTTAATCTAGGTTGCTTTGACAATTTGCTCTACAAAAACTAATTTAATTGACAGTTCCAAAAAATTTCTTAAAACAATGATTGTAATTTAATAAAGCACCTGAATCAAAAGTAAAGGAGAGTCTGTGATGCTTTCGGATCCTGGAACGTTATTGATAAATTCATCTCCACGAGGAATAGGTGGATATATATCTCCAAAGTCCTCTAATGAAATATCGGCGTCGGCTTCTACGAAAAGAACCCCTTCGCCAGTGCAGTCCACTATGAGTTTACCATTATTTGCATCTCTCAATCTTCCGGCGAAAGGATAGTAATGCACCAGAACTTTTGCTAGAGCTTCTTTGATCATTTTGACAGGATCTTGTACATTCTTCTTCTTGGAGGGGTCGCTGCGATAGAATAGAATCTTGGGAATATGATACCTTAATCCCAATTGATCGTCCACGTTGGAAAGATAGAGGGATTGGCGGGGAGTAAAGCGGCTATCTGGGGCGACCATTAGAGGTGGCTGTCTGGTGATTTTGAAATTGGGAGCAGTTCTTGGAACGGCAGACATGAACGAAGAAGACGAAGCAACGGCCAATCGCGCTGCTGCCTGTTTCACAGCTGTGCTTCTGAGAACGGCCATGGAAGCTCACTAGTAGAATAATATTCGCAGTGATTTTTTGGAACTCTAAAAAAATGAAGTGCACGACTTGGGAAGATTCTCCACGCAGTTGCCAAATTTATTGATGAGCCCTTCTTTCTCTCGGGTGTCGCAACATGTAATACAATGGAGCTGTCTAAATAGGGACATGTAATACAATGGAGCTGTCTAAATAGGGTTAGGATTTTGACTTTTGGGTTGATTCTTTGGAATTTGGTGAATTTAATTCACAAAATTTTATAAATTTTGTTGTTTGTTGGGCTATTTTAAGTGGAGAAATGAAATCAGGTGACAGAAAAAGCTTAAACACCCAAACTCTGTAAAATTCAGCAATATTTTGTAAGTTTTGAAACTTCGGTGACCATTCATAGCAAATTAAAAACCAGCAGAAAATAAAGAGAAAATAGTCCCCTAGTTAGATCCTAAATCATAGCAATCAATATCCAGCCTGTGGTCAGCCAATTTAATACTGCAGGAGGTTGCTGAGGGTTCTTGGATTGGATTTTAAGTTTAATTGAGATCCAAGAGCCAGCCAATTTTATGAGGTTGTGGTTGTTGTTGTTGTGGGTACTTGGATCTCAATCAGATAATTGAGATCTAAGAGTCAACAACATCTTTGAAGTTAAGAATCAAACAATAATCAGCTTGTTGCATAAATTTTAATACGTTTGTGGCTGCCTAACAAGTAGTTCTATTTAAAGTTTTTTTAGATTTAATAGCCTGTTGCTCAACAACCATGCATTAAAACCTACACAACAACTAATATAATTTTTTTTTGACATAAAGCATATTCTATCCTAAAATAGACACATTAATTTTGAATTTTGACGTTACTGCTGGTCTTGTATTCATAACTTTTGCATTGAACTATTATGGGATAGCTGTCTTCATAACTTTAACATTGAATGAATTTTACTCATAACTTTTGCTTTGAACTATTATGGGATAGGTGTATTCACAACTTTAGCATTAAATGAATTTTATTCATAACTTTTGCATTGAACTATTATGGGATAGGCGTATTCATAACTTTAGCATTGAATGATTTGTTAGGGCAGAGGCGTCAGCATCAAGAGGCGTCTGGGGGCAGTTTTTTTTAGTATATTGATGGTTGATTGTTTTTTTATAGTGATATTCAGATATAATTAAAGTATACATTGTATCTATTGTCTGGATGTAGTATTTTGATTGTTGGTTGTTTTTTTATGTTGATATTCAGAATACAATTAAAGTATAAATTGTATATGTTCCAGAAAACTGTTATTATAGCAGCCTTTCACTGGCCTTCAAACAACTACGAAGATCGCGTTACAAAAAACTGCCATATGGCATTAAAACGTTGTGCAGAGAGCCACTCAGCAAACCGAAAATTAACTCCCAGAAAAACTTATCAAATACAAATTGGGATAAAAATTGAGTTACAATGTTAATTGCTGATTGTTTTAATTTCGTACTTAACAAATTGGGATTAAAAAATTGAGTAACAAGTTTGTTAACTTTTAAAAATAGTTGAGGCAAAATAAAATAATAAAAAAGTTAAGTTTATGGTTTTCTAAATGATCAATTTCGACCAATTTAAAGGGTTTTCCTAAATATTTCTAAATGGTATTTCCTAAATATTCTACGAGAGAAGTGTATTTTAATAGTTTTAAATTTTTTTTTACATAACGAATAAGTACTGTTCGTTTTTTTATATTTTTTATTAGTCAAATATTTAATTTTATCATAAAGTTAAAGTTATTGCAAAATATTATTTATTTTCAGTCATAAATTTTTTATTGATTATGAAGATGATGATGATTAACTTTCACTCATATCTTGTTCTTGTGTGTTCACAAAGTTTGCCAAACACAAAGCTTGCCAAAAAGATTTTCAAGCTCAGTATAGTTTTGGCATGTTAGGAGGTTATAAAGGTTTATATTGTAGCAAACACTATGAAACTCAGATCTAATGTGGGTGTAAGCAAGGCGCTCTAAGAGAAAGTGATTTTCATCTTCAATGCTCATAAATTCACAGAGATGACAAACCATTTCCGCCCATGGAGTTTTACGAATAGACCAACGCCCTATTTAGCTATGGAGTTCATGAGAGTTCGTTCTAATCTTGTCTATATTAATTTTCTTCAATTAGCTAGTTAGTACTGAGGATACTTTTCCAAGTTAGGATTAATGACCTCCTTATAGTATCTTAATTTTCTCTTAATTGCTAAATTTTCCTCACACCATAATTTTTCTTTAAACTCAAAAGTAATAATATTTTTTACATTGTCAATGTTTTTCAAAATGTTGTTTTGATTAATGTCCCAATGGTTTAACTAAGCCATGGTATGTTTACACCAACACCGCTTGAGGCATAATTGGTTTTGACTTGAGTTTAAAGCAATTTTAGGAAGTCTCTCATTTCCCATGTTATTTATCTTATACTTGTACATCAGGTACCTAGTCATAGCAATGCTATCGATGGGGGAAAGACCCACTTCTATGAGGAGAATAGGATTAGGCATATTGCTTTTAATTTTTAAGTTATAAGTTATAAACCGCTTCTGGATTTTCTCAATCTTCCTCAAAGATTCTCTAGAAATGTTGCACCCCCATACTTCACAACCATACAAGATAACAAGGACAACAAGGATTTCAAAGATGAACTTCTTTTTATCCCACATGACAAGATTGGTTGATTTACAACTTTATTTTCAAGACCAAAATAAGCTTTCCACCCTCCATTAATCATTTTCTCAATGTTATAGTTCCAATTGAGCTTGTGATGAATATCAATTCCGAGATACTTGTAAGAAGTCACTTCATCTAGATTTCTATTATCATAAATCAAATTTGCATAGGTGTCTTTCTTAGATTTTACAAGCATGATTTTTGTCTTGACGGTGTTAATAGTCATACCCATGTTAGAGCAAAAAACTTTAAGAATTCTTAATTGCTTATCCAAATCAGAAGAACACCTTTCCATAAGAACAATATCACCCAGATAAAGTAGGAGGATGATAACTATCCCAGCTAAGGTTGTACTGGTGCAACCTGCTTCTTCTAAACATTTTTCTAACTTATCAGTGCAAATGCCAAAAAGGGTAGGGGAGAGGAGGCAACCTTGTTTAACTCCAATATTGAAATTTATATATGTTGTCTACCCCTCATTATTCTTAAACTTGGAAATGACATTTTTCGTATAACCTTATTGTGGAAGCTCTCAACTCAAAAGGAACTTTAAGCTCTTCTAGCCTATTCCACATGATCTTAAGTGTAAGGAGGCGGTCCGTGGTTGAATGATTCCTTCTAAAAACTACTTGGCCTTTAGCGGCTTACCTTCCATTTCTAGCCATCCATTGATCTTCTTTTCTAAGATAATGCCATATAACTTAGCTAAGAGAAGGATAATCATAATAGTCTCATAATTAGAGGGGTCATTTTAATCGCCACTTTTGAAAATAAGAATAATGAGGCTTTTAGTCCAAGGTGTAGGAAACCCTTGGCTAGATTAAGAAGTGTTTGTCTTTTATATTTTCAATCATTAAATTTTTATTAGTCAAATATTTAATTTCATTATAAAGTTATAGGAAAATATCATTTATTTTGAGCCATAAAATTTTATTTATAAAATATTTAATTTTAGCAAAAAATTATAATAAATATATATTTTTTTATTTTGTAAATAAAGTTAATGATATATATATATATATATATATTAAATAAGATTAATAATATTTTATATTTAGACACAGAAAGATTACATTGGTAAATAAAGTTAATGATATTTTATATTGCACCAAGGAGATGCAATAAGAACATGGAAGAAATTGCCGGAATGTTATGGCTTGCTTGTAAACAAATTGAGAAAGTACTCGTCACAATATTAGGGTCATTGGAGAATTATAGTCATAGAGACAAGAAATTGAAGCAAGAAATAATAGTAACATGCAACATCTTGTATGATATTGAGGAGAAATATAAATAAAGAAGCAGAAAAAAAAATGTAAGAGAAATTTTTATTTTTTTTAAATGGTTTTATAACTATGGCATTGAACTGCAAAAGCTTAAGAAAGAAAAATTTATTCAAAACTTACAAACAAAGGAAGCACAGCTCTCCAAAACATAAAAAAAACATTAACTAAAAATGGAAAGGTCTTCATATAATTATGTTTTTTCTAATAATGCAATGTAATTTTCTTTACTAATAAAATGATTTGTAAAATAATCTACTTTCTATTTTGAAAATAGTATAACAAATCTATAAAAAAATAAAATATATTATATTAGGCACAACTGATTAATATAAACAATTAAGCATAATAAGATCAAGGTACAACAGCTCGAATTTGTATTACAAACGATTGTTTCTAACCGTTATTAACCTGGATAAAGGTATTTTGCGGAAATTTTAAGTTTCTTATGTTGTTGTTAAAGTAATAAATGATTGCTGCTATTAGATTGTGAAATGATCTGAAATAAAGGTTGGAACGCCTGAAAGAAATTTGACTAATCTACCAGTGCTTAGCTTGTATGCTTTCTAAAACCATAGAATCCCTTAGCATTGTAAAGTTATATATATTAATATTTTAAAATTTTATTAATGTTAAAATTTTAATATTAAAAATTATAGTAAAAATAAATTATTTATATTTTATAAATTAATTAATATATTAAAGCTTATATTTCTTACTTTATTTTTTATTTGATAACCATCTTAATATGTACTAACCCATCAAAAACCCAAGAAAAAACACTTAAATGATCCCAAAGAGTTTGATAGAACAAACCAAAAACTCCTAGCAATTATTGATACGCAACACTGTCATTTCCGTATATGTTGTCTGAATTCATGAATACAAAAGTAATTGGGCTAAAAGATCAATAATTTGTATTTATTATTTGGTTTTTTTAACCAAAATTTAATGAAAAATGTTTGAAATTGTAGTTTTATGTTATTGGAATTGTATAATGATTTTATATTTTTGGGGTTTTTTTAAACCAAAATTTAATAAAAAATGTTTGAAATTGTGGATTTATGTTATTGGAATTGTATAACGATTTTATTTCTTATAAGTAATTAAAATTACTAAATCAATTTCTACAATTTATAAGTAATTAAAATTACTAAATGAACTTCTACAATTAAAATTGTAATTTCTAGTCACCAATTCTAACAAAAATGATTGAAAAATACAAATCTCTTCCCAAAAAATCCAAAAAGGTTAATGTTAGACACTAAAATTCAAAAACTTGATGCAATTATTGATACTATCACTTTCACTTTAATATTAAGTCACTCGTGAGATAATATCATTTCCATAAAGTTTATGCAATTATTGAAACTATCACTTTCGCTTTAGTATTACCTCACTCATGACGTAATATCAATTCCATAAACTTAATTCTTGGGATAGTATTTCATAATATTTATTCAAATTTAAAATTACATAAAATATAGTTATATATTTTATTTTTCATTTTTTAATAAATTTATTTTGATAAAAAAAAATAATAGTATTATATTGGAGTAAGGTTAGTATAATTAGGGTAGTACGTGGTTTTATGTCATTCAAATTTAAATTTTGATAATATAGTTATGGATTTTATTTTTCATTTTTTAATCAATTTATTGTAAGAAACCTAAAATATAATATATAATTTCTTTTTCTAAATATTATCCAGCTTTACAATGGTAAAAATAAACAGTCCATTACAACATTAACGTTTTGCATATATATATTTATATCCTTGTTACTTCGATAATTAAGTTAACGTTTGTTGCCTCCTTTCACACACCTGGGTCACGTGGCAGAAATCTTCAAGCCACTCGGTGTGTCCTTGGGGGCAAGTCTCGAGTCAAGGCTGTCACCTTGTTCTTGACTCCTCTGTTTAGGCTCAACTCCTAACGGAGCCAAGGGGGGTAGACCCTATTAAGTTACTAAGGATAATTACTTAGTGTTGTGATGTTAAACTGATTGATTTACTTAGGAGTTTGCAATTTAACCATAGATGATCAAAGATGGCAAGATACAAAAGATGAACACACGAAAGCACAATGCTGAGACACAATATATGTATAAAACAAGAAAATAACCAGTGCCTTAGAATGGAGTCAAAAAGAAGAAACAATGTACTTGCGCATGCTTGGAGTGAGTGTTTTGCGATTGCCTCTTGGTATGTTTTAAGTTAAAATTGAAGTGTGAGTTGATTAAAATTAGGCAAAGGGGGAACTCCAGATATACCCTAGAGTACTTGGAGTATGTCCAAAACTAAACCTTCACGGCTACCCACAAGGAATATGTGGGCTGAAATGGAGTCTCTGGGGCTATTGTTCATAACGCACCCGTTAGGGTGTGACAGAGATCGGCGCCCCGAGGACACTTTTCAGAAGTTCCCGCTTCCTTTGGGTATTTTGCCACCGTGATGGTTCGATCTAGGTGTTGGATTTTCACCTGTTGGTTTGTTAATTTGGGAGAGTGAGTCCTAATTATACTAGTCACTCAGTGCTTTTGATACAACTTGACTGATTGGACAAACCGCAGCCAAGTGCAGAGCATACACACTGGAGTCTTGTCAATTTTAGTAAGTTTTAAACTGGGTGTTCTTATTTAAAAGAAAACCCTCCAGGAACCTCTTTCGATCCAAGTGGATCTCAATCGGGGAATCGAGGAGGGGTTAATTTTATAATAGCTGAAAAACAAATGATCAAAAGAAAACAGATACACAATTCTAGTTTTCTAATTAGTCCTACCACGAATCTATTTCCCCTTTTGGGTCAATCGAGAAGTCGTGGGGTAAGTATTAAGATTACTTTGAAATATAAAGTATGGAATATGAAATTAATAATAAAATAAATTATACTACTTTGTAGATTAAATCAATACTAGTTTGAAAAGAAATGAGCGAAAAGCAACAAAAAGGACACCGACGCAAATCCACCCAGGGAGGGTGGGGAATGGGCTCGAAAGAGCCTATTCAAAAATAATTTTATTAACAGTGGTTACAATATTAGAGAACTGATATAATTCCTCTTGATCCTTATATGGATTGAAATCAAGAGATTACAAGGTGCGAAAATCAAAGGTTTTAGTTAAGCGGGAGACCCTTGGGGGGATTTGAACACTCCTGAAGACACTTCTAAACAGTAGCTTCCTTTATTTTCTGTTACACCTGCTAAAAACCAGCGAGCATGTTAGAATAACATATGCCCAAAAGCACTTTAAGAGTACCTTTGGATCATCCTACCTTAACTCAAAAAAGATGGAGTTAAAACTAGCTAAACAAGTGAAAAAGGAACCAAGGAAAGCAAGCTTTCCTTGGGATCTTGGCTTGCTGTTTGTGCAGCCAATGAAATATGCAATGATTGCTGGATTTATCTTTTATAACAGCAAAGAGAAATCTAATGCATGCAGCTTACAAGTTTTCTTCAAATTTCCATGCAAAAAGGACGATTTCCCTAAAGCTAGATCTAGAATGCTTATGAAACTTTTTAACTATAAGATCTAGACTATGGGCTTTGATAAGATAGATCTATGTTGGAATTAATTTTAAGATGATAGATCTAAGTAAAATCAAAGCTATGAACAAAGTAACCGAGTAAAAATGTTGATTTTGAGGGAGGAAGAGGAGGAGAGAAATGTCGGTTTCCTTGAAGATCCACAGTGGAGCTTTGAGGTGGAATGTCGAGGGACTATGCCTTTGGAAGGTTTTGAAGAGAGTGAAGAAGCAAACTAAATCAACATCCTCTCCAATGTAAGAACCTGCAGCTCAGCTGAAATCAAAGAACTTGCCAAGAAACTTGTGAGATCCGATTAGTACATACACAGAGATTCAAAATAACATGCATATAAGCTTATAGGACATGTTGAATCTAAATCTCTCAACATGCATCAAAGGAAGGAGATGGTCAATAAACTTATTGAAAAGCACCTTTCCTATCAAGATTATAATAAGCCTATTATCAATCTTAACAACGGATCTACAAGCAATTAGCAAAAAAAATGAATACAGATACAGATTACCTTAGTAAAATAATGGCAATAATCATCCACACATGTAATGGCACAACACCGTCTAGCCTCCAAAGCTTTTCTTTATTTCAAATGAAGAATTACAACAGTACAATAGCAGCAGCACCTCAATCCCAATTCTAACTAGCTTGGAAGAGGAGGTTGTGCCTTTATATATACAAAATACAAGACATCCAGCCCAGGAGGGGCACAATTCCTCATGGAATCAGATGAAATCAACTGATGGAGAGTTCATCAATGCAGAACTGAAGTTGAACTGAGCCTACTTGTCAACCGGGGGCTTGATTGAGCTGACACATCAACCCATACACCGACACATCAGTCCACAAAGCATCCAGGAGAGTCCACACGTGTGGAGGAGAGAGAGAGGGCACAATTCCCCATGAAGACAGCTGAAGATCAACTCCGGATCTGATTTGATCACCTCCTTCAGTCAAGGATTTGTCAGATCCAGTCAATCTGCTTCAGATCTGACTAATTTCAATCAAATTGGCTAAGAATCCACTGATTTATGATTTTGGATTTGCGCCATTATTCATCAATTTATTAATTAAAATAATCAATAATTGATTTTTGGGGCTTTCTGACCTGAGTGATGGAAAATCACTCAAAACTAGGAAATAGTGGGTCCATGGGTTTACATGGTGCTCTTAGCTTGAAAATGAGCACCTACATGACTGAAACCGATTATTTGGCCCACTTTTATTACAAAATCAATTTTTCCAATTAAACTATTAAAAAATAGCCTAAGTTTTGGAAAAATTAAATTTTAATAAAAAACACTGAAAAACCTAAAAAATTGAAAAATTGAAAAACACCTAGGGGGACTTAGACATGTTCATATGACTCAAAAATGATGTCTAGCATGTTTATACATTGACACATAAACTCTAATAACCTCAATAGGCCTAAATGCCAAGCCGACCACCCCAACTTTGGAGGTATGGAGTGAAAAACTCAGAAATTATCAGTCGCTTATTCAACAACCAATAATAACCAAGGAAAAAAACACCCTGGGCTGATCGGATTGACAAATAAATTCTAAGAGACCGACTCTTTTACAGACACTATCATGCTAGAACATTTATTACAATTCCCCCATGGGGTATGAACATGTGATATGATACAACAAGCACTTCCCAGAAGTACTTCCAAAGGTCTTTTGAATTCCGAACAAGTTAACCCTGTCCGGTTCACCAGGATCATTTGATAAAAAACCACTAAGTACAACTTAGGTGGTAACATTCTGTCTCCATCTAGGGACACATTCTCTGACTAATCTTCTGTTCAATGAAGAGGATGTGAGAACTATGGAATATCTGGGTCCTGCAAGGCAATTAGAGTTTGTCAGTAACATGTATATATAAGAAAAAATTAACTATAAAAGCAAACTAATGTATATATAAGAAAAAATTAACTATAAAAGAAAACTAATGTACATGATTAATATATAATGTGAAAAAAGGAATATTTTACAAAAACTAATATACAAAGGAAAATTTTCAACATGGTACAAAATAACTATAATATAACAATATCTATGGTACAACAACATGATATATACAATTTAGAAATACATGCAAGGAAAGGTTTAGAAATTGGCCTTGAAACCACCGATGCCAATAAAGGCATCAAACCGTGTCGGGGAAAAACAACTTGAGGAGGAAACCATTCACTGGCAGGCTCAACCTTTCTCCTTCTAGGTCATTTAGATAGAAGGAGTTCTTTCCTGCTATTTCATCGATGATGTATGGTCCCAACCATAAGTTGTCAAGCTTTCCATGTTTCCCAGGTTTTTCTCGTCATTTGTCCCAACGTAAAACCGTGTCACCTATTTGGAAGGACCCTGGCCGGGTAGACTTATCAAAGGCTCTCTTGACCTTGTCTGAATTTTTGATACTATGGTCAAGAGAGTATCTTCTGCTCTCATCTAGTTCGATCAACTGGTTTATTCTATTCTGGATGGCCTCTTGATCTGAGCTGAAAGTCTGCAGGAGCTGATAAACTAGAAGCTTTAGATGGACTGGTAAGGTGACATCAAGGCCGTAGACTAGTTCGAAAGGGCTCCTCCCGGTTGAACTTTTCTTAGTGATCCCGTCGGCCCATAATGCTAATTTGATTTTGCTATTCCAAGCCTTCTTATTGTCGCCCACAATTTTTTTGATTATGGTCATTAAGTTCTTGTTACTTGATTCTGCTAGACCATTTCCTTGGGGATAGTAATTAGATGAGTGAGATACGATAATGCCGTACTTGAAACAGAAAGATGACATCTCGAAAGAGACAAATCATGGGCCATTATCTGTGATTATTCTAGCTGGCACACCGAATCTTGTGATAATCTTATCTTCTAAGAAATCCATGACTACAACATCGGTTGCCTTCTTGGTGGGTATCGCCTCTACCCACTTGGTAAAATAATCAGTGGCGGTAAGAATCCAAGAGTAACCATTACTCGAGTTATCTTTGAACTTACCGATGAAGTCAAGCCCCAATTGCTGAAAAGGGGCTTGGACTACTATTGGATTTAGAGGCAAGGCTTTCATTTATTGCTTTGCGGTGAATAGCTGACACTGGGGGCAAACTCTAACAGCCTTGTGCACATCTAAAAATAGGTTTGGCCAATAGTAGCCTGCTCTAAGGATTTTGTGGGCGGTTGTTTTTGCTGTAAAATGTCCACCACAAAATCCTAAATGGAACTCAACCATGAGTTTCCTGGACTTAGGTTCATCGACACATCTAAGTATTAAACCATCGGGGTTTCTCCAACCCAAACCATCTTTGGTCAAACAATACTTAGTTTCCTTTAATCTTAATGCCCTTCTTTTATGGCCAAGTAAGTGATCGGGGCATGTAAGGTTGCGGAGGAAAAGTATGATGTCGGTGTACCAAGGGTGTTGTTCTAATCTCTGAAGCTCATCTGATACACTTTGCTCTGAATTGTTGCTCCGGCAGATTATTCCTAAAGCCTTTTCATTTCCCTGGGTCAACATCTTTGCAAGACCCTGTCCCTTAATTAATTTAGTAGGTCTTATCTCCAAATCATATTCCTGAATTTTGTAAACCCACTTACCCCTGACTCCTAGACAGTCTTGCTGAGACATGATATCCTTGACAGTTGCATGGGGTACATATCCAATGATTTTGGAGTAACCTATATAAGTTCAGAAATGTTTAAGGGACTTGACAAGAGCATAGGCCTGTTTCTCCATCATGGTATACTTCAATTCTTAATTTTTTGAGGCTCTACTCATAAAGGCTATGGGTTGCTCTTGTCCCTCCCTATTCTTTTGAAGTAAAACACCGGTAATGGTGTCTTCTGAGGCAAAGGAAAATATTTGGAATTCTTTGGAATAATTAGGACTAGTCAAGACCGGGGACATGGATATGGCATTTTTTATGGACTTGAATGCATCTTTCCCTTCATCTATCCACTCAAACTTAGCATCTTTCTTCTATAGCTTTTGTAGAGGTTTCATTAATTCTGCTAAGTTTGGGATGAATCTTCTTATGAAATTGATTTGACCATTAAAGGACTGGAGAGCTTTTAGATTGTGAGGCAAGGGGAATTTCTTAATAGCTTCAACTCTCTTAGGATCAACCTTGACACCATATTTAGAAATGATGTGCCCCAACAATTTGCCTTCATCAACTCCAAAGATTGACTTGGCGGGATTCAAGGAAATACCATATTTCCAACATCTTGTAAAAACCTACCTAAGATGACTTATGTGGTCAGATCTTTCTTTTGAAAAAACAGTTAAGTCATCCTGATATATTTCGATTATTTTGCCTATAAGTTCTTTGAAGGCAAAATCCATGGCTCTTTGGAAGGTGGCACCAGCATTCAATAAGCCAAAAGGCATTCTTAGAAATTTATAGGTACCCCAAGGTGTGGTGAATGTGGTCTTATGTTGATCCTCCTTATTTACCAACACTTGGTTATAACTGGAAAATCCATCCAACATAGACATCATTCCTGATCCTGTTACTCTTTGAAGCAATGTTTCCATGTCGGGTAATGGGTAATTATCTTTGAGGCATGATGTATTCAGATTTCTAAAATCTATACATATTCTAATTGACCCATTCTTTTTTCTGACAACAACTAAGTTGGAGCACCAAGATGAATTTCTTGTAGGTGCTATAATCCCTGCCGCTAACATCTTCTGAAGTTCCTTCTGCACAATGGGGGCCAACTTAGGATTTATTCGCCTAAGTTTTTATCGGAAAGGTTTGACCTCCTTAGCTTCTTCTGTGACGGGAATGGTGTGTTGAAACACATCCTCCCTATAGGCTTTAAGCTCATCATAACTAAAGGCCAACACATCTCTATACTCTTTGATTAAGTTGATCAAATTGTTCCTTTCCTTTTCTGAAGTACCCTTTCCAATTTTTATTAACTTGGGATCCTTGTCAGTTCCTATGTTTATTTCTATATAATTCCCAATTTTTATTTCTTCTTTTTGTTTTTTATGATGATCCTGTCGATCAAAAATATTCTCGAAAGCTATAAGGATACTCGGGATGTGATTCCTTTCATTATCCTCGCACTCTTGATACTCTTTACCTTCCTACTGATAACTGATCTTGCAACCTTTGAACTCTTGTAGATTGTGGATGAATCTCAAGAGTTGCTCATCATCTTTGAACACCTTCCAATGGTCTATATTATCTGGTATTGAAGGTCTAAAATTAATTTCCATCCTTCCATTCCCATTAATCATTTCATCTGATGGCTGGAGGGTGGATGCTGCTACTGCCAATTTATCTGCTAACCCATTCATTTCCCTATGGACCTTTTTAATGTTGAGTGCATCAAACCATTCCATAGTGTCCCATGTGGCATTTATATACTTTCTTAGTCTATCATTTTTGCATTGATACTGATTCTTAATCTGGAGGACAACTAGATCTGAATCACCCTTTATGTTCAACATCTTTATCCCCATATCTTTAGCAGTTTCTAACGCTAGGATCAATGCCTCATACTCGGCCACATTGTTTGATGCTTCAAACTCTAACCTGAAAGCAAAATTGTAGATTTTATCTGAAGGAGAGATGATCACGATGCCCGCACCCTTTCCGGTTTTGGAATAAGCCCCATCAAAGTACATTTTCCAAACTTCATCGATTTTTCATTTTTAATGTTTTCCTTAATAGGGGCCATGAAATTTGACAAAATAGCATAGTTTCCAAAGTTATCAGTGAAATGAACAAATTCATTTTCGGGCTTCTTATGGTTTTCTAAAAAATTGAAAAATTGAAAAACACCTAGGGGGACTTAGACATGTTCATATGACTCAAAAATGATGTCTAGCATGTTTATACATTGACACATAGACTCTAATAACCTCAATAGGCCTAAATGCCAAGCCGACCACCCCAACTTTGTAGGTATGGAGTGAAAAACTCAGAAATTATCAGTCGCTTATTCAGCAACCAATAATAACCAAGGGAAAAAACACCCTGGGCTGATCGGATTGACAAATAAAGTCTAAGAGACCAAGTCTTTTACAGACACTATCATGCTAGAACATTTATTACAATTCCCCCATCCGGTATGAACATGTGATATGTGTTAGAATAATCAACCCATAGTATTTACCCACTTAGACATTATTTCATTTATTTTGTCTTATTTGCCTAGTCCATGAGTCCCACCATGTGCAAGTTGTCAATTGCCTATCCATAGAGGTCAAACTTGCCATTATTGACTCATGGAGCGCTTTGGAAAGTCCTGGGAATCAAATCTGCTTTATTCCTGGCCTCCTAGGCGCCCTTCTGCTTTTTCTGCTTTGTTGACTGCTTTTCCAGTTTTTAAAGCACATAAGGAAAGCTAGACTAGGTGAGGTGAACTTGTTTTATTCCCCTTTCATCCTCCACTCTTTCCTCCATGAAAAAGCATGTATGAGCTGCCATTTGACCACTCTTTATCTTGCCCATGCGCCCTTGCTAATTCGTGGGGTCCTTGATAGATTTGGGATCAGCTTTTTACACCTATGGGGGATTTGCCTATTTTGGGTAAGCCTGCTTTATGCTAGATTTGGATGCTTCCTTATGCATTCTATTTGCTCATGTATTCTATATATTCAGCAGCCTATGTTATTACAGGGTTGGCTATTGTACACTCAGTTAATATAATTTTGTGTTACAGCTCCATATTCAGTCTCCATTGTTGATAATTTGCATGATCAATTGTTAATTGTTGTGGGTGAAATTAATCTACTGCAGGCCTGAATTTCTACAATATGATATAACAAGCACTTCCCAGAAGTACTTCCAAAGGTCTTTTGAAGTCCGAACAAGTTAACCCTGTCCAGTTCACTAGGCTCATTTGATAAAAAACCACTAAGTACAACTTAGGTGGTAACAACGCTGAATCAGTTTTGGTTAACTGATATGTTTTAATGACTTAGGCATTCATGTGGGGAGATGGAAATAAAGCTTACTTAGCTCCTGGAGCTAAAGCCCATGTACAATACCTGTAGGTACCCTTCATCCCATGCAAATTGGATTGGTCAACAATTGAAGGAGCAGGTTAATCGATTCCTTACATCGTCCATTTCATTGACAATAAATTCTATAGTCCACTCAAATACGTGGAGGTTTTTTCTTGGTTCATCGTACTTCATTGACATTAATTTCCTTGCTCTACTTAGTTATGTGGAGGCATATGTGGGCTCACCATATACCACCGCAGCTGGATACCATTTGTTTTTCTTGTGGGAGTTGTCACTCGGCCTTTTCTTCTGTAGTAGGGTTTTATGTGTGCATTTCACATTTTAGAGATGGTTTACAGTGCTCTTGTGATATGTTATGGGTTGAATCTCGGCTCACTCCTTCACCTGTGAGGCTCCTTGGCACCATGAGTGTAGGTTTGCCAGATGAGAAACATTTCTTGGTGGGTACTCAAACCTCACAGGATTGGTATGTGGAAGTGTTTACTTACAATGCTAACTGGATTCTGTTTGATGGCCAACTAAGAGCTAGAAATGATTTTTTTGTTGTTGTTTTATTCGAAGAATGGGTTTATACCCTCAAACCCACTAAATAATCTGTTGACTTGGCTCTATGGAAGCAAATGGGAGGTAAATCATACCTATGTTTCTTGTTTTCCTTTTTATTTATATTAACTATTTCACAATAGGTTTATCCATTTCAATAATTGCTACCCTATCTCTTGCAGGTAAGCTTAACAGTAGTTACATGGTTGCGAATTTTCCACAGCACTCTCTAGGTTTGGTAAGCCTTTTTTCTGAGCTCCTTTCATGGTTATATGGAAGGTCTTGAGCAAGGAAATTCCAGTTCAACCAGTAAGGAACATTCTAGTCTTATTTTTCGATGGATTTCATACATGTGCAGGTTGGTGAAGAACATCATTAAACTATTATCGTGGCTATTAAATATCATTCGGATTATTATTTTGAGAAAACTTTGCAGCATCGATATTCCCTTATGGATGCTAAACTCTTTTTGTTAGAGAACTAAATGACTCTCAGTTTATTTCTGGAAGTTAATGGTGCGGACATAAGTTCAAAGTCACGTTGATTCTGAAATTACAGGGTTTCGAATCTTAAAGTTGTTTTGGTATTTTGTAATGAATTTACTATCTTGCATGGATTTTCACAGAGTATAAGTAATTTTCTTGTATGCAACATTTATTAATACTTTTCGAAAAAGGTTTGGTTCCTCAGTAAAAATACAATTTACTTTTGTCTTAAATTATCCAATTTAGTTTTATAGCTTTCCTAGTTAGGGTTTTTCTGCATATTTATTTTTTATATGCAAAACTTGGTTATCAATACAATTGTAATGAGGGAATAATATTGAAGTAAGAAATAATATTTCTTAACTAAAACTTCTATATAGAATAATAAGAAAAAAAATATAATTTGTCCATTAGTGAACTTTCATCATTTTTATTTATATTCGTTCAACTTTAGTAAATAATCATAATGCAAACCATTGTTTTGTAATGTACTAGGGTTAGGTAAGAATAAACATATCTGAATTTCTTTCAAAAAGAATAAATGGAGCAGTCACGCTCCTCCTAGCCTTCGGAACCTTGAAATTGTTTCCAATCTTCAGGGCTTCCACCCCCTTGCCCAAAACCTCGATTTGTGTTTTTTACTTCCTCGGTTTGTCAAGTTGCCACCAGTCCTTAGTCAAGGGCAGTCACTTACAGAGCCTAGCATATTTCTGAGTGCTCACTTGAGGTTCTTATTTCCAGAGCCTAAAACTATTTAAGTGCTCATTTAAAACTCTGTGATACTTTCTTTAATCCAAATTAGAGCCTACATTATTTTCTTAGTGCTCTCTAGCTGGTCTTTCCCTCTTTTACTATGCGTGCCTTTTCTCTTTTTTCCCAAAGCTTGATAGTTAGTAATTTCCTCCTCCTAAGAGTGGCCACTTGTCTTCGTAAAGATAATTGAGTATTCAATTACTAACACAAACTTAGGTTTTGTCAATTGACTGCATGCTTTCCCCAATTTATGTTCCCAACATTCATGATTCACTTAATAAATAATGTTTTTACAACATTCACCAGTTATTACAAACAAAAATTTAACAAAATCATTTTCAATGTTATGGGGTATTACAATTCTCCCCCACTAAAGAATTGTCATCGTCATCGGTGACTATTCAGTATCATTTAAACTATAAAATAAAGTTGGATAAATTTGTTTCATAACATCTTCTCTTTCCCAAGTGGTTTCTTCTGGAGCATAATTCTCCCATTGAACTTTAACTTACACCATAGTTCATTTTTGAAGCATAAATTCCCTCCTATCAAGGATGCGCATTGGTTCTATGTGAAGGTCTCCCTCTGGTTCCACTTATACAGTATTACAATCAATAATATGAGATTTATCAGCTATATAATTTTTTAGTAATGAAACATGAAAAACATCATTCATTTTTATGTGTGGAGGTAAATCCAATTGATAAGCTACAGGTCCCACTCTAGTCAATACTTTAAAGGGTCCCACATATATGGGTGCACATTTAGCACATAATCTTGTTCTTAAGGTACTTTTCTTTGGTTTAACCCTTAAGAACACTTGTTCTCCCACGCTATATTCTTTAGTTGTTATTTTTCTGTCAGCATAATTCTTCTGTCTATCCTGTTCAGTCTTCAAATCCTATTTAATTTGTTTTACCATTGTTTCCATCTATGCCAACATATATGGTCCCAAAACCATCCTATCTTCAAGATTACCCCAACTCAAAGGTACTTTACACCATCTACCATACAAAACTTCAAAAGGGCTCATTTTGAGGGAAGCTTGATAATTGTTATTGTATGCAAGTTCCACTAAATGAATGTTATCTTCCCACTTACCGAGTTAATTCATTACATACATCCTCTAGTACTTGATTTACCCGTTCAGTTTGTCCATCTGTTTGAGGATGGTATGTTGTACATGAATTCAATTTTGTATCCATACCGTTAAACAATGAGGTCCAAAAGTTTGAGGTAAATTTAGCATCGCAGTCGGTGATAACAATCTTTGGTATTCCATGAAGTCTAAAAATTTCCTTCATAAATATATCAGCGATGTTTATGGCTTTATAAGTAGATTTTACGGGTATAAAATGTGTTTCTTTGCTTAGTTTATCTACTATGACCATAATGGAATCATGCTGTTTCCTTGATTTAGGTATCCTAGTTATAAAATCCATGGTTATAGTCTCCCATTTCCATTCTAGAACAAGTATAGGTTGCAATAATCCGGCTGGATGTTGATGTACAACCTTAACCTATTGACATTTAAAACATCGGGCCACATACTTAGCTTCTTCTCTTCTCATATTTGGCCAATAAAAGTCTTTCTTTAAAGATGATATGAATTTCGTATATCCTATATGTCCAACACAAGGATTATCATGGAGTTCTCTGAAGATTGTTTGTTTAATATTAAGCTGATTAGGTACATAAATGCGATTTTTATAACGTGGATATCCTTCTGCATCTATATGATATGCACTATCCACATTGTTATCAGCTATGTTAAAACAATTTCCCTTCAACTTATTATATTTTGAATCATTACTAGATATTGTTTTCAATAGATTTTTAAATTCCGACACATATCCATTAATTGCTACTGTGTGTTATTCATGCTGTTGTCGACTAAGAGCATCTGCTACAATTTTTTCTTTCCCTTTAATATGCCTAATTTCAAAATCATATTCACTCAAAAATGCAAGCCATCTCTCTTGACGTGCATTTAATGTTTTTTATCAAACATATATTTTAACCCAATATTATCTGTCAATAACAAGAATTTCTTTCCCATCAAATAATGTCACCAAATTTTAAGTGCATGGATGATGGCTGCCAATTCCATATCATGTACTACATAATTGTTCTCGTGCTCCTTCAATTTCCTAGATTAGTAACAAATTACATGACCATATTGGGTTAAAACCCCTCCTAGACCATCTTTACTTGCATCAGTGCATACTACAAAATATTTACTATGATCAACAATTCTTAATATAGGTGCGCTTGTCAATAAGTGTTTCAATTTATTGAAGCTATCCTAACATTATTTACTCCATATGAACTTTAACACTTTTCTTTTGAAGGTTGGTTATAGGGTGAGCTATTCTTGAGAAACTCTCTATAAACCTGCAGTAATATCTTGTCAACCCCATGACTGATCTAATGCCATGTACATCCTTAGGTAACGGCCATTCTAAAATAGTGTTGATCTTAGCAGGATCGACTTCTACCCCTTTTTTCTGAAATAACATGTGCCAAATATTATACTTTTTTTTGTAAAAAACACACTTACTAAGTTTCGCATATAATCGATGTTCTTGCAAAAGATGCAAAATTTTCTGTAAATGTTCCTCATGTTCTTCCTCATTCTTTGAATATATTAAAATATCATAAATGAATACCAGTACAAATTTATCCAAATATTTAATTAGTACATTGTTCATCATACTCATAAATGTTGCAGGGGCCTTAGTCAACCCAAAAGGCATCACCACAAATTCATAATGTCCATATCTTGTTCGAAAAGCAGTTTTATGGATATCTTCCTCTTTAACCTGTAAGTTGATGATATCATGACCTAAGATCAATTTTTGAGAAGATTTTGGCTTCACCAATGTAATACCCACGTTTTGACCCCTTTGTATTTAATTATACATGATGTAAATATTGTATTTGAATCCTGGTGAGGCGCTCAAGGCCAAGGCCTTGCCAGTGATTGATGTTTTGTGGATAGGTGATCAAGGTTGATACCTATGGTTTTTGTGCTAAGCCAATCACAATAGATATATTTTGATATATCATGTAAATGTACAAATAAATATAAAACTAGAGCTATCTATGGGATTGCAAACGTTAAAGAGATGGGGCATGATTCCACAAGGGATAGGGTGGCGAAGTTAGTCAAACCCCCTGAGAAAATAGGGTGTGACCAAATGTCTTTGAGAAAACCTTTGAACCTCAGCTACCCTTTTTGTCCCTACACTCAATCATTAATTCCTTCCAGAAATCAGATGAGGCATTTAATTCCTAGGGCATTGCAGAGTGTTATAGCAGATTTCACCACTCCAGGTGAATCACACTTTGTATGGCCTTCCCCTGTCCCGCTGCAAACTCTTTAGACCCCATGGACCATATTTTATCCTTTGATGTTTCATTGATAATCCCTAAAAACTATATAAAAGATGATATACGCGGCTTTTTCCCCGATAACCGCGTACATCGGGATGTGTGCATAGTCCAAATCCTTTTGGAGTTTTCCTTGACATGGATCCGACTCATTTGACTCCTGGCCTTCCCTATGCCTTGAGATCGCTCGGATTCGACCCTTCATTATCCCTTGTAAAGCTATATCAGGAACCCCTTGGTACATTGAAGGCATATAGAGAGATTGAAAGCAACGAAACTATAGTCCATTGTTGCCGGAATTTATGATTGAGTTTGCATCCCTTTGTCCCTTTGGAGCACTTTCGTGTTCTTCCCAAGCTTGCCTTTTGCTAGTGAGCTTCCTATCGTGAGATGGAGGATTGAGGTGGTGGAGGCCCAAGTGGGGGATTCAGTTTCTCCGGTTCGCAGACGTGCCGTCAGAGGTTGTATCTATCTCGTAATCTCTGATTTATATTAATAAGAACTATCTTTTCCTGTCCAATGATGTGTATTTGATTGAATATTGTATCCATTGGAATATGTCAAATGCTTTTACATTATTGATTATATATGCTAGAATAGATCTAACACCATGATATATAGTATGCTTGTATTGTTTACTTGTTGTTGAGGAAGTATTATATCAATTCAAGATGAAGATTGGAAAGCTCAACAGGGATCTACTTCAACCGTCTGGAATAAGGTACGAGGTCTGATCCTTTAGTGTTAGACATTTTATTTCTATTGCATATTGGGAAAGATTGATTTCTGGATTCAAAGCTGTCTGTTGTGGTACCCCAAGCCATAGGAATTTCTCTCCGTAACAGAATTGGCGATTCCCCTGGGGAGTTCCCAGTCATTTTGCCTTTGGGGGTTTTTATCGGCACAATGGGCTTGATATTATTGACTTGCTCTTGATTTCTCTCTGTTTCTGTGTCGCATTTTATAGTATGTTTGTCTATTGACACTCCCCTTTATTGGTTTGGCCTTGACCTGCTTTTTACCACTGCCTTCTCTGTATACGCGGATGTTTGGTTAAAAGTAGCATACATACGCGTATTTTTGGCTAAAAGTCGCGTACATACGCAGCTGTTCTTTATACAATCACGTACATCCTCCCTTTTGGTGAGTTTGATGTTGTGGGAAGTTGTTGGGTGGGTTGTGAGTGTGGTTGGGTCTTCCTTGGGTCTGAGGTTGTTTGTTGGATGCTTCTTTTGTGACCAGAGACCGCTCTTTCATTGATTTTTCTTTGAAAGTAGTTTTAGTCATTTTTTCCTTTTTGTTTTGCCATTAGTGCATTACTCTTTTTGTCTTGGTGTCTTGCTGGTCTTGTCTTTTATATTTGCTGCAGAGACTGAGAGTTTTAGATGACTTTTATTGCATTTTTCATTCTTTTATATTGAAAAAATACAAAGTAGTTGCACTCTTAGTTGCATCTTAGATATGGATTTGAGGAGGTACTTGCATTGGATTGCTTGGATGAGAATTGTATTTAGGCTTTCATATAGGAAGGATTGCATTGACATTCGGAAAGGAATATATATTTATGCATCTCATGTAGTGGCATACCCTATTTTTCATTTGACAAAGATTGCACTTAGCATTGTTTGTTATGGTGTGTATATTTATTTCACTGCTGAGTCATAATGTCACTAGTTGCACGGCCATTTCCCTTTGAGTAATTACAGCCAACTAAAATCAATGCTAATTAAAATGAATTACACTCTTTTCTTTTCTAAGGTGCACCAACAAGCTTAGGTTTTAGGATCTTGGAATAGTTCATTGTAAGTCAATTCTCCAAGATCACTAAACAACAACATCTAGGTGTCTGTCCAGGTGAGTGTGTGAAATCCTTGGTATAATTAGTGTTTCTCAGGATCCTCCTCTCAAAAGGGAGTTAAGCATGAGGCAGTGTGAGCAGTTATCAATTGGGATGACCCCTAGTCATAACTGAGTAGCACCGGAGATATTTCCAGGATTGTATTCGTATCTAGGGGCTCTTTCGATAGTTTCGGGCTTTGCTATCCTGGCCATACGATCAATCCCGCCTGCGACTGTCCGCCTAAGCATTGATTATATTGAGGTGACCTTAGTTGCCTTACCTAGGTTATCAAGGGGGTACTCTGCAAGGGTTATTCTGCAGGTGTCCCGACCAGGTAGAGGTCGGACAGCACAGTCGCTATATGCGTTGAAGCTGAGGGCCATTATAATTGGTTACGTACCTATGCTTGTAGTGTATGGGAGTTTCGAGCATTTCCTAGGTGAGACATACCTGCTGCATTCGGGAGCTCACATATCCTCCCCTTGGTTTGCTTGTATTTTGGCTATAGATTTTCTTAGGAGTGTGCTCTTTGTGCTCTAGTTGGCCTTTGGGATTGTGGTTACTTGAGTATATTTATGCTCTCTTGAGTTTAGGTCCTTTTATTTTCAGCATTCCTGGTATCCTATCACCCGTCTTGGTCCTAGTACGGACCCTGGTGTCAGTCTTGGGGGCATCACAGCCCCTTACCGTGCTCATAGAGTTGGGAATGGTCATCTTCCATCCTCTACTCCATTTATGGAGGATTTTTGTTCCCTTTGCTCAGTCTTTACACCAGTGGTCACCCTCATGGGGGTGGTAGTGTATGCGTGAACATTGAGTCTACACCTTAGTTTCATTTTTATGTCTCATCGTTCACCGCATTGTTTCCTTTTGGTGTTGTTGTCATGATCATTCCTCCCTATATCCTATAGTTTGGATTCTTTATTGACTATTTTGGGTTGTTTTGGACTTATATGGTTGTCATGTAGGATCCAATTTTTGTACACTCTCTTCGAGGTTTTGACCTGTTTGTGCTTATCATAGGTATTATGTCTGAACTGGCATATAGGTTAGGATTTCACATCCGCTTGCACTTATGCATTGCCTTATGACCGTTCCATCTTAACCTTAGGTACGAACCCATTCCATGGTAGCACAGGAACCTTCATGCTGCTGTTAGAAGTGGTACTATGTGAATGGTAGAGCTTTCCTATACATGGGTGTCCTAGTTAGCTCCCCTTTTCATTTGGTACCCATGCTGTGAGTCCTCTCTTAGGTCCAGGAGTCCGTTGTATAGTATTGCCATGACATTTCGCAAGAGCCTCATACTCCTCTTGATCTTATGCTGGCCTGTTTCCCTCCGGACTCCCACTATGTCAAGTTGTGAATGCATTATCATGAGCTTTTCCTGCCTTATTGAGCTTTATGCCAGCTCCCCTGACATTTTGTTTCAGCCATATAGCCCGAGCTTGTCTCATGTCTAGCCATGCAGAGCCATTTTTATATCCTTCGCAGCTTGATTCCCTTTTTACCGGGAGGGGATTTTCCCCCGAGTGTCGATATCCTACACATGTATCCTTGCATTGAGCATAGGTATGTTCCACTGCTTGGAACTAGTTTGTTTTCCCTTATGACACTCGTCTCCTCCTAGTTTGTAACTATAAAGCTAGTTTATTCTTTTTTCAAGCTTTTCAAATAACTGAAAAAGTCCAAAAAAATCAAAAAACCAAAAAGTTGGACAAGGAGATTTACTGTCGTGTCTCCTTCGAATAGAGCACTGTATATCACATCCATTGGTTGGGTTATAGTTTGACTTAGGAGATTTACTCATTTATCTGAGTTTATCTCCACCGACTGGTTAAGCTTCCAATCCCTATGAAGCCTCTGTTGATGCCTCCTATGTCACAGAGATGTCCCATTTTGTATATCAAGTCTATGCTGCCTTCATTCAGTCACCATATGCCGTTATGCTCTTGTTCGAAGGAAGTTGAAACCTGTGTCGGCCATTCCTCAGTTCTCTTGACTTTGCATGTCGGCCATTCCTGGTATTGTTACTGGTTTATGCACTTTATGATCGAGTCTTTCCACATTAGACAGCTTTGCTGAGTACCTCGCGTTGGATAATGGGGGATGCCTTAATGCCCTCCTTCCAGCGGATTTCATCCCATCGACTTCAGATCATTTATTCTAGGATTGGAGTCTAGAGTCCTTTTGAGTGCCTTGAGACTTGCAGTCATCAGTGGCAGGTTCTCTCGCCATCAACAGTTTCTTGGGAATACATCAATGTCCCCAGATCAATGGATTCTCTCAAGTGTTTGACCTCAACACATCTATTCACACTTGTTAGTTTGCACTCTAGTACCTTGATTCCCATTTTCATTATCGGTGAGTAATCTCGCGTCTGTTAACGGTATACATCAATGAACGGTAATCAGACGATGGACTACTATGTTCGACCTCGACACCTCTATTCGCATAGTAGGACATGTACTTGTAGCGGTTTGTGTAGAAGACCTTCCAAACTGGTGGCATCTCTTATATGCTACCTCCTTGATCGTGCCAGTGTTCATGAGATTTCAGCTCTCGTGACTTGATTCCAATGTATGTCAGACATTTTCAGCCACTATGGAGATCTTGATCTATTGTATATCTTCAGCCATTTTGGAGATCATGGTCCTTTGTATATATTCATCATGGAGATTCTGATCTATGTATATTGTACGTGGATTTGACCACATATGTGATATCATGTATTATGCCTATTCATGGCCATTGTACTTTTATGTATCCGGGACTGCTATATGTACTTGCAGTTATGTGCAGAGTTGTATCATTGTACTATGCTGATTGGGTGGCTAGTTTTCCATTTGGGATCCTTCATCACTCCACTTTTGGGATGGACTTATAGTGTATTTCGGTCATCGTATGACCCCTCTCACCTCACACATTAGGAGGCATCTGTTATAGCGGATTTCACCACTCCAGGTGAATCACACTTTGTATGACCTTCCCCTGTCCCGCTGCAGACTCTTTAGACCCCATGGACCATATTTTATCCTTTGATGTTTCCTTGATCATCCCTAAAAACTATATAAAAGATGATATACACGGATTTTTCCCCGATAACCGCGTACATACGCGGGTTTGACTCCTATAACCACGTACATCGGGATGTGTGCATAGTCCAATTCCTTTTGGAGTTTTCCTTGACATGGATCCGACTCATTTGACTCCTGGCCTTCCCTATGCCTTGAGATCGCTCGGATTCGACCCTTCATTATCACTTGTGAAGCTATATAAGGAACCCCTTGGTACATTGAAGGCATATAGAGAGATTGAAAGCAACGAAACTATAGTCCATTGTTGCCGGAATTTATGCTTGAGTCTGCATCCCTTTGTCCCTTTGGAGCACTTTCGTGTTCTTCCCAAGCTTGCCTTTTGCTAGTGAGCTTGCTATCATGAGATGGAGGATTGAGGTGGTGGAGGCCCAAGTGGGGGATTCAGTTTCTCTGGTTCGCAGACGTGCCGTCAGAGGTTATATCTATCTCGTAATCGCTGATTTATATTAATAAGAACTATCTTTTCCTGTCCAATGATGTGTATTTGATTGAATATTGTATCCATTGGAATATGTCAAATGCTTTTACATTATTGATTATATATGCTAGAATAGATCTAGCACCATGATATATAGTATGCTTGTATTGTTTACTTGTTGTTGAGGAAGTATTATATCAATTCAAGTTGAAGATTGGAAAGCTCAACGGGGATCTACTTCAACCGTCCAGAATAAGGTACGAGGTCTGATCCTTTAGTGTTAAACATTTTATTTCTATTGCATATTGGGAAAGATTGATTTCTGGAGTCAAAGCTGTCTGTTGTGGTACCCCAAGCCATAGGAATTTCTCTCCATAACACAGAGCATGGTAGACTATAGTCTGCACAGGCCTGCATCCTGGGGAAGGACGCACTTTTGCTTCTGCAGGAAGCAAGCACGTGATGTGCACCCTATCTATCAGAAGAGGTCGTGTTTGGGTTTCACTCACCCCTCCTCATTCAGTCAGTCATTCCATTGTGATTCATTCATCTAATTTTTATTCATTTTCACTCTTAGATCATTCATTTTTTTCTGGATACATGCAGTGTGGTGGTGCAACTACCCTGCATGCGGAAGTATAGCTCCGCAGTATTTTTTCTGAGTGACATTCTGGGCATTCGTTTCAAGAATAAATAATTATGTTCATTATCATTCAGGATCATTATGCACGAGGGATGCATGATTCATTCACTCGCAATGGTGCATTGTTCTGCTAGCCAAAACCATGAACAAGTGGTTCTACGATGATTCTCTGTGTTACAGAGTGAGGCCTGTATGGCTTTGTTTTCTTTGAGGATTGTTGTGTAGTGCATCCCTATTTGGTTTGAAGTCCTAGGAGTGGAGTAGGGACAGAATTGGATGATAATCCTAGTATAAAGAGGAACCACACAAAAAGATCAAAGGGGCTGGTAAATCTAGCATGCACACTCGTGTGAGCACTAGAGGGAAGGTATGGCCTAAAGGACTATCTAAGCAGAGAAAGGAATACTTCCTTGTGTAGGGTGGAGTGGAGTCATGGAGACCAAGCAAGATCTAGTGTAGGTATCCTTAGCTCTGGGGTTGAGCTCACTAGCCTAGCACTTCTACCTTTCCATTGCCTTAGGAGCCTGATAAGCCCAACTGTTAGTTGGTTAGGTTGTTCCCTATTGTGTCTTGGCTTGTTGCCTTGGATAGTCTAAGAAACCCAACTGTAGGTTGGTTTGACTGTGTTTTGATGTGTGCTGGATTGATAAGCCTACAGCCTATTAACCCAACTAGGTGTTGGCTTGGCTGGAAAGTTTAAAAAACCCAACTGTAGGTTGGTTTGGCTTTGTTTTGATGTGTATTTCCTTGATAATCCTGCAACCTATTAACCCAACTAGGTGTTGGCTTGGTTGGATAGTCTGGTAAGTCCAACTGGGTGTTGGCTTGACTGTGTGTTAAATATATCTGGTTGTGTGTGAGTCAGTTGTTCCCTAGTTCCTTGGAAATCATGCCCAACTGGGGGGTGGTAGTGTGTTTAAATACTAATGAACACACTGGCCTATGGTTGGGTGGAACGTTGCACTGACATAGCTAGTTGCGGCACAGCTTAATCATCAAGATAAGTATTCTTGTTATGTTGTTTATGCAATATAGTTTCTTACGAATGACTATACTGGTTGTGTAGAATGCTTATGAATATGATGAATTGCTGTGTTCATATTGAATGCTTGTTGATGATCAAGTAGAGGTTACTTGTGTATGAATGTCCATGTAATTGCTAGTTTATTCCTTGTATGTTTTATCCATTTTACTTATGTATATGCCTTGTGTTTTTGGTAATGCAATTGCATAAGTTCCTAGAGGCTAGAATCTTGTATAGAGGTGAGAATGCATTTGACATAGTGTTTCCGCCCCTTGGAATCCACCTACGGAAGGCAAAAACCGGAAAAGGAGAAGTTGGACAAGGAATATTATGGTGTTTCTACACCCTGGGATCCACCCTGGGAAGAAAGAAGTTTTATCATAGCAGAGTGTGGGATTTTTGACTTCTGGGATCTGCCTGCGGAAGGCGGAAGGTGGAAGGTGGAAATAAGGAAAAAGGGCTAAGTAAAGAGTTAGTCTTTTGGTTCCCCAGTTCTGCACTAAAGGGCGAAAAAGCAGAAAGGTGGAAGGCGAAAACAAAGATAGAGATTCTTCCATTGATAGTTTTTCAACTTCCAAGTTCTGAAGTGTAGAAGGAGGAAGGGCAGAAGGTGGAAGGAGGAACGATGGTTGAAGGATTCCGTCGAGAGTTATGTTTCTAATTTTTGAGTTCCGAAGCGCGGAAGGAGAAAAAAGGAAGTGCGAAAGGCAGAAGGTGGAAAGGCCGTGGAAATTTCCTTCACACATTTGAGTTCCGAAGTATGAAAGGAGGAAAGAGGAAGTGTGGAAGGCAGAAGACAAAGGAGCCATTAAATGTCCCTTTGCACATTTTAGTTCCAATTTCCGAGTTCCAAAGTGTGGAAGGTGGAAAGAGGAAGTGCGAAAGGCTGAAGGAGGAAGAGCGTTTATATGTTTTGTTGTACATTTGGGTTCCGATTTTCAAGTTCTGAGGTGTGGAAGGCAGAAAGCGAAAGTGCAGAATGCGGAAGGAAGAAGAGAGTTTATATGTTCCTGTCACACATTATGTTTCTGATTTTTGACTTCTAAGGTCGAAAGGGAGGAAAGAGGAAGTGGGGAACGCAGACTACGAAAAGATAGGTTAAGGGAGGAAATGTTCATTTTGGTCACAGAAGGGATGTGTCAAGGGCAGAACACCTATTATGGTAATGTACAGGGGTTCTTAAGCCTGAGAATGAAGTTGGAAGAGTGAGTTAGCATTCATGCCCGGTGTTTGAAAAGAGAACAAGTGTTCTTGAAGAAAAATTAAATAATCTGCATTATGGGACATGGGGACGTTATGGTATCAGAGCAAAGATTGCAACACTAGGGCCTAAATGGGCCAAGTTGAACAGTTAAAATGGAAAAGAACACCTAGGTTGTGGCTAATAGAGGTGCTAGTTGCAGCATTGGTATAAATGTGCCAAGACAATTAGTTGTAGAAAGAAAAACTATAGTGAGCAAGAGTGTTATTTAGAATAATTGCTAAACTTAGCCAACCCAACGAAATGCACCGTGACCGTAGATCTGGCTTCTACTACGATCTTGACTATTCATGCCTACAATAAGCAGTTGGTAAGTAATTTTTGAATTTATGATATTAACTAACAAATGATGTTGTTAACACATTTTGCAGAGTCACAGTGTAGATTGAAAAGCTGGTCTTGGTCCGACAAAGAGGGTCAAAGAAGATCAACATTAACAGCATGGATGATGCACAGGATCCCTGTAGACACAAGGAAGAAGCTATGGGGGGGAATTCAAGATATCCACAAGAGAACAGAAAGCCACTCAAATTTTGGATATGAGAAGGACCCTATTTTTGCAGGAGTTGTACACATGGGGAAGGATATGTAAGGCCAGCTTAAAATATCCAAGAAACTAAAACTAAATTTGATGGGAAGAGGGAACAAGAGAGTTCCCTAGATGTTGCAGCTACCATAAGAAGCCTAAGGGTAGATTTGCAGAGTTGCAGGGAGGAAAATAAAAGGATGATAAAGATTTTGGAAGACCTCCAAAGGCAGATAAAATCTGGGTGTCAGTTAACAGAGATAGAAGGGAGTAGGAGAAATTCCCATAAGAAGAATGAGAAGCTTAACCCAAGGAAGAAAAGTTTTAAACCTTCTCACCTCCTGAAGCAACAAAGGAAACCATCACAAGGTGTGATTGAGCCAGCCAGAGTGATGAGGGAAAATCCAAGGAAACCACTCAAATGTTAGGGATGTGGAGCACCCCATATGCGCAATAATTATCCACTTGAGAATGGGAAGGAAGGTCAAGTCCACAGCACCCAAGAAGATGAAACCGTGGGTTAGGAAGCAGGGGCCATTCCTAAAATTTGTGCAGTGTTAGAATACCACAAGGCAGGTCATAACTCAATTGTGGTGGAATTTGAGGGTAAGATTGCATAACAGACTGTTTATGTTTTGATTGACCCTGGATCCACTAACATCTATATCACCCGTGGACTTGTTGAGATGTGCACTTTGAAGAAGTGAAAGCATAGAAGATCATGGTTAGTCCAACTAGCCACTGGAACCAAGAAGAAGTTCAATGAGGTGGTAAGGAAATGTCCATTTTTCATGGATGGGTTAGTCACTTGTGCAGATATGAATGTTCTACCACTTGGTTGGTTGGAAGCACATAGAGCAAAGATTGATTGTTACAACAAGGCTTTTGAGTGGTTAGATGAAGAAGGGAAACTAAAGGTGGTGAAAGGCATTCCAAAAGTGATCTCTGGAAGGAAGGCTTCAACAATGCAGAGGAAGAAGTTCTCTGGAAAGGTTTCAGAGTATATGTAGCTCATGTTTTGGGGGCAGCAGAGAATGATACTCCTAGGTTGGAGGGATTTCATGTGTTGCAGGAATTTAGGAATGTTTTTCCTGATAGAATTCCAGGTCTTCCTCCAAAGAGGGACATTAATTTTACCTTTGAACTTGTCCCGGGAGCAGCACTAGTGTCTCAGACACCCTACAAGATGAGCATACCATGAAGACTAGAGCTAAAGATGTAGTTGCATGAGTTGTTGGAAAAGAAGTACATCAAGTCAAGTGTGTCTCCTTGGGGAGCACCAGCTATGTTTGTGAAAAATAAAGATGGTACACTCTGGTTGAGTATTGATCACAAAAATCTGAGCAAATTCATTGAGAAGAACCAATACCCTTTTCCTAGAATGGATGACCTCTTTGATCAAATGAGAGGAGAAAAGGTGTTTTCTGAGACTGAATTTAGGTCTCGTTACCAACAGGTAAGAATCAAGGATGAGGATGTTCATAAGACAACCTTTGGAGCAAGGTATGGATCTTATGAGTTTGTAGTGGTACCATTTGGTTTCACAAATGCACCATCTACGTTTATGTCCCTTAGGAATAATGTTTTTAGCAGGTACTTCGACAAGTGTGTTCTTGTTTTCCTTGATGGCACTCTTACTTATTAAAGGGATGAGGAATTACTTGTAGAACGATTGAGGCTGATTTTGAGATTTCGCAGGAAGCATAAGTTGTATGCAAAGTTGAGTAGATGTGACTTCTATGAAGATAGAATTCATTATTTGGGTCGCATTATCTTAGATAAAGGAATGTCTGTAGGCCTTGAAAATATTGAGGCCGCTATGAGTTGGTCTGCTCCAAGAAAGATGACAGATGTAAGATCTTTTGTGATACTTGCAAGGTATTGCAGGAAGTTAGTTGAAGGATATTCTACAGGTAAAGTGGATCCTATGTAGAGGCCGAGGAGGCCTACATGTGAACTTGTAGTTCTAGGAGGATATGGCCCTCACATGTATGTACAATCATATTAGAACTTCCTAAAGACTACAGGAAGAATGACTTGAATAGAGCAGTATGGTTGTTCCCAATGAAACTAAGGCAGGAAACTTCCGTGTGCTATGAGAAAGATCTCATGAATGGAATCTAACTTCTGAATGGAATGGATTTTAAATTTTGTTGTAGATTGCTAATTGATTGTTTGCCTAATATAGAATGGTGTCAAGATGACATGTTCTGTGTGTATGTCCAGGTTTTTGAAGGTATGTGTAAGTAGGGGATAAGTGCTCCCACTTGCAAAATACAAACAATATGAGGATGGCCTCATGGTTGCAAAAATCTGATTTTCTGTAGGAAACAGAATTATGAATCCATATTTTGATCTAACTATCAATGTTATTGATTGGTTGATATTTGGAAAATCATGTATGCACGAAATAGAATTGAAAATCTATGATTGAAATTTTTATGATGACATCTCATGTGAACTGCATGCTGGTATGTAACGCAGGTTAGATGATAAAAGTATGTCCGTGGAGTACGTAGCTTCTCGGAAGGATGTGTTTGGGATACATAGCTCCTCTAAAGGATGTACTTGGGGTACATAGTTCTTGGAAGGATGTACTTGGGGCACATGGCTTCTCGGAAGGATGTATGGCTCCTCAGAAGGATGTACTTGGGTACATAGCTTCTACCCTCGGCCATCTAGGAACCGGTATGCATCACTGGGGACTCCCAGGGTGTAAGACATCCGGTTAGACTTCTTTTCACACACATTCACGTCGTAAGGGGACTGTCACGAGAGTGGGGGATCCGTGAAGAGAATAACCCCTAGGTATTATGGTGTCCAGAAAGGAAGCGCCTGAGCATTGGTGAGTACTGGAGGAGGTGCTAGGCCCTTGAGCAAAGCAGCCATTGAACACCCAGAGAGGTGTTAGGCTCTGAAGCGGGGCTACCAGATCTCGATTGAGAGATTCCATACAAATAAGTATTTGATTACTTGGAAAATCCTTGTTGATTTTCCATAATTACACATGTGCATAGTATGCAGCTATGATTTAAAAAAAAATCTTGTTAAGGAGTGAATCCTATAGGAAAGAATCTGACATGTAAATTGATTCATTATGGTGTCCGGAAAGGAAGCACCTGAACTTGGTGAGCACCTAGAAGAGGTGTTAGGATCTGGAGCAAAGCTGCCATATCTCAGTTGAGAGATGTTTCACAGGTGATCTGAGGCTTCCAGAAACTTGGCTACCTTTTAATGCACACCCTAGGAGAGCACATGAAGGGTGGGTACGCTTGAGGGACTATATAGCAAAGAAGAGCTATCATCCTTGTGTGGGGTGGGACAGGTCTTGTGGGTGCCATAGTTGTGAAAAGACAAGCCAGATACTTGTGGATCCAAAAGAATATACTTATCCAGATAAGTATTTGGTCTACTTCAAAATTTATTACCGATTTTATGTCAATATACATGTTTATTTGATTCATCTATGCTTTTGAAAAATATTGCTAAGGAATGATTCCTATGAAAATGAATATGGCTTGAGAATCGACTCATTGCTTCTGGCTTGAGCATAGGTATTGTTGGTTTCCAAAGACATTGGAAATGTACCAAGATGAGGAGAAGGATTCTCTGAGACCCGGGAAGAGTTTTAGATCATGCTATTGGACAAATAAAGGTGCAGAAGAAGCACCATCATCTTGATGAGGCTACATGGGAGCTAGAGGGTTCCATTCGATCAGCACATCCATTTTGTTCAATTTTGCGGACCAGTGAGGGCAGTGCCAGTGTAGATTTTTTTTTTAAGTTTGTAAAGCACTAAGGACAGTGTTGTTGTAAGGGGGAGGGGATTGTAATACCCCAGTTTTTAACCCTTGGTATTTAATTGTACATTATGTAAATATTGTATTTGAATCATGACGAGGAGCTCAAGGCCAAGGCCCTGCCAGTGATTGATGTTTTATGGATAGGTGATCAAGGTTGATACCTATGGTTTTTGTGCGAAGTCAAGCATAGTAGATATATTTTGATATATCATGTAAATGTACAAATTAATATAAAACACAACTAGATATGGGACTGCAAACGTTAAAGAGACGGGGACATGATTCCACAAGGGATAGGGTGGGGGAGTTAGTCAAACCCCCTGAGTCAATAGGGTGTGACCAGATGTCTTTGAGAAAACCATTGAAGCTGAGCTACCCTTTTTTTCCCTGCACTCAATTATTAATTCCTTCCAGAAATTGGATGAGGCAGTTAATGCCTGGGGCATGGAATACTGTAGTCTACATAGGACTACAGCCTGGGGAAGGACACACTTTTACTTCTGCATAAAGAAATCACATGACGTGTTCCCTATCTGTCAGAAGAGGTCTCATTTGTATTTTACTCACCCCTCCTCAGTCAATCACTCATTCCATCATGATTCATTCATCAAATTTTTATTCATTTTCACTCTTGGATCATCTATTTTGCTTTAGAGATGCGCAGTGTAGTGGTGCGACTACCCTATGTGCGGAAGTATGGCTCCATAGTGTTTTTTCTGGGTGACATTCTAGGCATTCAGTTTAGGAAGAAGGAATTATGTTCATTATCGTTCAGGGTTATTATGCACGAGGGATGGAGGATTCATTCAATCACAATGGTGCATTGTTATTCTAGCCAGGACCGTGGACAAGTGGATCTGCAGTGATTCTCTGTGTTACAGACTGAAGCCTGTATGGTTGTGTTTTCTTTGAGGATTGTTATGTAGTGAATCCTGGTTTGGTTTGAAGGCCTAGGAGTGGGGTAGAGCCAGAATTAGCTAATAATCCTAGTAAAAAGAGGAACCACACAAAAAGATCAAAAGGGTTGGTAAATCCGTCCTACACACCCACGTGAGAACTAGAGGGAAGGTATGTCCTGAAGGACTGTATAAGCGGAGAAAGGAATACTTCCTTGTGTAGGGTGGGTTGGAGTCATGGATACCAAGCCATATCTAGTGTAGGTATCCTTAGATCTAGGGTTGAGCTCACTATCCCAACACTTCTACCTTTCCATTGCCTTAGCATCCTGATAAGCCCAACTGTTAGTTGGTTTGGTTCTGCCATGTTGTGTCTTGGCTTGTTGCCTTGGATAGTTTGAGAAACCCAATTGTAGGTTGGTTTGACTATGTTTTGATGTGTGTTGGCTTGATAATCCTGCAGCCTATTAACCCAACTAGGTGTTGGCTTGGTTGGATAGTTTAATAAACCCAATTGTAAGTTGGTTTGATTGTGTTTTGATGTGTGTTAGCTTGATAAGCTTGCAGCCTTAACCCAACTAGGTGTTGGCTTGGCTGGACAGTTTGATAAGTCCAACTGGGTGTTGGCTTGAGTGTGTGTTAAATATATCTGGTTATGTGTGAGTCTGTTGTTCTCTAGTTCCTTGTGGAAATCATGCCCATCTCGAGGGTGGTAGTGTATTGAAATACTAATGAACACACTGGCCTATGGTTGGGTGGAATGTTGCAGTGACATAACTAGTTGCGGCACAGCTTAATCATCAAGATAAGTATTCTTATTATTTTGTTTATGCAATGTAGTTTCTTAAAAATGACTATACTAGTTGTGTGGAATGCTTATGAATATCATGAATTTCTATGTTCATGTTGAATGCTTGTTGATGATAAGGTGGAGGTTTACTTGTGTATGAATGTCCCTATAATTGTTAGTTTATTCCTTGTATATTTTATGCATTTTACTTATGTATATGCCTTGTCTTTTTGGTAATGTAATTGCCTAAGTTCCTAGAGGCTAGAAGCCTATACAAAGGTCAGAATGCATCTGACTTAGTGTTTCTGCCCCTTGGAATCCTCCTACAGAAGGAAGAAACTGGAAAATGAGAAGATGTACAAGGAAGATTATAGCGTTTCCGAACCTCGAGATCTGCAGCAGAGGCCGGAAGGCGGAAAAATCCGGAAAAAGGGCTAAGTGAAGAGTTAGTCTTTCGATTCCCTAATTCCACACTGAAGGGTAGAAAAGTGGAAGGTGAGAGGCAGAAATGAAGATAAAGATTCTGCCATTGATAATTTTCTGACTTTCGAGTTTCGAAGTGTGGAAGGCAGAAGGGAGAAAGGTAGAACGATGGTTGAAGGATTCCGTCGAGAGTTATGTTTCTGATCTCCAAGTTCCAAAGTGCGGAAGGCAGAAAGCGGAAGTGCGGAAGGCGGGAGGCAGAAAGGCCATGGAAATTTCCTTCGCACATTTGAGTTCTGATTACCGAGTTTCAAAGTGCAAAAGACGGAAAGTAGAAGTGTGGAAGGTGGAAGGCGGAGGAGCCATTAAATTTCCCTTCGCAAATTTGAGTTTCAATTTCTAAGTTCCAAAGTGCGAAAGGAGCAAAGTGTAAGTGCGGAAGGCGGAAGAGCATTTATATGTTATGTTTCACATTTTGGTTTCTATTTTCGAGTTCCGAGGTGCGGAAGGCAGAAAGAGGAAGTACGGAAGGCAGAAGGCAGAAGAGCACTTATATGTTCCTGTCACAGATTATGTTTCTGATTTTCGACTTCCGAGGTCAAAAGGGAGGAAAGAGGAAGTGCAGAACTCAGACTGCGAAAAGACAGGTCAAGGGAGGAAATGTTCATTTTGGTCATAGAAGGGATTTGTCAAGGGTGGAACGCCTGTTACGGTAATGTACAAGGTTTCTTAATCCTGAGAATGAAGTTGGAATAGTGAGTTAGTGTCCATGCCCAGTGTTTGAAAAGAGAACAAGTGTTCTTGAAGAAAATTATTAAATAATATGCATTATGGGACATGGGGACGTTACAACCAATCTGATCAAATAGATCATCAATTCTTGGTAATGGGTATTTGTTCTTAATTTCCATTTTGTTTAACTGTCTGTAATCTATGCACATTTTGAAAGTGTAATCTATGGACTGACACAGGACTTGTCAATGGTGCCCATGCAGTAGTTGAACAAATTAACTATAATCCTAGAATATCCCCCCCTGGTCCTCCCACATATGTTTTAGTGAGATTTGATAAGTATGAGGGGGCTCCATGGGATGCATCATTTCCTCATAATGACCCTATCACACCAATTGAAAGAGGTAAAGCAAGACAAATTCCATTGAGACCTACTTGGGAATTAAAAATCCATAAGTATCGGGGATTGACATTAGAGAAAGCAATTATTAATATTGGGAAGAATGAGCAATATGGTCTCATTTTTACTGCAACATCTAGAGTAAAAGATTTGGATGGTCTTCTATTTCAACCTCCATTTTTGTTGATTGATATGGAAATATGGGAAAGTGTGTGGGTATAGCTAATATAAAATATCACTTACTCTATAATATATATCTTATTTAATATATTTATCATTTCACTTCATTATTATACAACTTATTAAACACTAAACATTATTTTTGTGTTATTATTTTGGTTCTTATTGACATAGATAAATATTTTCATTATACCACTTTGTTATTATTATTTTCCTAGGTCCTTCACATGGTGCATGGATTTTATTGCTTCTTACTCTCCCCATAACCCCCACGCCCACGACTGGAACCAGCATAGTTCCATCTTACATTGGATATACTAAGCATCGATAGGGATCAAATATCTCAAGGTGAAAAACCCTCCTCTACATTTGCACTCTAAAATGGGTTTGCACTTTAATATGGATCTATGTTGTTTTATTGTTTTGAGGGATCCCTCTTGATCCCAACTCCCTTGCAGAGATTATTGCAATCCCTAGGTCTTGATCTTCTTTCTTCACTTGAAAATTGTATTTCAAGCAGGAGGTATTGAATCTCTACATGGGTAATTAGGGTCCCATGCAAACTAAATCGGATTCTCTTCTACTGATTAAGAATTCATATGTGCACATTAAAGGAAATACTCCTTTTGATAGTCATGTTATTTTTCATCGGATGAGTTCTTCTGAGTGGTTTCATATTCTATAGCAGTAGAATCATGAAACCTCCCTTTACCTTCTTGTTTTCCTTTGCAATCCATTGAGAAATGGCCCTTCTTGTTGCAATAGTAAAATCTAGCTTTTGACTTGTCAAAACCTTTTTTCACACCTTCTTCTTTGGATGAGAGAACTTATTTTGAAAGAAGGGCTTCCTTCCTCTCTTCATATTTGTTGTGAGAGAAATGTATTCTTCTTTAGTGCACACGGTCTTGCTCTGGATTCTCCCTTCCTCTTCAATGTTGTCAAGCCACAACCTCTAGAATTTAGGTTGCACCTCTTGGCCATTTACAGTAACCAAGAATTTCTTACATGAGGATGGGAGACCATCAATAGAGTTTTGAAGAAGATAATATTCGTACACCAAAGCTCCAATTCTAGCAAGTAGACCTCTTACCTGAGATATCTTGGTGAAGAAAGTGGTCATTGTCTTATCCTTCTCCATCTTGAGGTTCCATAGCTTGTTCTCCAATTCCCTCTTTTGACTTAGGGATTTATTCTCATATAGGTTTATTAATGTATCAAAATATTCCTTTGTTTTCTTCAAGGAAGTAATCATAGACATCAAGTTGTCCTTCACCGAATCATAGATTATTTGTTTGGATTTACCTTGTTTCTTATTGATGTTGGTGTGCCCTGCATTAGATGTAGACTCCTCTACCATAGTGGATATGTAGCTATCCAATTCATGTTCCTCCACGATGTTGAGAAACCTGTATTTCCAAGTTTTAAAATTTGAATTTCCCTTAAGATGGTCTTTCGGTCGTATTAAGATCGATGTCATTGTATTCAAGTATTGTGCTCATGGCCTTGGGATCTACGTAGGATTATATTTTGCTTTCAAAACTCAACTCTTTCATTCCGTGAGCTCTAATACCATGTTGAATTTTGGTTGATCTTTGATATTTATTTATTTAGTGTAGAAATATTGAATACTTGAAACAATGAATCATTCAATCACAAAAAAATGCATTCAACCATAACACAGGATGTACCTTGGGGAAAACACTCAAAACAATGAGGATATAAAACCCCAACAAATATTCTTATTATAATTATGATAGGTAGTAGATAATGCATTTTACAATAGCATATTACTTTCGGAATATAAGAGATCACAAAACACTCTCGGTGTAGATACGGAGTAATAGAGAACATAGATCAATCAGATGAATTTTCCAATGAGTTCAATGTAATAAATAACATGTAAAACTAATGCCATGCAAGGAATAGTGAATCACTACATGGGGAATTAACCTCCCATGCAAAATAAAGTGAATTGCCTCCTTGGATAAATTTTGTGCACCTTGGTTTCTTCAATCATGCATAGTCAATGTGCTATGCCTTTCTTATTTGGCATTAAATAAAGCTCCACTATTATTAGAGTGAACTCAACTCTTAACTGGATGTAGGATTACTTAAGTGTCATCATGCAATAGATGTAACTAGAGTGTCATAACTTAAGTGTCATCTTTTAACTTAAGAGTCATCTTTTAGTTTAACTAAAGTGTCTTCTTTTAGTTTAACTAATGTGTCTTCTTTTAGTTTTACTAAAGTTTCATAATGCAAAACACTTTCGTTAACTAATTCCTTTGTATTAACACTTTAGTTAACTAATTCCTTTTTATTAATACTTTAGTTAACTAACCTCAGTTGAAATCATGTTGATTGATTTACTGAAGTGGCCACTATGAGTTCTCATTTAATTAATCGATGCATACATTGTTGCTTTAACTAAATCTTAACAACATTTAACTGAGGCATGCATTGTTACTTTAACTGAGGCATACATTGTTACTTTAACTGAAGCTTTAACTAAGGCATACATTGTTAATTAACTTAATATTTAAATGAAGCTTATAACAATTTGAGTTTCACATTAATCAACTAAAGTCATCTCATGAGTAATTAGAAACATCTTATTCTCTATGCATTTACCTGTATCTCTTATCTTTTACTGCATAGTCAATATGTGCTAACTTTAATTATCTATCATATCAAATTATATTAATAATAGTTGTCGGATTTTGTGATCATATTATATTACTCCAAACCAAATTATCATAATTCACTCTAGAGGTGGTCAGTATCTAAAGGAAAATTCGTAGAAATCGGTGATCATGGTTAGTAATACATGACACAACATTAAATGCTTCAACATGCAAAGCATTACCTCTATACAGGAGGTCCACCTCATTGGTACCTACTACAACCGGAGTTCCACATGAGAATATTGACTTAACACATAAGTCAAGAGACCTATCCAACAAGAATTCACAAATTCATCCCTTTGATAAATCAAAGATTTCACCTCTGTACAAGAGGAATAAATTTTATACAGAAGCCTTAGCCATCCTTGATTCCAACTCAAGAATCTACTCAAAGTACTTGATTCCAACTCATGCTTCCCTACCTCAATACATGAGGCCCAATCCTGGCTACACAATATTGGATTGGAGAATGACTCATGGTGTTGTACACACCATACACAAACAGATGGACAAATAGAGAGAGTAAATCAGGTTCTTGAGGACATGCTTCGCATGTATGTGATGGACAAACCATCCAAGTGGGAATATTATTTACACTTGGTAGAATTTGCATATAACAATGCGAAGCAGGATTCGTTTGGCATAAGTCCATTTGAGGCTTTGTATGGAAGAAATTGCAGAAAACCAGTGACATGGGATAATCTAATAATCAAAATTGTACTTGGGCTAGAATTGCTTAAGGAAATGGAACAAAAGGTTGCAAAACTAGGCATAATTTAAAGGCATCCCAAGATAGATGGAAAATCTATGCATATAAGAATAGAATGCATAGATAATTTAGTGTTGGGGATCATGTTTATTTTAGAGTGAGGCCAAGTAAGAGTTCCTTGAAGCTTGGAATTTGTGCCAAGTTTTCACCAAGATATTAAGGGCCATTTGAATTGCTTGAAAGAATAGGGTCAGTTGCATATAGAATTTCATTTCCTGCTGAAACTAGATCTCATAATTTTTTTCATGTTTCTTTTCTTAAGAAATATGTAAATAATCCTAACCATGTGATTTATTGGGATGTGATTTAGGTGGAACCCGAGGGAGAGTTCCAAACCGAGCCAACATGCATCCTAGACAAGAAGGTAACATTGTTACGGAACTGAGCCATTGGATTGGTAAAGGTCCAATGGAAGCACTTTTTCCCTGATAAGGATACGCTTGTTGGAGGATGCCATGAAAGAGGCATACCCATTTTTGTTTTGATTTTGATCAAAAACTGACGACGATGCTCTTCCAAGGGGGATGGGATTGTAATATCCCTAGTTTTGAATTGGAATGTATTTAACCAAAATTATGTACATGATGTAAATATTCTAGTATGGATTCCTAGTGTGGAGCTCAAGGCCAAGGCCCAACTAGTGAATGGCTAGGAATGTATGATGTACATATTTTTAATTGGACCCTATTGTTGTCTTATCATGCTAATTCAAACTATATGTAAATATTATGTTCGAAATTAATAAAATGGTCCAATATGGTTGTGTAAAGAGAACTAGAGGGGCTATGATTCCACTAGAGGGGGAGAGTAAAGGGGGACTATGGGGAAACTAAATCCTATGTTGCCAAGTGTCAACCTTAGAAATAATCCAAAATTTTCCATGTTCCTTAAATAAGTCAATTACTTCATATATACTAATAAACCCATTCATTGAATGCATGTGGGAAGTTAGTGGGAAGAGTCAGTTCATGTAGTTATTGAAGCACAGGGGTTGTGACAATTATGTCAACTATTAGTTGTTCTTTTCTTCTATGGTCACAAGATATGTCAGTTGTCTTTTCACCATCATGTCATATCCCTTGGATTTAACACTCAATATATCCATTTTCTCATGCATGTTCCTACTCTTCTTAGATTTTGTCATGTCGTTGCTCATGTCCATTATCATACTGTGCATAACTCATAAATTTGAATTTCCAGAAAGGGATGAATTTTGGGAAGTAAATTAGATGGTTGTAGGAGATCATAGAGGTTGGAAAATATACAAACCCTTACCCATTTAATTCTTCTACTTTTGGTGTGCTTGAGAAAAGATAATTTATTCTACTAGTTGTTCTCCAACAACATACAACATAGTGGACTCTTACTGCACACACTGGTAAGCACTGTAAGGGTTGGATTTCCTAAGGGGACTAGGGATCAGCAAAGGGAAACACCTTCCTTGTGTTGTGTGGGGAAGTTGGAAGGAGTGCCATGGATGTGATGGTTGAGTGAGATCTCTGTGGAGTTCTGTATGAATTTTTGGGTAAGCATAGAGAGAATAACAAGTTGTGGGCTAAGTGAGAGAGTCTTGTAGGTGTTCCCTTCACTCTAGTTGCCTCGCAGCCCATATTGTGGGTGTCCTCTCAATAGAAAGAGTATATCTTGGATAGATTGCTTATCATTGGGTGAAAAATCGCTCTTACACATCTAGTTGCTTGGATCTTCTTTATTAAATATAAGTATTATATTTTTTGTTTGGATCTACAATATTTTAATTCATGTGTGTAACGATTAAGCTTGCATATGCATTCTAGATATGTGTAGATATTTATTTTCGTTGTGTATTTTCATTTACACATCTTCGCGCACTATTTATATGTTAAGAATTCATAATTATCATTATTGGGTGAAATTTAGAATCCAACATCGGTGTAATGTCCCCTCCTGTTGGTCAATTTGAGGGATGGGGGCATTACAATTAGAGAATTCGGAAGGGATATAGCTGTTGAGTTCAAAATGAATGATATTGGTCCAATGCATTACTTTTTGGGGTTGGAGGTGCGGCATATTTCTGGTCAATTTTTTCATGGACAAAGGAAGTATGAAATTAATATCTTGGAGAGATTAGAGGCCTATGTCAACACCCATGACGACCAACTTAAAGAAGCTTTATGCTTCTGAGTAAAATTTGGTTTATCACACCTTGTATCATCATCTAATTGGGTCCTTGAGGTATCTGGTCAACATTAGATCGAATATTTATTTTGTTTGTGAACACTCCCAGTCAGTTTACGTTTGAGCCTAGGAGAGTGCAATGGACAAAAATTAAAACATGTTCTTCGTTACTTACATGTCACTCTATATTTTGGGTCGATCTATGTCCATTGGGATGGATTCATTCTCGTTAGTTTCAGTGACTCAGATTGGGTAGGCGATGCAATTGACAGGAAGAGAACCTCTAGGTGCTACTTCAGCTTGGGCTCAGTAGTAATGTCTTAGTTTAGTAGGCAGAAGAAGTCGATTGCATTGAATTCTGTCGAGGCAAAGTATATGGTTCTCAGTTTGGCAAGTAGTGATTCCATATGGCTTCACAAGATACTTGTTGGGTTATTTCGTCAGTATTTTATTTCGACGCTGATTCATTGTGATAATCAAAGCTACATTAAACTCTCGAAGAATCCAGTGTTTCATGACCGATCGAAACAGATTAATACCAGGTATCATTTCATCTGTGACTTTTTAGAGAGGGTTGGTGTAGCTCCAATACATATCTACAGATGACCAGGTTGCAGACATCCTCATGAAGGCTTTGGTGAAAGGGAAATTTTTTTAATTCATAGATAAGTTGTGTGTGGTGCATAACACCTTCATTCCTGAGAGAGAGTGTTGAGTTTTATAGCTTGAATGGTTTTCTATAGGTTTGGATTCTAAGCATGTAGAAGTGACCAAAAGTGACTTTCATAAACAATAACTTTATTTATATAAAGTTAAAGTGACTTTTGATTTATGATGAGAGAAAATTACTTAAGTTGTGATAAAGTGTGAATATATCACAACCATTGGTCTTGAGATCCCAAGATTTAATATTGGTCATTCACTTTGGAAGGAAAAGAGTTATAGTCATTTCTCATTTATAAAGAGGAAAAAATAGTTCTAGGAGAGCATTAATCGACACAAATTAAAGAGAGAGAGAGAAAAGAGTTGAAGAAGAGAGAAGGTAGTAGCAAAGGGGGGGATAATTTCCCAAGAGGATATTGAGCATGAATTTGAAGGAAAAGTATAGCATTTATTGTAGATCGTATAGTGCATTTAGTTCAGGTTGTAAAGTTGAATGACTAGCACTGAAATCAGGAGGTCGTACAACTAGAAGTGGGAAAAAAATCTTAGGAACTGTACAGTACAATTTGAGCGAAAAATTTGAGGCACTATACAATACATTTTTGGGCATGTTTATCAATATAATATTATTGATTAGAGGTTTGTACAAACTATATAGGTCATACAACAATCTGGGCACAATTTCCAAGGAGGCACGATTTTCCAAGAAACTTGAATTGTATTTAATGTTCTTTTTTTATTCCTGTTGTACTTAGAAATATTTTTTGGGTTCATTAAATAAAAATATCTCTCTTGAACCAGTTTTTCCTCCAAGGTTTTTCCAAGGTTTATTTACCCAGAAAATCTCTATGTAAAATTTTGTGGATTGTTGTTAGTTAAATCTCTTGTGTTTTAGTTTACAAATTTCATATTATAAGGCATTTAATTTTTTGTGCATTAATTTGAGGATAAATTTGTTGGGTGCTACAAACCAAGTATGAGACTTAGTAAAACTTAACATATCACAATGGACAAAGTAGTGTGCATTCATATCTATAATATTATTGATAATATAATTTGAAAAGAGAAGTGAAATATTTAAGAATTTAAAAATCATAAATTATAATTCATATATATATATATATATATAGTTTTGGAGTAAGACCTAAAATTGCTTCTAAATGGTTCAAAACTCAACTTTTTTAGATGTAAGGAAAACGTTTAACATCCAAGTTTTCCATATATTTCAAGTGACATGGTTTTCTTTGAATAACAATGATGAGTCAATTCTCATTTGTTGATAGTAATTAATGATGGTTATCCTCATTGATAATATGATAATTCAATAACCCATTATTTAAAAACTAAAAAATTCAATCTTTATTTATTTTCATTACTTTTAACAACAAGAGCCACGAGGTGGCAATGTCACTGACATTGTCAATATCCCTTTCTATAAGACAATAGCTATAGAAGTAGGTGTGATGTGCCTAGGCTTTGATGGAATGAAAAATTTTAGTTCAATTTACATGGTGTTTGATAATTGCAAGGGTCTATACTAATGACAAGAATCAAAGTAGGGCTGGTTGTTTTCGACTAGCCCTAATCTCCACCACAAAATCTAAAGGAATAAAAACATCTAACCATGTTTGCTTTACATTAGTGGCTACTTGTTATACTCTCAACCATATTCTTCCAACTTTTCTATACCTCTTATGATATCCTTGTTCAACTGTTGATTATCAAACATAGAATATGTGGAAATAACCATTCCAAATACATGGAAATATTTTGGAAATAAATGCAATGGAGGTAACAAATTGGACTTTGGCATCTAGTTTAATCCATCCATGATTTAGTTAAACGTTGACCTATGATAAACGTATATATATAATAATTTTTTAATAAAAATCAAACCTTATAAATATAACTATTCATTTTTCTCATGCGTTGATATACTATCTAAATTGAACTTTGAAAATGGAAATTTTATAATTTATAATTATAATTAAAAAAATATACTTTGTAAAAGTGGGATTGTTATATTTTGGTACTTTGAATTATTGATCCTCAACCCACTTCACCTTGTCTCATATTGTGGGGAGAGAGATCAAAACAATCTTTGAAAATGATTTATATTTTTATTTGTAATTTAACATGGTAATGTAGTCATCGCAATCTCCCAGTCAACACAATCTCACAATCAACAATACACTAGTTGGGGCTTAAAAGATGCAGAAATTACACGTTTCACATGTTGTTAATGTCTAAATTTCTTCCCTCTATGAGATATGTTAATACACTAACATGTCTCATGCATGGTGGATGGTGTATTGCATCATTCACTAATGTGAGTGTTATCCATAACCAAACACTGGGTTGTAAAAAAACTATCAACACAAATATAATAATGAAAGTATATTACACTATTATGAAGACTCACAGCATACCACCTTGTTGGCTTCTATCACCTTCCTGTCGCGACCCGTGGTTCAACAACACCACAATACCAACAATAAACCACAAGACATTGGCCCAACAGAGAAGCTCTGTCGGCAACACCTACGAGGCAGGCGCAGTCTCACTCGAGATATCTAATGGGTAACTGCAAGAACCATGTTTTCGCAGTTGGCGAGGGATTATAGTCCCTTGGTGTGCGGCCAAGGCGCTTAACGAAGGTAGCTTGGACAGCTGGACAGTTCTTACGCGACTGAACAAAACTGTGTGTCAGCGTGGGCGATGCGACCTTGTCCTTAACCTTAACAACTGGCGCAACTTGTGCGACGTAGCTAATTCCTTAAACTAACAGGCCATTGCGACTTATGTTTTAACTTAGGAAATCAACCACAAATTGCTTATGCATCCGAAACAATGTATTAATAATTATTCATTCACTGATTAACAATATGGTGCTTATGCATTCAACGGTAGCTCATCAACACACAGTAAGAAAATAATAAACATTCACATCAACATATACAACATCAATCAACCATTTAAATGCAAGGAATAACGTGGAAACCCATCTAGGAAAAACCACCAAGGTGCTCTTCATCTGGCATGAGAAATGGATATAGCACCTTGCAGTCTACGACTTGCAGAATGATCTTATGATATGTATTTTATGACTCGGAATTGTTTCTCTCATTCTCTCTGGTTTATTCTTCTATTTACTCCTATTGATCCGCACACAGCCTGGTTCGACTCTTCTATCTACCGTCTGTGCACTCAGCTGCATATTCCTTCTATTCCTAGCGGTCTGCGCACACAGCTACAAGATCCACACCTCAATAGCCTCCCACTGCTACTAGAATCCTCTGAGTATTCCCTTCTACTAACTTTAACTCAAACACAACAACAATGGCGTCCTTGGCTCTAGACAACTAGTGAGCAACCAATAGTGACCCCAAAACAACCAACAAAATGACCAATAATAACACCAATAACTCCAACCCTTATACAGAATGAGTTATTCTTATTTATAGCTTCTATCAGACCAAGCAAGGTTGACTACATACTGCTCATCAGTTATAGGTCGTGATCAACCATCAGAACAGGCTGTCATGGATTGACACAAGGCACTATCGGCCTGACTTACAAAATATTCCTTCATACGTGCATTGTCACAGGCTTACACCGTCTTTAACGACCACGATATTCACCTGCCACTTTCTAGCCGTTATCACCTATATGCCTTTATGCTTTCCTTTCCTCCGTCGCGTGCATCTTTATTCCTCCTGTGACAGTCCCTTTGCTTCCTTCATGACCTCTCTTTCTTCTTGTCGTGCGCACGACGTACCTTCTTTTGCTTGCATGAAATTCTTTTGTGTGCTCCTTTCCTAGCCCAACAGGCCCCCAACACTCACATGTGGATCGTCCCAATCCACTAAGAGAAAATGGACTTGTATTGAAAAAGTTTCAGTCGCAAAACTTACTGCTTTTCCCGAAAAAATTTATGACTCTGGTATTGTTTGCGCCGTAGGACCAACCTTGTCCTAAAACTCTTTCACCATCTGTTGCACCCCCACAACTTCGTCTGATACATCTTCTGCCTGTGCGAACAATTTCTCTACATAGTCGGAACTGATATATTGGGACAGACCTGTGTCTACTGACTGTGAGATAGTCTCAAGTTTTTCCTTAAGCGGTTGAAGAACGATGGTGATGCGTGCTGCTTCTGACCGATGCACTTCAACTTCTGCTTCCCTATCCCACTCTCTAGCTTGAAGAGCATGGACCTCCTATTGCAGTCACTTGATTTCAATCATCTTGGCCACCTTCTCTTGGAACGCCAATTTCTTCATGTCTGCTTTCTTTGCAGCGATTTTTTCTTCAGTTGCGCGCTTGTTTTCGGTTATGCTTTCAACAGTTGTGTCCTCCATAAGCACTTCTCATACTGCGAAAACGTCTTCTAGTGCCTTAGGGCATGATGTTTCTCCATGTTTTATTTTTCCAACAGCCTCAGACGTTGCTTTCCTTCGTTCTTCGAGCTCCTTAAGAGGTGTGCTCGGCACCTATCTCTCTTGCATCTCTTCTACTTGCTTCCAAAGATCTTGCACGATATTCAATAGCCTGGTTACCTTAGCCGTGGTGTCACATGCCCCAATTTGCAAAAACATTTTTATATTATTTGAGGAAAATTATGTTAAATTTTATGCAAAGTTGTAATGGATGACCAGTGGGGTCAAGGATATTTAATGTAAATTCAGAATATTTAATTTATAAATAAATAAATGAGGAGACAACGGCTTAGGAGAGCTGTTAAAAGAGTGTTTACTGGTCAAATTGATGGAGGAGACTGGGTGGAGAGCAAACTGACATGTGGTAGCATCCTCAAACCAATTCCAACTGTTGCAAGTGGCAACCTCCCTATATTTGTGGTCATGATTCCCCAAGAAAGTGGAATCAAAGCAGGTGGCTCAATTAATGAAAACTGACCCAGAAAACCTAGGCATCTCTATAAAATTTCCCATTGAAGAGAGTTGAGGCTGCTCATTCTAGAGAAGTGATCATTCAGGGTGAATGAATTTACTTCAGAGAAATTCAATGGAGGGGAATCTGGAAAGTGTTTGAGGGGATAACTGCTGAGATTGATCTAGTTGCAGCTTTTAATCTGAAGATCATACTGCTGAGAGCAGATTGCTTTACTGAGGTATTGAACTAGTAAGGTGACAGAGGGTTCTACAGCTGCATTCTCCACCCAGTCCTCAGCCAAGAAGACCAGGAACAGGCTCAGGGGTCCTGAGGAAGCGTTGTTTGAGTGCTCTCCAGGAGATTGGTAGGAAGGAACGGCCTCCTCAAGTTGTTGTCGTCTTGTCCTCAACAAGTTCTATGTTATTTTATTTTATTGTCTTAGTTAAATAAATCTTAGTTTATCTGCTACATGAATGTTAAAATTTCAAAGTTTGTGAAATGTTAGATTTAGTATTCTTATTAGATTTTTTATAGAAATGAAAATGGTTTAGGGAATAATGAAATAGAAAGAAATTAAATTTTCTAAGCTATGTTTTTCCACACCTGGAAACCAGGTCGTACTCTAGCACAGTTAGAATGCTTTAAATAAATGAAATAATCCTTAAGAGAATGGAAATAGTAGATATGATTTGTATATGTAGGTAAACAGAGTAAATTTTATTTCAATGTTTAAAATGCAATGAAAAAGCAGTGTTATGTTTGTTTATATTTTACTATTTTTACTTAGTTTAACTAAATGAAAATGCAGGTAAAAGAAATAGTAAATTACACTAGTATTACAGTAATAGTATACTGATAGGAAATAAAAGTTTATAGGAAATAATAACTAATCTTCAAGAAATTATATAAACAAGTTAATAACTAAACAGTTTCTTCTTTTAAAAATATTAATTAAATCTTAACTGTTACTTAATAAAAACTAGATTAGGGTTTCATTTATAAACCCTTTATTTATTTAAATAAACAGAGTTATAGAGTTAACATTCTCTTCTCTACAGAGCTCCAAATAACTATAAATTACAGAGTAGTAAATAAAAATAAATCTATTTATAAATAATAAATGAAATAACTAAGTACTATATATATTTATGCATTTTAAAAATTAAAAACCAGACAGGTTTATACCTGTGAAAACCTAAGGGTCGAAACCCCTTCGACTAATCTATTTCAAATACAAATTAACCTATAATAAGTTATAACCATATACATTGTTAACTGTGTAACAAACTTAACAAGAAGGCTACAATCCGTGCATTAGACTGCCCACAGTCTTTTTCTAAAAGTAAACATCTTTTATAAATCTTTTAAATGGTAAAATAAACACATTATTTACAGGTTAACGAAACCACAGCAAAACTAGACAGAGCTTAAATCTTAACGAATCCTTTCTTTTTAAAAAACCAACTGTGTTACATTATCGAGCCACAAGGCTAGGTCTTAACCCAAAAAAAAACAAAATGCATATCACCGCTCAAGGGCCGGTATTACCCAACATAAACAGCAAGGGTTTTTAAGTAAAATTGGAGTAACAACATACTAAAAAAATTCAACCAACGAATAAACCAAAAACCGACTTCCAAGCACTGTAAATTTTCCTTCCAACAACCCTCATCGTAAGTAGGGAAAACCCACATCGAAATCAGGGCTTATCGGGTGGAGCCACAAGTTAAATGAAGCTGGAGAATGTAATTCTCTTCCACTGAAGGTTGGAGCTATCGTAGGTTCCTGTAAAGAGCACATTACTGAGTGTTAGAACAATACTCAGCTTCTAAGCATAAACCCTAACTATAGTATAACTTAACAAAAGAAATTTTCATAACAAGAATTGAATTTGTTTTTACCTGCAAGTAAGAAGAGAAATCGAGCAGTGAAGGAGCTGTCACCAGCTTAAGTGAAATACACAGAGGAGTATTCAAATGCTTACGCCGACCCTAGAATGGAGGTAGTTTAAAATCAACTTAAAACTATACAAAGCCGTGGCGAGGAACTTTCAGACGGAGTTAAAAACCTTATTAGGCCTCGAGCCAAACATTCAAGCAAAAACCACTCGCACAATAAATCTTACACCCAAGAAGATTCGAGACCATAAGACTAGGTAATGAGACCACATAGTATCAAACACAATCTATGGAGCAAGCAAAGCGAAGGAACAGCCTCTCATGGCCGCCAAGAAAACTACACAGAGCATCCCACAGGCTGACAAAACCCTCGGAGTCAAATGACAAAGGAATAGGGTTTCTTGTCTTTTTAAGTCACCAATGCATGGACGAGAGTAGACCACGTGCCATCCAAATAATTTAACCACACAAGGGTCTTGTCTATATTCAACCCTGCGCTATCAAGTATCAATTTATTATTGCCAGGATTAAAAACAAGACTATGCAATCGACTATAGAATAATTACATATATTTATTTTGAAACACAAACTATATCATTTGCAATCGATGGTATTAAGGCTTGTTATAATTGTTATTCATGAATCTATGTCATTGACTATAGAGTAAAGGTGTTTAAACCTTACCAATAAAACAACCACGAGGTTCAACCTTAGTATAAACTATTACAATAATGATTTGCATGCTTACCTTGCCAACAACAGTTTTGAAGATTCTTATCATTGTTTACCAAGTTAATTATAGAATTTTTTGTGCTTGCTTGGTTCTAGCATGGTATAGGGATTTTATTTATAATGTTTTACTTTGATGTCGACCTTAGGTTAGAATTTTTTAGGTAGTAAAATCTACCATAGCAGTTATTACAAATTAGAAATCATTATAGTGTGGTAACATTACAGTAGCAATTTCACTATTGTGTAAACCAAGCACTATATTTAGTAAACTATAAGAATAACATTGAAATGTATTTACCTTGGGTGCAACTTTATAGAAGTGGTGGTTAGGTAGTATTCCACCTTAAGATAATGTATCTAGTTACAAAGAACCAAACTTATATTATATCATGGAAATTTTCCAGGTAGTAAGACTACCAAAGGATGTAAGTAACAATTATATTTGGTACATTATAAAAGTCATGTGTTATTATATACTTTTACAATAATACTTGCAGTAAGGCAATATCTTAGGAATTGAAGTTTATAACTTGATGTTTAGCAGCGCAAAAGGTTAGCACAATTATATACAATCAACAGGTTGATCATTTTCATGACTAGTAAAGAAGAGACAAAGTAGAAATATGTAATCTATTAGTAATCCTTACCTTTGAGAATTATAGGAGTACATTCATGCATAAAAGACAATACATTTGAGCATTTAACATAACATTAGCAGTATGAGCATGTTAAAATAAAAGTAATTGTATGACAAAGAACTTGAGCTCTAGGCTCACAGTAAGGATCTATTTGTTTAGTTAAGTATGTTAAGGATAACAATCTTTATGGATAAACTTTGAATACAGTCTTAGAACCAAAACTATGAAAGAAAATTACTTTACCTCATCAGAACCTTGCTTTGAAATAATCAGTTTATTTACTAACATATTAACATGCAACATAAGTACTTCTCGCTATCTTACAAATTAAACTCCTACTTAATCATCTGTTACCTGTTGAACCTATAAGAACCAGCAGTCCATCTGCGTTAGCATAATGCTAAGTAAGCCTTGAGTTTTCAAAGATAGTTTTTCACCTATTTGTCAAAAGTAAAATTGTTAGTAAATCTAAAAGCAATCTAGTTGCAAGTCATTCTTATATAACTTATGAAAAATAAAGTTGTATTAGTTATTGTATTTGGAAACTAATTAATACCAAATTGTTAAACTGTTTGATTTTCCGCTAACCGCTAGCAGTTAATGAACTGCGTATTCAGACATTTTATGTTACCTTAAAAATTTTAAATTTTTATGAAATTTTGGGGTTATGACATGTGGTATCAAAGCACAAGGTTCAAACACTAGGCCTTGATGAAGCTCAACTTGCTTATATGAAACAGAGAATTTAAATCATTTTGCTGATGTTGCTTTCTTTTAATGTTATCTACAGAGAAATTTGTTTCTAAGTTTAACAACAGGTATGGAAACACTGGAGGAATATGCGGAAAAGGAATCTCCCTATAATGAACACGAAAATTTACAAAGAGAACCTATACAAGAAGACATAACCACTAATTCCTCAGAACTTTTACAAATAGTAAAAGAATTAAAATCTGAAATGGAATCTGTTAAAAAAGAGAATGAGAGGATTTTGAGAGCTCAGGAGGAGCTAAATCAAATCCTAATAGAAAGATTTCAAACTAAGGGTAGGGGTAAAAGAGCTGATTCGGAAGATATAAGTTACCAACATAAGTATAAAAAAACTAAGCAGATTAAAAATGAAAGTAGCTCATCTTCCAAAGTATTTGGTGATCAACATAATTCTAATTCTACTAGTGATAGTAGTGAGGATAACCACCATACTAGAAACAGAAAACATAAACCGTATGAAGAAATTTTTGGAGAGTTTAAAAAGATCAAGCCGCCAACATTTAATGGAGAAACTGAAAAGGGGGAGGAAGCAGAATCCTGGTTATCTGGGATGAAGAAGTACTTCCAGATTTATAACTATTCTAACCAATTAAAGGCTAGAATGGCTATCTATAATCTTTCAGGGAAAGCTGATATATGGTGGCAAGATTTAAAGAGAGTGAAAGGAATAAGAGAGAAGAACATAAATTGGATTACCTTCAAGAAGTACTTTAAAAATAAATTTTTATATGAACAGTACTATGAAGAAAGGACTAAAGAATTCTATGAGCTAAAACTAGGTACAATGACTATGAAAGATTTGAACAGTAAGTTTTTAAGTCTGCTTAGGTATGTACCATACCTTGTGGATGAAAAACCAAAGGTACAGCTATTTCTCAGCTATTTACCTTATCACATAAAGGATGGGATTGAGTATGACAATCCAAAAACTATGGAAGAAGCTATGAGGAAAGCCAATTTCTGTTATGAACAGAATTGAAAAAAGAGAGTATGGCCAACTAGAAGGCCAAAAAGAATAATAATTATGATCAAAAGAAGAAATATTTTGTACCTAATCGAAATTCTAAAAATAATAATGCCAAAAAAATTTCTAATAAGAATTTCCAAGGGAATAAGAATAATTCACAGAACAATCAAAAGAGTAAAGAGTCTGCTAATAATCACAGTAATTACACAAAGAACTTTGAACGAAAAGAACCCATAAAGTGTTGGGAGTGTAATGGCCCACATTATGCCTCAGTCTGTCCTAATCGAAAAAAGACTGTCAGTAATATCTATACAATACAGGAGGAAATGACTGTTGAAGATTTAGCGAGGACTATGCCAGGATTAATGCAGCTTTGGAAAATCGGAAAGCAGACTATCAAACTTCCATGGTGGAAGTAGAAGGTAAGATAAACCAAACACCCATATCTATTTTAATTGATCCAGGAGCTAGTTTAAGTTATATTTCACCTAATTTGGTATAAAAATGTAAACTGCCTGTTGAAAATTTTGTAAGTTCTTGGTTGGTTAGTTAGCTACTGGTGCAAAGAGGAAGGTAACTAGTTTTGTAAAGAATTGTGCAGTAGTTATGGATCAATTTGAAACTTTTGTAAAGCTTAATGTACTATGTCTGGGTTCATACAACATACTAATCGGTATGGATTGGTTAGAGCAGCATAGGGGAATCTTAAATTGCTATGACAAAACCTTTACTTGTATAAATAAAGATGAAAAACCAATAAGTGTAAAGGGAATCCCTAGGAAAACAACCGTAAGGCAGATTTTTGCTCTGTAGCTTAAGAGAGATATTAGGAAGGGTTGTAAGGCTTATGTAGTAACGGTAACCAATGAGGAAAATTTAAACAACATAGATAAATTAAAATTGGAGGATATACCCGTTTTAAAGGAGTATGCAGATGTATTTTCGGAAGAAATTCTAGGACTACCTCCGAAAAGGGAACTAGATTTTACCATTGATTTGGTACCTGGTGCAGTACCCAACTCAAAGGCCCCTTATCGAATGAATATACTAGAAATTAATGAACTTAAGCCTCAATTAAAAGAACTCATTGATAAGAAATACATTCGACCCAGTGTGTCTCCCTGGGGGGCACCTATCATTTTTGTTAAGGAAAAGGACAAGACTCTATGACTTTGCATATATTATCGTCAGTTAAATAAGATGACTATTAAAAACAGATACCCGTTACCTCGCATAGATGATTTGTTTGATCAACTACGTGGAGCTACAGTGTTTTCAAAAATCGATTTACGGTCTGGATATCACTAAGTTAGAATTAAATATGAAGACATCTTTAAAACAGCTTTTAGGACTCGATATGGCCATTACGAATTTGTCGTCATTCCACTCGGACTTACTAACGCTCAAGCTGTTTTTATGTGTCTAATGAATAATGTAATGCATAAATATCTGGATAAATTTGTGGTCGTGTTTATCGATGACATATTAATCTATTCAAAATCTGAAGAAGAGCATAAAGAACATTTAAAAATTGTCTTGTAAGAGTTGCGAGATCATCAACTCTTTGCAAAGTTTAGTAAATGCGACTTCTTTAAAGATAAAATCCAGTACTTAGGTCATGTGGTGACTAAAGAAGGAATTTCGGTGGATCCCGAAAAGATAAAGGCGATTGAAGATTGGCCAGTTCCTAAAGACGTAACTAATGTTCAATCCTTCATGGGAATTACCAGTTATTACCAGAGGTTTATCGAAGGGTTTTCAAGAATCGCAAATCCGATAACCTCTTTGCAGAAAATGGAAAGAAATTTGATTGGAATCAAAAGTGTGAGGATAGTTTTAAAAAGTTAAAAACCTTATTAACCAGGACACCTATTTTAAGAATATCTTATCCAAATAAATATTTCATAGTGTGTAATGACGCCTGCAATGATGGTTTAGGCAGAGTATTGACTCAAGAAGGGCATGTTATTGCTTATGAGTATAGGAAATTAAAAATTCATGAAAATAATTATGCAACCTATGACTTGGAATTAGCTGCTATCATACATGCTATAAAGATGTGGCAACATCATTTAATTGGAAGAAAATTTATTCTAATGACAGATAATAAAGGACTAAAATATTTTTTAGATCAACCTAACCTGAATGCTAGACAAGCTAGGTGGCTAGCTTTTCTAAGTAAATATGATTTCGAAATTCAGCACATTAAAGGGAAAGAAAATAAAGTTGTTGATGCATTAAGTAGAAATGTAAAGCTGAACTTTACATCAATTATTAGCACTTATACAATAGATCTAGAAGAACAGCTTAAAGCAGGGTTAGAACAAGATGAAATTTACCAAAAGCTACAAACAAAAGCGAAAGAAAATCCAATAGAAAGTCTAAGTGCAGGGTACAGCTTGAATGAAAAAGGATTTTTATTGTATAAAGACAGAATGTATGTACCTAATGTACCTAAAGTTAAGTTATTAATTTTAGACAAAATCCATAAAACTCCTTACTCAGGCCATCCGGGTTATCAGAAGACTGTAACTATGTTAAGAAAAGAATATTTTTGGCTAAACATGAAGACTGAACTGGCAGAATATATCGCTAGATGTTTTGAATGTCAGCAAGTAAAAACTGAACATCAACATCCAGATGGATTACTTCAGCCATTGCCCATTCCTAGCTGGAAATGGGAGATAATTAGTCTTGATTTTGTTACTAGATTGCCTAAAAATCAGAACTTAAATGATTTTATAATGGTAGTGGTTGACAAATTAAGTAAAGCAGCCCATTTTATACCTGTAAAAACTACTTATAAAGTTGCAAACATAGCTGATATCTTTTTAAAGCAAATTTTTTGACTGCATGGAATGCCGAAGGTTATAATTTCAGAATAAGACCCTAAATTTACAGGTAACGTTTGGAGATCTATGTTTAAAGCATTAAATACTACATTAAATTTTAGTACCTCGTTCCATCCTCAAACTGATGGACAGACTGAAAGAGTAAATCAAGTACTAGAAGATTTATTAAGAATGTATGTAAAGGATCGGCCAGGTAAATGGGAAGATTATTTGCACCTGGTAGAATTTGCTTACAATAATAATTATCAAGCTTTATCTAGACTTAGTCCTTTCAAAATTTTGTATGGAAGGAAATGTAACACTCCTATCTCTTGGAGTAATCTGGTGGACAGGTTTGTATTAGGACCTGAATTATTGAAAAAAATGGAAGAAATTGTAAAATAGGTACAAGGTAATCTGAAAATTACACAAGATCGACAGAAAAGTTAAGCAGACCTTAAAAGAATTCCAAAAGAGTTTCAGGTAGGTGAACATGTGTTCATCAAGGTGAGACCCAAAAAGAGCTCTCTGAGGTTGGGTAGTTGTGCCAAACTAGCACCTTGTTATTGTGGTCCTTTTGAAATACTGTCCAGGATTGGAAAGGTAGCCTATTAGTTAGCCTTACCACCAAATTTAAGAGTTCACAATGCTTTACACATTTATGTATTAAAGAAATATGTTCATGTTGCTACTCATGTTATTAACTGGAATGATGTACAGATGGAACCCGAAAGAGATTTTCAAGTGGAATCGGACTGTATCCTCTAGCAGAGGGAGATAACACTTCGGAACCGCACCATTGGTCAGGTGAATGTGCAATGGAAGCACCTTAGTCCAGAGGAAGCCACCTAGGAATTGGAAAGTCATATGCAGGATGTATATCCAATTCTGTTCCAGGGGAATTCTGAAGATGAGGAATAAATAACATCGAGGACGATGTTATAATTTAAGGGGGTGTGCATGTCACATGCCCCAATTTGCAAAAACAATTTTATATTATTTGAGGAACATTATGTTAAATTTTATGTTAAGTTGTAATGGATGACCAGTAGGGTCAAGGATATTTAATGTAAATTCAGAATATTTAATTTATAAATAAATAAATGAGGAGACAACAGCTTAGGAGAGCTGTTAAAAGAGTGTTTACTGGTCAAATTGGTGGAGGAGACTGGGTGGAGAGAAAACTAACATGTGGCAGCATCCTCAAACCACTTCCAACTGTTGCAGGTGGCAACCTCCCTATATTTGTGGTCATGATTCCCCAAGAAAGTGGAATCAGAGCAGGTGGCTCAATTAATGAAAACTGACCCAGAAGACCTAGGCATCTCTATAAAATTTCCCATTGAAGAGAGCTGAGGCTGCTCATTCTAGAGAAGTGATCATTCAGGGTGAATGAATTTACTTTAGAGAAATTCAATGGAGGGGACTCTGGCAAGTGTTTGAGGGGATAACTGCTGAGATTGATCTAGTTGAAGATCATACTGCTGAGAGCATATTGTTTTATTGAGGTATTGAACTAGTCAGGTGACAAAGGGTTCTACAGTTGCATTCTCCACCCATTCCTTAGCCAAGAAGACCAGGAACAGGCTCAGGGATCCTGAGGAAGCGTTGTTTGAGCACTCTCCAGGAGATTGGTAGGGAGGAACGGCCTCCTCAAGTTGTTATTGTCTTGTCCTCAATAGATTCTATGTTATTTTATTTTACTGTCTTAGTTAAATAAATCTTAGTTTATCTGCTACATGAATGTTAAAATTTCAAAGTTTGTGAAATGTTAGATTTAGTATTCTTATTAGATTGTTTATAGAAATGAAAATGGTTTAGGGAATAATGAAATAGAAAGAAATTAAATTTTCTAAGCTGTGTTTTTCCACACCTGGAAACCAGATCGTACTCTAGCACAGTTAGAATGCTTTAAATAAATGAAATAATCCTTAAGAGAAGTAGATATGATTTGTATATGTAGGTAAACAGAGTAAATTTTATTTCAATGTTTAAAATTCAATGAAAAAGCAGTGTTATGTTTGTTTATATTTTATTGTTTTTACTTAGTTTAACTAAATGAAAATGCAGGTAAAAGAAATAGTAAATTACACTAGTATTACAGTAATAGTATACCGATAGGAAATAAAAGTTTATAGGAGACAATAACTAATCTTCAAGAAAGTATATAAACAAGTTAATAAATAAACAGTTTCTTCTTTTAAAAATATGAATTAAATCTTAACTATTACTTAATAAAAACTAGATTAGGGTTTCGTTTATAAACCCTTTATTTATGTAAAATAAACAGAGTTCTAGATTTAACGTTCTCTTCTCTACAGAGCTCCAAATAACTATAAATTACAGAGTAGTAAATAAAAATAAATGTATTTATAAATAATAAATGAAATAACTAAGAACTATATATATTTGTGCATTTTAAAAATTAAAAACCAGAAAGGTTTACACCTATGAAAACCTAAGGGTCGAAACCCCTTCGACTAATCTATTTCAAATAAAAATTAATCTGTAATAAGTTATAACCAGATACATTGTTAACTATGTAACAAACTTAACAAGAAGGCTACAATCTGTGTATTAGACTGCCCATAGTCTTTTTTTGAAAGTAAACATCTTTTATAAATCTTTTAAACAGTAAAATAAACACATTATTTGCAGGTTAACGAAACCACGACAAAACGAGACAGAGATTAAAGCTTAACTAATCCTTTCTTTTTAAAAAAACAACTGTGTTACATTATCGAGCTGTAAGGATAAGTCTCAACGAAAAAAAACAAAATACATCTCACGGCTCAAGGGCCGGTACTACCCAACGTAAACAGCAAGGGTTTTAAACTAAAACTGGAGGAACAACATACTGAAACAATTTAGCCAACAAAGAAACTAAAAACCGGCTTCCCATCACTGTAAATTTTCCTTCCAACAACCCTCATCGTAAGCAGGGAAAACCCACATCGAAACCAGGGCTTACCGGGTGGAGGCCACAAGTTAAATGAAGCTGGAGAATGTATTTATCTTCCACTAAAGGTTGGAGCCTTCGCAGGTTCCTATAAAGAGCACATTACCAAGTGTTAGAACAATACTCAGCTTCTAAGCATAAACCCTAACTACATTATAACTTAACAAAAGAAATTTTCATAACAAGAATTGAATTTTTTTTTACCTGCGAGTAAGAAGAGAAATCGAGCAGTGAAGGAGTTGTCACCAGCTTAAGTGAAATACACAGAGGAGTATTCAAACCCTTATGCCGAACCTGGAATGGAGTTAGTTTAAAATCAACCTAAAACTCTACCAAGCCGTGGTGAGTAACTTTCAGATAGAGTTAAAAACCTTGTCAGGCCTCGAGCCAAAAATTCAAGCAAAAACCACTCACACAGTAAATCTTACACCCAAGAAGATTCGAGACCATAAGACTGGGTAATGAGACCACACGATATCAAACACAAGCTACGGAGCAAGCAAAGCGAAGGAACAGCCTCTCATGGCCGCCAAGGAAACTACACTATATATTTATTTTGAAACACAAACTATATTATTTGCAATCGATGGTATTAAGGCTTGTTATAATTGTTATTCATGAATCTATGTCGTTGACTATAGAGTAAAGGTGTTTAAACCTTACCAATAAAACAACCATGAGGTTCAACCTTAGTATAAACTATTACAATAATGATTTGCATGCTTACCTTGCCAACGACAGTTTTGGAGGTTCTTATCATTGTTTACCAAGTTAATTATAGAATTGTTTGTGCTTGCTTGGTTCTAGCATGGTATAGGAATTTTATTTATAATGTTTCACTTTGATGTAGACCTTATGTTAGAAGTTTTTAGGTAGTAAAATCTACCATAGTAGTTATTACAAATTACAAATCATTATAGTGTGGTAACATTACAATAGCAATTTCACTATTGTGTAAACCAAGCACTAGATTTAGTAAACTATAAGAATAACATTGAAATGTATTTACCTTGGGTGCGACTTTATAGAAGTGGTGGTTAGGTAGTATTCCACCTTAAGATAATGTATCTAGTTACAAAGAACCAAACTTATATTATATCATGGAAATTTTCCAGGTAGTAAGACTACCAAAGGATGTAAGTAACAATTATATTTGGTACATTATAAAAGTGATGTGGTATTATATACTTTTACAATAATACTTGCAGTAAGGCAATAGCTTAGGAATCGAAGTTTATAACTTGATGTTTAGTAGCGCAAAAGGCTAGCACAATTATATACAATCAACAGGTTGATAATTTTCATGACTAGTAAAGAAGAGACAAAGTAGAAATATGTAATCTATTAGTAATCCTTACCTTTGAGAATTATAGGAGTACATTCATGCATAAAAGACAGTACATTTGAGAATTTAACATAACATTAGCAATATGAGCATGTTAAAATAAAAGTAATTGTATGACGAAGAACTTGAGCTCTAGGCTCACAGTAAGGATCTATTTGTTTAGATAAGTATGTTAAGGATAACAATATTTATGTCTAAACTTTGAATACTATCTCGGAACCAAAACTATGAAAGAAAATTACTTTACCTCATCAGAGGCTTGCTTTTAAATAATCAATTTATTTACTAGCATATTAACATGCAACAGAAGTACTTCTCGCTATCTTACAAATTAAAATCCTACTTGATCATTCGTTACCTATTGACCCTGTAAGAACCAACAGTCCATCTACATTAGCATAATGCTAAGTAAGGCTTGAGTTTTCAAAGATAGTTTTTCACCAATTTGTCAAAAGTAAAATTGTTAGTAAAGCTAAAAGCAATCTAGATGCAAGTCATTCTTATATAACTTATGAAAATTAAAGTTGTATTAGTTATTGTATTTGGAAACTAATCAATACCAAATTGTTAAACTGTTTCATTTTCCACTAACCGCTAGCAGCTAGTGAACTGCGTATTCAGAAATTTTATGTTACCTTAAAAAATTTAATTTTTTATGAAATTTTGGGGTTATGACACGTGGAGTCCTCATCTTCTTGTCCTGCCTCAAGTGGGAATTCTGCAATGGTACTCTTGATGGTCTCTTTTAGTGTGAGGTGGTTCTGCTTGCGCGCTTGTATTTCTTGTTCCCTCTCAGCAAGAAGGTTGATGCACCCCTGAAGTTCTGATTCTTTTTCCTTCAGCAGGGCCTTGTGCGCCTTTGCCTTCTTTTGTTGTTTTGTTACCTGATAGGAAACAACATTCTCTCTTAGCCGCATTTTCATCGCAGCTGCCTACTGTACTTTATAGACTTCGCTCAGGGGTAGCTTGGAGAAGTATAATTGGAGTGTGGCAATATCCTTTACAGCATCATCAAAGGTAGTGGGCTCTATTCCAGTTTCTAGCACGCTGGTATGGATTTTCAATTTGATGGGCGGCACTAACTCTGGTACGACTACTTGGACATTGGGGTCGACGCCATACATCTCAGCCTCAATAGTGGCTTTGACCTCATTGATTGCTTTGATCAACTTATTCATATGGCCCCCCACTTTCTCAGCTATGTTATCTTGCTGCGTCTTTAGGCTGGCAAGGTTGTCTTCCGCGAATTTAGCAACAACTGTTATGAGCTCCCCCACATCATCTTCTCTCAGGGTGTTTACGTTCGCTACCTTGTCTGATTTTTGCTTCTTGCAATGTGGTTGGCATTCTTGTTGCCTGGTTTGTGTCTGGGTCTGCACATGCTCTGGGCTTGGTTTTTTCTCTGAATCACTTTGATCTGAGCTATGCCTATCGTCATCATCATGTTCTTCCTCATCCTGCTACTGGTTATCATATCTGTTTCCTCCTTCATTTCCTTCACCATGAACTTGGTGAAGTAGTGGGTCCTCTTCATCTTGTCCTTCCGGAAGTGGCTCTTCTAGTGTTCCACCCCATTCTTCTAGCCATAGGTTGATGATTGCATCCATGTCCTCATCCTTCAACATGAATCCCGCATGGTGCACTTGTCTAGCCGAGTCCTTTTTCGGCTATAAGATCATATTATGTGCTCCATCCTGAAAGTTAATAAATGTTGCATACATGTGTACCATTGCAGTGCATATTCGATGAGACTAGCGGAAAACATCTTGCAACGCCTCTATGTGCAAAAAGAATTCAATGTTGTTCTCCTTCCATCGGGTCAGGTCTTTTCTGCCATCACAAAAGTTTTGGTACCTTGCACCATGGAAAGGTAGTCGGACATCCATCTGCACACAGTCCGGCGGTTTGTCCCACATGGTGAATGAGATTAAGATGAGTAGCCATGAATAATGGAATTTGTAGGTGGGTTCATGATAGGCCTGCGTCACATCATCTATGAGCTGGTTCAGTAGGTATCGCGACCAATTGAACACTCCACCCAGCACGCATAACTCTGTGAGTTCCACTATTGCATCCGAACACTGATTAGGCCGCATCTTGTGTAACAACTCACACGATAAGATCTACATAGAAAATCGCACACTTTTGTCCTCGATCGGCCGAATTAGGAAACCCCTCTATGCACATCGCAAGTTGTACTTCTGCTTGATTCGGGTGGTGTCTTTCCTATCCAAGTATGGAACAGGGTCGTCTCCTTCGTTTGGGAGGCCTGTTATCACCAAAATCAGCTCGGCATCGACCGGGTATGGTCGATCGATCCACAGGCATCCTCTGTGAAAGCATACCAACAGTTGCTTCACGTAAGTGTTGACTTGTAAACTATGGCCGAAATAGGGCATAAACAGTAGGTTCATTAAACCTGCGTGGCCAACTCCCTCAGCCCACTCCATCGTCCTAAGCACTTGTGCTCCGGTTGGGTAAGGCTGGCTCAGGACCATGCAGTTTGCTCTCTTTAATCCATGTTGCATTCAAGTGTCAAATTCTTTGAATTTCATCTTAGCCAACTTGGGCATGATGTCCATCAGCAAGGGGATATTATCAGGGATCTGCAGCACTAGCAGAGTTGCATTCTCCTTCTTTGGTAGGCCCACCTTCAGTGCATCGAATCTCCTTGTCGGAACATAGTACGGTAAATTCTCATATTCTTCCTCCCCATTCTGCCTTCTATGCGGTGGTGAGTCTTCTTCCATAGGTTCATCCACCTCTTGTTCCTCTTCTAAGGGTGCTTTACCCAGAGTATCCGCAAGAGTGGTATTCCTGTTTTTCTTCGTCTTCAGAATCCAGATGGTCCTCCAACTGTTCCCTGTCCGGGTTGTCTTGGATCCATGATAGGTACTGCAGTTGCGGGAGCAACTGGTGGTCTCTGAGCTGGGCTAGGCACAGCACGCGATCTTACCGTCGGAAGTGTAGCATGACTGGCCACATTGGCAAGTTGTTGCGGGTGCTGTATCTGAGGTGACGGACTCTCTTCTTCGATTGGGAAACCAGAGATAACAGCTGCATCTGATGGTTCACTATCGCTAGGGATCTCAATTACCATGGGCGTCAGCTTACTTCAACAGGGATGACAAGGTTCGGCTCTGCAAATACTTGGCTCTGGTTTTCTCTAGCTCGCTCTGTGGTCATAAAATAATGCTTGTCGACGAAGCCTTATCCTTATACCCGCCACTACGTCATGTAGTCGTCATGCAACGGTCGTTTAATGTCTAATCTGTCACATGGCATTAGAGAGAATTTGAGGTAAAAAATGGGCCTCCTAAGAGATGTGCTACAAAAATATAAGATATATTAAAATATTATGAGTTAGGGGTTTATGGGATAGGTATATATGACAATTCACCTCCAACACTACTTTTTATGCACAATATAAATACCATTGGTTGAGTTACTTTTCTAAATTGACTATAAATAAAATGAATAAAATAACTCTACAATGATGTGACTAAGATTCATTGTAAATTCCCAAAAAAATTATTGTCCTTTAGCATTTATTTGTCTTGAACTTGTGAATGAAATTAAACAAAAAAAAAATAGGAGTTATTTTTTTAATTTATGTCGACTTTTTATATTTAGTATATTCCTCATCAATTTAATTTTAATGTGATTTAATTGAGATTTATTTAAATGTAAAATTTTAACAATATTATTATAATATTTATTGCATTATTAGAATAAATTAATATCAAAATCATAATTTTTTTTGATATATTCATTTTATTGTAAATGAATGTTATAGTTAAATCTCTTATAGAAAATAATATAAGACTTAATTTATTCTTAAATAAATTATTAAAAAAAAATTATACATTATGAAAATATGTCATATTAGTATATAAGATTTTAATGTATATTGTTTTTAGCAATAAAAAAGTTATGTATATTTTTCTTTTGCAATAAAAAAGTTACGAGCAAATAATATATCTTATTAACTCAATAAGTCAACACTTGTGTATAAATTCTTTTTATTTATTAGTTGATTTTAATGTATATTAATTTTTAGCAATAAAAAAGTTGTGAATAAATAATATATCATATTAACTTAATAAGTAAATGGTGGTGCATAAATTCTTTTAATTTATTAGTTGAAGCATAAATTATTCTAATATTTTTTTTATAAACAAAAAAAAATTATTAAAAAAATATTTATACATTTTGAAAATATTTTTATAATATAAATACTTATCTAAGAAAATTATTTCCACTCCTTGCAACTAAAGAAATTATAAATACAAAATATATATGTAAAAAATCAATGTTACTAATTTGTTAAAAAAATGTGTCATAATACTGTTTTACACATTATGTTATAATTTCAAATTAAATATAAATGGCTTAATTAATTTTATTAATTTTTTAATCATTACAATTTTAAAGTATCTTTATTATTAAAACTAACATGATAACATTTATTATAATTATTATCATAATGGCATTATTATTAATTAATATTTAATAGGTTATAACAACATAATTTACATATTATTCTATAAAATTAACTATTAAAAAATTATAATAACTTTTTTGTCAAAAAAAATTTATAATAATGTTAGACTCATATAAACATTTATCATATAACATGTTGTTTTATACATTCAAACATGATATAAATGAATGCGTATGATTCAAATATATATATATATATATATATAACTCATCCATAATTAACATACATCTTTCATATTAATATTATTCATGATTTTAATCTATTTTAAAAGTACAAGATTATATATATATATTAGTTTGACATTATGATATTAAATAAAATTGAGTGAATATATAATTTAAAATTAAAAAACATGAAACTCACAATATATTATTTTATAAAAAATGTGAAAAGAAAAAAAAACTGTGAAAAGACATTTTTAAGAATTATGAGTACTTTACTTGAAAATAACAATAATATTATTTTATGAGAAAGTGAATTGTGAGTACTTTACTTGAAAATAACAATAATATTATTTTATGAGAAAGTGTTAAATGACTTTTATTGTGAGGACTTTACTTTATGACTTAAAAGTACTTGTACCACTACCTTGGTTAACTATGGGTTTTCATCCACCATAGAAAATGTGACAAATAAGCATTCTTAACTCATGCAATGTCACCTCAACCATGGGGGATGATGTCATATACTAGAATGTAACTGGTTGATTTTTATAGTACATTTTGGTCCTTTTGAGGCCCATTTTTGACCTCAGAATCTCTCTAATGGTTTCTCGGCTACCGCATCAGTTCATTAAGTCGTTAACTTGATTTCTGCATTGTTTCTGTCAGAACAGTTATGGCAGATCCATCAGATGTGACCTTACAGCACGCCGTCATTCTCCTCGTATCTCATCAAATTAATGACACATAGCTGTCACGACCTCCTAAATATTCGTCGGATATCTGCACTTTAATGTCGGCCAACCTATCATTTCTGCTTTTGGCAGCACTTTTCGCCTTTTTGCTGCACTTTTTTCTTTTTCGTGCACTTTTCTACCTTTTTTATTCACATCGCAGATGTGCGACAGAGTAATTTTTACGTCTTTCAGACACTCTGTTTTTTTTTTGCGCGACATGGTTCTAACCTGGGACGTTATGACCGTCGTAGTATGGTTTCAGGTGACTATTGTTTGCCATACCTGTGACATAAGTACCGTCTAGCTTCTGTAATTTTACTGCAACCATGTCAGTGATGTGCGTGACCACATATGGCCCTAGCCAATGCGTCTTTAACTTTTTAGGGTGTTTGAAAAATTTGTTGTCATATAGCAACACAATTCGTCTGAATTCGAATGGTTTAACCATGATATGGCGATCATGCCATGCTTTCTGTCACTGCTTCTCAACTGTCTGATGGAATCCTACAACGAAACGTTCTTCTTCCATTTGCACTAGTTGTATCAGCCTCTACTCGATAGGATCTCTGTCAGTAATCTCTATCAATGCAGCGATTATCAAACTTGGTACAATGTACTCCATTGGTACAACAGCTTCTTGTCCATATACTAGTCCGAATGGGGTGTGCGCTGTTAGTCTCTTATAGGTTGTGCGATACGCCCATAGCATAGCTAATACTTTCTAATCCCAGTCATGTCAGCGCATGTTTCATACCTTGGTTAATCCATTCTCTAGAATCATGTTGAAAGCTTCGATCGTTCCATTCGCCTAAGGATGGTAGGGAGTCATCTTTTTATGCAAGATTTGAAATTTTGCAGTCAGTTCAGCAATCACTTTGTTAACAAAATGCATACCTTGGTCACTTAGTATTATCTTTGGGCAACCAAATCGAGTGACGACGTTTTCAAACAAAAACTTTGTCGTAGTCGCAGTGGTATAGTCTTTAACATGCACAGCTTTAGCCCATCTGGTTAAATATTATGTCATAGTGATAATGTAGCATGCGCCAGTTCTCTTCCCTGGTGAGTTGATTGGTCCAACAAAATCAACTTCCCACTTGTCAAATGCTTGGAGGGTTATCTGTGGCGCAAGCGGTATCTCATCGTGGTGCGATGGTTTTCCTGTCCTTTGACAAATATCACAGCGTTTGCAGAAGCTTTTAGTATCCATGTGTATGGTTGGCCACCATAATCCTGCTTGTAATATCTTGTGCACTGTTTCTTTTCTTGCATATTGCCATCCTGTGACACTAGCATGTGCTTCACTCATAACCCAAGGTCGTTCATAGTCAAAGACATAGCGACGCAGTACCTCATCCGCACCCAGCTTATATAGGTGTCCCGCGATCAATGTATAATCAGCAGCTTTTATGACCAAGTGTTTCTTCTGATTAGTCAACATTCCTTCAGGTGCATATCATGTACTCAAAAATTGAATGATGGAATTAAAATCATGGTTCTGGTCGTCCATCATGTGGATCACAAATAGTTGTGCGTCGGGAAAATTATCTTCCAAGATAGTTGGCTCTTCACCACTCTCTATCCTTGATAGGTGATCTACTCCAACATTCAGTCGACCAGGTTTAACAATGACCTCAAAATCGAACTCTTGAAATAGGAGAAGCCATATACAGATCTTTCCCCCCAACACTGGCTTGTTGACTAGGTATTTTAGCGCTGAATGATCAGTATACATCTAAAAATGTCCACCCAACAAATAGTGTCAAAATTTCTAAAGCGCATAGACCATAGCAAGGCCTTCCCTTTCTGTCATCATGTAGTTATTTTCTGTTGTTGATAGTTTCCTTCTTGCGAAAGAAATAGGGTGGTTAAGCGTACCCTCTCCTGGTTGCGTTAGTACTATGCCAAGCGCGATAGAGGATGCGTCAACATGCACATGAAATTCCTTCTTCCAGTTTGGGATTACAAGTATTGGCACGATGGCCATTGCAGTCTTCAATTTATCCAAGCTTTCCTGACATTCTATTGTCCACTGGAACTTTGTGTCTTTCTTCAACAGTTTCTCCATATGCGTAGTGATCGTTTCATATCCTCTTATGAATTTTCGGTAGTAGCATGTATGTCCCAGAACTTATCTGACTTTCATGATTTATGTAGGCGGTGGTAAGTCCAGGATAATCTCAATTTTTGTTGGGTCGACCAAGATACTGTCATGACATACGACGTGACACAATAGCACGCCAAATGGCATGCATAAAATACATTTCTTACAATTCAACACAATTTGATACTAGCGACAGCAGTCCAACATCATACACAGACTCTCAATATGGTTTCTTACTAGACCAAACACAGTCCAATCATCAAAGTATACTTCAAGAAATTTATAAATAAAATATTTAAAAGTAGAGACTACTAGTCTAGAAAAACTAGCAGGTACATTCTTTAGTCCAAAGGGAATTACCGTATACTAGTAGCATCCCCATTCAGTGACGAAGGTTGTTTTGTGGCGATCCTCCTTCACGATTCTGACTTGATGATAGCCCAAAAAGTCATCAGTAAATGAATACATCTCTTACCCTCCGACAATTTCAAGCACTTCATCTGTAAATGGTGTTGGGAATGGATCGTGCAAGCATGTGTTGTTGAGCTTCCTCAAGTTGACACACATCCTGACTTCACCTGTTTTCTTCTTATCTTGTATCACTATAGGGATGATCCACTCTAACTCCTTAACAGGTTCAATAATTTCAGCGTCGAGCATACGATCTAGTTCTTCTTTTACCCTTTCTTTATACTTGGGGTTCATCCTATATGGTTGTTGCTTACTGGGTTTAGCATCTGGTCGTAGGGGTATTTTCATCTCTTCTAAGTCTCCTGTTATCCCCTTCATTTATGATAAGTTAGTAGGGAATAGGTCCTGATATTCATGCAGTAAATATATGATTTCCGCAACTGTCTCTTCATCCCAATAATCATCCTATATTGGCAAACTTTGGGTTGTCTGATGACCGAATGTTTACTTTCTTAATTTTTAACGGCTTAAGGAACTAGTCGCTTGAAATACCACTTCCTTCCACGTCGTGTGTGCCTTCTGATTCTGGTATGTTTATGTTAGTCAGATCATCATCTGGATCTCCAGTTAGATTGTAGCAAGTCATCCATTGCTGAATGGTCGCACTACACTGGTGAGAGTTAGCCTCTTCGACAGGGATCTCGGCAAATATCTTCTCCTTTATCACCTGAAGTGCAACATCAACTGTAGGGTGCTCATCAATAAATTCAAATGTATGCGCAAACTTCTTAGCAATCCCTTCCCACTCTTGGGTTCCTTGTCGCAATTTCATAGATGCATACCAGGTTCTAGGTGTCATTTCTAATGTATGTATGAAACGATGTACCCACTCCTACCATGGGTATTCTGCAAATACCATGCGACAATGATTAAGACATTCCACAAGATTTGTTAACCCTGAATACTTATGGTTTACAAGGGTGACCTCTTCTCTGAATATGACTTCCATCAATCTTCTGCACTATGGCCAATTTGTTATAGAATTCTTATGCGCACCCCACCATCTAGCAGGCGTATATTTTAGTGCATGATCCAACACAAACAAGCGCTGCGACTCCATTACAAGTCTTCAAACTCGTTTAATAAGGTTGCAAGGTTAGGTAAACCCTCATAGGTGGGTACCTCGCGCAACTCATTCTCCACCCATCGCACAGACCTGGTAACTCTTACGCACCTCCTCATAGAGACTTCATGTAGTCTGTTCTGCCAATTCTCCAAAGCTTCCCCTGAGTCAGATGTGCAGGAACTAGCACTCTTCCAGCTCAGGTTTCCATCCACTGTCGGATTGATGTAGTCTTCTTGTAATGCAGTAACATTGTAGCTTTGGTCGAGGTAGTCAACCTATCCATCATTATATATAGGCTCGACGTATCTCTGTCCCTCTAATGGATCAATGGGAGATGCCACTCTAATCTTATTATACTCGAACGAGAGGATCCTTTTCTTGAAGCTTATAATAGTTTGGTTATCTATATCCCAATCTATGCCTAATAATGCAGGATATGGGTTTGTGTCATCAATAATATTAATGAATTCAAAGTCCAAAAATGTGCACAATCCTTCAATGTCGACAGGGACTTGACTCAGCCGGCCAATGGGTAGGACCTTCACCTGATTTGCAAGTCGCAGCTAGACAGGGGACCAGTCCAAGTGTGGCTTTCCCATACTTTCCCAATTTTGTCGCGTCAAAATATTGACATCAAACCCCAGGTCTAAAATGATGTAATCCATGTTGTAGTCACCTATCTGTGCAGTCATTCTTAATTCACGGCCAATTTTAAACTTCTTTCTCACTTGGTCAAATTTATTTTTAGGTCATGGCTCTAGGGGTATCTCTTCTAACATTGCATGTAGTTCTGCAATAGAATATTGATCTTGTATTAGCATTAGACAACTTGACAATGAGGATTTGAGCTTACTAACCTTTTGTGGGACATTCTTTTGAAATATGCGTTGAAATCATTCATCCATCTCCTTTACTTCTTTTGACGTTGATGGTTCTGCTACATACACAAACTCTGGTCGCACCTCCAAGAATACTTCCTTTTGTTTCTGGACGTCAAATGATACCTTTTTTGTGTCACAGGTCGTACCTGTGGTTGCAGTTTTTCTTGTGATTTATCCTAATCAGATCTGGTCATAGCCTCTCCTCATGTTACGACAACGACATTCAGATATCGTGGTTTAGCCACAATCATCTGAACATTCATGTTGGGATTTGGGTTTGCGTTCTGCGCAGGGTTAGGTCCTGGGATAGTCCTTTCTTTCCATTTTGCGATTAGGTGAGGACATTGCTCCACATTATTGTCATGTCCCTTACAATATGAATATGTCTTCGCAGGTTCTAAGTAATATCTGGCATAGTGACCCAGTTGTACATAGTTATAACACATAACTTGGCCTCTTCCTCTACCAAATCCTCCTCCTCAACCTCTTCCTTTGAAGTTTCTGCCATACCTTCCCTGCGAGTGTGTTTGTTGTGGTGGGTACCGGTTATGCTAGTAGTGTGGCTGGTAGTGATTTTGTTGTATGTATGGATGTTGAGGCACATACTGAGGTTGATACAGATTTGGGTATTGATTGGGTGGGAACTGTGCAGGCTAATACGATGCTTGTGTCGGTTCATCCTGAGCGGGTCCTTCATTTTTCATTAAGTAGGTGTTGATAATCTTTTATTTCAAGAGCTGGTATGCTCTGTAATATTTTTCTTCATGTCCTACTGACTTACAAAATTTACAAAATATATTTGTTAGGGTACTTACAACTTTATTCAAATATAAACACTCCTCATCATGATGCCCTCTAAGCTGGCATATTCGACACCTAACGCGATATAGCCCATCATTGTTTAATGGATTTGGTGCACCTGACGCGATATAGTTCATGAAGGTCAAGCAGTAATCCTTAGTGTGCCCGTCCGTTCTGCATTTTTTTCACCATAAATATTCTTGTGCTTCCTTACCCTTCTTGATTTCCTAAACTTGTATTGTTAGATTAGCCAACTGTGATTGAAGCTGTACCATTCCTACGGCACCATCGCCAATGGGTGAGGCCTCTAGATTCATTGCTAACTCCAACACTTTTGTTTGCGACTCAATCTTTTGTTGCATTAACGGCCCTCAGATGTGTGGTAATAGCGCAGCAATAAACCACTCTTTATGTTGTACATCTGACATTTGGAAGCTTACCTTGGCCATCAAAGTTTTGAACCACTGGTCAAAGTCCCATACTGATTGTGCTAGTGCTTGATTTATCTCTTTGATCTCAGTAATGCACTGTAACTCAGACTTCAGTTTTTTGAACTCAGAGATCATTGCGGCTCAGATATCATCCAGAGTCTTATGTGGTGTTCCATCCATTGCGACACAAAACTTCATAAACCAATATATCACATGACCTCTCAGAGTCATGATCATTTGTGTTTTCTTTATGTCTGCGTTATGGACCAAATGAACCATCCAAAAAGATTCGCAGAGGAACAAATGCTACTCTAGAGCTTCTGCTCCATTTCCATTGAATGTGGGTAACCGAATATCTGCTCCAGCCATTGAGTTGGCATCGGGGTTCTCTGGTAAAGGGTTCAGAGGAGGTATACTTTCTAGTGTATTAGTCGTAGTACCAGCGTTATCAGTATTAGTAGTCCTCTTTGGGGACGAGACTCTAGATCTCACCTTTATGGATATTGTTGGTGTGATGTAATTATGTCCCGACCTTGGTGTTTCGACAGACTCTTTAGAGACATCCTCTAGTCCTTCTGAAATCGGGTTGTAATCCTCCTCTTCATCGCAAGACCCTTCATCTTCGTGCGATCCAATTTCATGTTCACTCTCCTCAAACAGACTAAGGTTTCGTCGCCCTCTTTTGGTCTTTCTTCTTTTCCCTGATCTAAATCTCCTTCCACTCCTTAGGAATCCCGCTTCTAGTTCAAGTTCTGTATTTCCAGGTAACTTCTCAACTCACCTTTTCCCATTTTCTTAATAGGTATTCTACGACATAGCCTCCTTCATGGCCATGCAACTCAACTATTCAATTGCAAGATCCCCTTCTCATAGATAAGCATCTTGATCCATGCATTGATAGATAACAGATATCTTCTACAGGGTCCTTGGAAAAATTTTCTTTCAACCTCACTATACAAGGTTATAATGTCTACCGCAAACTTAGTAATGTATCCCTACAAGATACTGTCAACCCAAAAATCAACAGCTCTAGATATAGCTTTACTTACGCTGGTTACCTCATGAACCAACTGACCAATCCATTCAACGGCTTCTCTCCTTTGGAAATTTGTCTATCTAGTCGCCAATATTGGCAACCACTCGTGCAGTATAACAGGGAATTTTGTGAAGAAGACCTCATGGATATCAGAACATATATATACTTGTCTGCCCAATTTTCTTCTCTCAACCGTGATCCTACGCTCTCCTCTTGCGTGAATGCTAGCGTTTTAGAGTCCAACCAATCTTCTATCTCCTTCTTCATCGAGTGCCACAACATTTCCCTTGACTCAAATGATTAAGGGTCTCGACAATGAAACCATTTGTTGGCTTCTATCACCTTCCTGTCGCAACCCGTGGTTCAACAACACCACAATACCAACAATAAACCACAAGACATCGGCTCAACAGAGAAACTTCATCGAAAACACCTGCAAGGCAGGTGCAGTCTCACCCGAGATATCTAATGGGTAACTGCCAGAACCATGTTTCCACAATTGGCGAGGGATTATAGTCCCTTGGCGTGCAGCTAAGGTGCTCGACGAAGGCAGCTTGGACAGCTGGACAGTTCCTGCACGACTGAACATGACTGTACATCAGCAGATACGACACTAGCTTGTCCTTAACCTTAACAACTAGCACAACTTGTGTGACGCAGCTGATTCCTTAAACTAATAGGCCATTGCGACTTATGTTTTAACTTAGGAAATCAACCACAAATTGCTTACGCATCCCAACAATGTCTTAATAATTATTCATTCACTAATTAACAATATGGTTCTTATGCATTCAATAGTAGCTCATCAACACACAGTAAGCAAATAACAAAAATTCACATCAGCATACACAGCATCAATCAACCATTTAAACACAAGGAATAATGTGGAAACCCATCTGGGAAAAACCACCAAGGTGCTCTTCATCTTTAATGAGAAATGGATATATCACCTTGCAATCTGCGACTTGCAAACTGATCTTATGATATGTATTTTATGACTCAGAATTGTTGCTCTCATGCTCTCTATTTTATTCTTCTATCTACTCCTACTGATCCACACACAGCCTGGATCAACTCTTCTATCTACCGTCTGCGCACTCAGCTACAAATTCCTTCTATTCCTAGCGGTCTGCACACACGGTTGCAAGATCCACGGCTCAATAGCCTCCTACTGCTACTAGACTCCTCTCAGTATTCTCTTCTGCTAACTTTCACTCAAACACAACAACAATGGCGTCCTTGGCTCTATACAACCAGTGAACAACCAATAGTGACCCCAAGAAAACGGCCAATAACAAAACCAATAAATCCAACCCTTATACAGAATGGGTTCTTCTTATTTATAGCTTCTATCAGACTAAGCAGGATCGACTACATATTGTTCACCAGTTACAGGTCATGATCAGCTGTCAGAACAGGCTGTCATGGATTGACACAGGGCACTATTGTCCTGACTTACAAAATATTCCTTTATACGTGCGTTTCCACAAGCTGACACCATCTTTGATGGCCACGATCTTCACCTGTCACTTTCAACCATTATCACCTACATGCTTTCCTTTCCTCCATCGTGCGCATCTTTATTCCACTTGCTCTGGTCCCTTTGCTTCCTTCGTGACCTCTCTTCCTTCCTGTCGCACGCACGACATACCTTCTTTTTCTTGCACGAACTTCTTCTTATGCTCCTTTCCTAGCCCAACAGGACCCCAACACTCAAATGTGGCTCATACCGAGCCACTAAGCAAAAATGGAATTGTCTTCAAAAAGTTTCAGTCGCAAAACTTACTGCTTTTCCTGCAAAATTTTATGACTCTGGTGCTGATTGTGCTGCAGGACCAACCTTGTCCTGAAACTCTTTCACCATCTGTTGCACCCCGCAACTTCATATGATACCTCTTCTGCCTGTGCAGACAATTGCTCTACTAACTGATATGTTCCGATGGACTTGCTTATGTTTACTGTGCTATAGTCTCAAGTTTTTCCTTCAGCGGTTGAAGAACGTTGGTGATGCATGCTACTTCTGAATGGTGCACTTCAACTTCTACTTCGCTAGCCCGCTCTCTATCTTGAAAATCCTGGACCTCCTGCTACACTCACTTGATTTCAGTCATCTTGGCCACCTTCTCTTGGAATGCCAACTTCTTCATGTTTGATTTATCCATGATGATTTTTTCTTCAGCTGCACACCTTTTTTCCCTTATGTTTTAAATATTCGCGTCCTCCATAAGTGCTTCCCATACCACGAAAACGTATTCTAGTGCCTTAGTGCATGATGTTTCTCCTTTTTTATTTTTCCAACAACCTCAGACGCTGCTTTCCTTTATTCTTCGAGCTCCTCAGGAGGTGTGCTCGGCACCTGTCTGGCTTGCAACTCTTCCAACTGTTTCCAAAGATCTTGCGCAATCTTTGCTAACCTGGTGCTAGCAATGAATGCTAACTCATGAGAGATTTTTTTTTAATTTTTAGCTTGCTATTATTCAGGAATGTGTTTCTATTTATGAGGAATTGATTCAAAAATGGTTAGTTAATTGCTTGGGAACATATCCAATAATTTTTTTAGAAAGAACTGGATGATTTTTCTAAAGTGGTGATTCAACTTCTAGTACTTGATAATACATGGTCGAGATGATAACCGAACCAATAGTAGCATGAGGCCAGGTTCACAGGTTATCATCTCATGAACTAGCACGAGGTTATTATCTGACCCGACACCAATCACAAGGTCTGGTTTACAGATGATTAGCCCATACAAGCATTAGTAATCACTAGGGGATATAGTCCCAATAGTAAAATGCACGGTAATGCCCCCAAAAAAAATATTTCAATCGTAATAAAATGCATGGTATGTTTCCATTGAACAAAATATTATTATCAATTAAACAATACCCTTCAATGTACCATAGTTGGATGTGGAAAAATTCCAAATTTGTTGTGGATTTCAGATGCCAAAATCCTTGTCACCCATTATAATTGTCACAATTACCATGAAGGTGCTAGCTGGAGTAGATAGAATCATTAATGCTCTCACTTGCAATGCCTCTTTGAATTATTTTTCCTAGTTCATTGCATTTCTTTGTTGATTTATTTGCATCTTTCCAAACTTAGACTTATGTGACATACATCTTATTGATATTTAAATTACTTCCATATGATTAAATGGTATCCCAAATTTTTTGTCTTTTTGGTAGTTATTATCTTGTACTTCGTTTGATTAACTAATCATTATTTCTCTTCTTATTATTAAGGAATCTTGAAATATTGAATGTCATACAATGACATTAAATTCTAGAGTGGTCGATGAAGTTGTTTTACCATTGTTCATATCATGAGTGGTTGATTGATTATTTTGTTTTTAGCAATCCAAATTTTGGGAATACATACCCAATGAATAGATGCTATTATATTTTTTGTTGATTCCACCTACAAACATGAATCTAGAGAGTGGTAGAGTGGTGCCTCTTAGGAGGCACTCTTCTCATGGTACACAATGCACTGGTTCAATAATCTGTCAATTTGTGCAGGTGTGTCACTGGTCCAAGAATCGATACATGACATTTTGATGAATCTAAAATAAATTGTACTTAGAAGTGTGTATGTTTCTAACTTCTGCTTATGCACCAAAATTTGTATATTTATATGGGAAAAAATTAAGGATCCCTCATGTTATGTCAAAATAGTGTTGTGTTGTGTATTGGTGACCCAAAGATACATGGAGAGATGTAATTTGTAGATTGAAAGGGTGATGAGTGAGGCCAGCACTAGTGGTAGCAGTATACAATGGAGGAACAAAATTTGGTTTTCTACTAAGATATTTTCCAGTAAAACTAATGACCATGGCTCTGCATATAGTGACAACATTTGCTTTCACTATGAGCTATGAATTGGTATAGGACTTGAAGAGAGTTCTTTATGAATGAGAAACATAAGATTATTTTATCTTAGTTGAAGTAAAACTTGTTCTCGTTCTAGAAGAATTTGCTAGTAAAACTTCATGAATTTTACAGTTGGCATTGCATCCTCATAGTTATACACAATCAAGGATGCTTCCTTCATATCATGTTTTAAGAATTGTTTACTTCCAATCCAAGAGAACCACTTACTTCCAACTACTTTTAAAAATATTACGAGTGTTGTTGCAATGCATCATGTGGCATTTGCTTTTGGTAACAAACATTTATGGGATAGATTTATTATATATTTGTTCTTTTTAGTTATTGCTTTGTTTATGCTCGTTATCTAGTAGTTCCTTTAGGAATTATCGAACAACGCACACGTTGAAGAAGATTTATAAATCTAGGTTGGTTCCCCACTGTCAACTTGAAATCATATTCATCTTTTCTTTTCAGATGGAAAACGTCTTATGGATGAAATGGTACTATATATTATGTTGGATAGAAGTGAACTATTTGCATCATCAAAATTTTAACATTATGTAACAAGTCATGTAACTCAATTGTTTGAGTTTATTGGGAAGATACAATTAGTTTGATTAACACATCATGTCATATATTTATCAACCCTAGTTAGTGAATCACTTTAATCTTATATTAAGCATATAATATTAAAATATTTTTGTTAAATTATTATTATTATTAATTATATATTTTTACATTAGTTGATAATATATTATTCTTTTTGTGTCTAAAAAGCCAATGAACTATTTTTGTTTAAATAGATAAAAAATTATGTTAATAACATTTTTTTGCTTAAATGAATATCTAAACTTAAAATAATACCTAAAGCTACATTATGTTGTAAAAGAATAGAAAACCCTAAATTGTTTGAAAAAAAAAAACTATAATTTATAACTATATTGTAAAAGAATGAAAAACCCTAAATTGTTTGAAAAAAATAAAACTATAATTTATGTTATAAATTATATGGATTTAAAGTTTGAAATATTATTCCTAAATATATTAATAGAAAATGATTATATATCAGTCCAACACTAAAAATAATAATTAATATAAAAAAATGGTAATTAATACGATAGCATAAATAATATCATACTAAAAAAGTGGTAATTAATATAATAACATAAATTATATCACTCCAACACTAAAAATAATAATAATAATTAATATAAAAAATATAATTAATATGATAACATAAATTATATATTAAGTAAAACAATTATATATATATATATATATATATATATAACTTTTTTAATATATAGAATTTATTTATATTTTAAAAGGATTTTTAAATTAAAAAAATAGTAATTAATATAATAACATAAATTATGTATGTATGTGATTACATAAAAAAAATTTAATATATAGAATTTATTTATGTTTTAAAAGGATCTTTAAATTAAAAAATAATATTTAATTATTATATTATATTGGTTAAATTTTAATTTAATTTGAATTTATAAGTAAAAATTGAACAAATTGAACCCATAAGTAAGTAGTTTCAAAATATAAGAAACCCGAACCTCCAATAAGAAGCCCCTGATTTCCAATAATATTATTTTTAACTTTAAAAATTTGTTCATTGATGAATGATTATTCCTCCACTAATATGAACCCGGCAACCTTAGTAATATGAAGTTTGTAACTTCTAATAATATTATTTTTAACTTTACCCAAATGCGGGTGTCAGCACGCCCAATCGACAACACACTGTTCCTGGATCTGGTATCCAATGGTGTGGCACCATGCATGTCGGGGCCATTAACCCCCCCAACTCCTCTTTACAGAATGGTGCAGATTTCCATTCGTAGTCTGTCGAGAGACGAGCCTATTACATCTGCCTTTACTCTGGTTTTGATGGCGGTAGGTCTGGATCATACGAGCTTTCAGATGGTTCTGGAGAATTTCTTTAAGCAGAAAGAGATGGGGAAGGGCAGTAGCATCCGATGACATTTTGTAGTGCAAGGTAGTCTTTGGCTCTGTGTTGTTTCTTTGGCTCGGCTCGGTTGTTTCTCCTCGCAACTCAAAGGCCTCATTTTGCTGATGGTTATGCAAATTCACTGCCCCCTCCGTTGCATCTCCCTGCCTTGGTTTCCACTATGTCAAGACAAAGAGGAACCCCTAGGAGGGGTAGCAGTGGTAAAGGAAAAACCCAACGCGGTCTGAGCATGATGGTGGAGGAAGGGTATGGAGTTGGGAATTTTATTCCTGTCAGGGTCCTGATTGACGATTGGAAGGCCCGTCTGGTCAATGAGCGGTTTGCTACATGAAGAGGGGGAGGCAAACTCAATCACTACTAGCTCGTCAAATATATGATGGGAGTTTTAATGGAGGACATGCTGAGAAACTGGAGCTCAGCTCATAACATTGTCCTCTCTGTCAAAGCTAAACTGACCAATATGGACAACCAGCTTAGTAGCTTGAATTCCACCTTTGCATGGAAATGTTTGGCCAATGTGCAAAGACGGGTTAACACCATGGAGGTGGGGTGTGGCAGCGCCATAGGTGGAAGGTCAATGGGTGGCTCAGTTTCGGTCCACGAGGTCACCACCAGCACTCCCTTTCCCATTCTGACCACCATTGAACCTCTATTCAAATGAGTGCGTGATAGTGAAGGCCCAAGTAGTAAGTATTCTCTTCTGCTAGTGAACAATCCTACCACCAACTCTAAGAAAGGAGGATGGGGCTGACCCATCCTGGAGGAGGCTCCCCCTCAGAAACTCTTGGTTATGTCTCCCTCGATGACTCGAGATCTCTCTGATTTGGATTTCCAAGTCAAGTTTATTTGTTATAGTTTTTTTTTTAACTCATGTTGTATACTTTGATAATTTGCAGAACTCGTAGGTATAAATAAAGTTATTTGTTTTCATGGTGTTCAATGCCAGTAGTATTTTATTATTATAGTCTACCCAGAATGATATGCATTTTTGAATGGATAGGGTGGTGGTTTCACTCTCTTCAACCACCCCAGACTTTTCTCAGACATGTAATTATTGACTTCTTAGTTTAATATAATTTGTAGCTTTACACAAATATATATATGTATGTATGTATGTATGTATGTATGTATGTATGTATGTATATATAATTTTTTAAATTTTAAAAAATGTTCATCAATTATTCCTCTAGTAATAAGAAGCCCTTAACCTCATTAAAAGGAAGCCCGCAACTTCCAATAATATTGTTTTTAACTTGTAAGAACTATTCATTAATATGACAACATGAATTAGGGGAGACAGGTGCAGGAGGGGTCATCCTTCACCCTAGAGGACAAACAGTAAAGACCTTTGCGTGGGGATTGGGGCACAAGACCAACAATGAGGCCGAGTGGCTGACCCTTCTTCAAGGCTTGGAAATGCTAGATAGAAGAATCATCTCAATTCTGTTAGTTTTTGGGGATTCTCGACATGTTATCCTCAATATGATAACGGGTTATTCAGGAGGCTCCATCAAATGAAAAAGGTTTTACAATAGGATCACTCATCTTCATCTTCCTTCTAGCATTTCCTACTACCATATTCTAAGAGTGAATAATGCTAAGTCTAATTCTTTGGAAAATAGAGGCGCCTCTCTTCCTCAAGGTTCCATTTCTTTCAATGGTGAAGAGATTTGTTCTAAACCTCTTCCCTAAGTCTTTGCAACGGCCTTCTTCCCCTTTTCTAGGCCTTGACGTTGGTTTAAAACTCTCGACTATGGCTTTGGATGTAGCGCTACTTCATGGAAGCCCGAGAATTTTTTTCTGAGATGTGTGGTATCCACCACCCTCCCTTCATTACATCTCGTCCTTTCTATTAATTTTCGTCCTCCCTCACCTTCACATCGCGCTCTGCTCCCATGCTGTTTTCCATCCCTTCACACGTGCAATAGATCTCCTTAGGGATTTGAAGACCCTCCATCCTCCTTCCTTGTGTATGCATTTGCCTCTCCAAGATTTTGAGTCCCCTCCTGGCGCCGAGTTGCAGAATTTTATGCAGTATGCTTCCAATCTTTCTTTTGGGTGGTTGTTATCCATGGTCTTCCTGTCTTTGATTTTCTCTCGGCCTTTGGATTTGGTTTTTGGCCTGACCTCGCCTTCAATTGGCCTCAACCCGCTTATGTACTCTGTTGTTGGCATGCTCGGGTGCCACTTTCTACTTGTGTGCCCTGAGGATGAAATATTATCCTTTGTTATCAGTGAACTCTGGTGCCATTTCTCCTCTCTGCTTCTCGAAGACACATTGGGCAGGCCCTCAGTTTTACGTGTTGAGTCCATTCAAATTATTGTGGTACCTGTATATGGGGCTCTCTTTTAGTTGTTTGTAGGTGATTTTGTGGAGAGGCTCGCTACTTCTCCTCCCCAGTTTAGGCAGAACTTACGCAACAACAAACCTCCCCCTTTATTTGGCATGGACTGCAGAGTTATGGACCCAGTTCAGCGAAGTGTTAAGGAAGGTTTTGATGATTTGAAGGTAAATATTCAGTGCCTGGCAACTTTCGTGGTTGTTGGAATCACTGACAATGGGGAAATGGAAAAACAAGTCAAGCAGTTAGTGGATGATGTGTGCTGCATCTCCTATTAGACTAGTTGCCACGATGCAAGAATTGATGACCAGGGAAGTCGCGCTCAATACAATCATGGAACAACTACTCAGAGAATGGAAGAAGACTCTGTCACCCAACTTGTGGGGTTTCTAGGAAAACATAAATGATTTCCATATAGTATATGTTTTTTTGTTCTCTTATCCTATTATCATCTTCTTAATGCTATAAATTTGTACTGAATAGTTGTCCACAGCCCCTTTAATATACACTCTTTCACACTTTCTGTTAAAATATATATATATATGACAACATGAATGATTAATTTTTAAAATATATTATGACAATGTTCCTTCCAATAATATTATTTTTAACTTGTAAGAACCATTCATTAATATGACAACATGAATAATTAATTTTTAAAAGCTATTATGACAATGTTCCTTTTAGTTGGAAATGCTCATTTTGGTTCTTTGATTAAGATAACAATTAAAAAGAATTTGTTCCAGGCATAAAATAATTACACAACTACAATTATTTGGTTCCAATAGCAGTGACCAACCAAACTAATCCAAAATTGCATGTCTTTAAATATTATTGAACCCAGTTTGAATTGAACTCTCATCTCTTGCATCAACCCCCATTCAAATAACATATGTTGTTTGAATTATCCAAACTTCCATGTGGATCCGCACTATTGAACCCGGTTTGAAGTGAACTCTCCACTCTTGCATTAATGCATATCCAAATAAATGATATTGTTTGAATAATTCACTGAGAGTATCATCATTCCAAGTTTTCCCAAAGTTGCAGAAACTGTAATTTGTAACAGTTTGTATAGGAATTTGATGAAACCGCATTCCATTGATGCATACATATTTTACAATAAAGAACCCTTGCAATTATTACACTCTAAGCAATACAAACATATTCCACGGTAATTGAAACCAATAAAATAGAATATATATTTAGAAAAAAAAACTTGCACTGATTACTAGAAACCCTCCAGCAAAAGACAGATTGACCTGATATTTTTTCCTCAAGGCTATAATTGTTGAGAGTGACAATATGCCAACCATCCTCATCCATCATATTTATGACTATGTCAAATGAAAACGTGTGTTACATGATATCAGCATTAACTCTAAGATCAATCAATATTTACGAAGGGTTGAAGCATGAAGCATGGAAGAGTTCAAATCGTCGTCAATACAGACCCATCGATAGTTTTGTAGAATATGTGTGAACTTCAAAGCATTGTAACTAGTCGTAAATTAATCCAAGAGAAGGCTAATTAAAATCTCAACAACAAGCTTGGAAACCTGGACCTGGACCTTCTTACCAGGATCTCCCCTTCAAACTCATTCTCTCATCTAGCCCAAGACTTGTTGATTGGAGTCATAGGACCTATAGGTAGGAAGACCCACAAGGTTGTGATATCCCAAGCCAGTGATCTCAAGAATTCAAGTCATCCCACAATCTTGCAAGCAATTGGACGTGATATTATAATAATAATAATAATATATTTTTAAGGTCATGGCCAAAGCTAGACATAATTGATAGCACGCAAAGGATTGAACGCAATCTGTACAGAGTAAGGAGATTTAATATTTTCCTAGGGAATAGGCTTATTTGCATGAGTGCGCGCAAGGGCATGTGTGAACATACCGAATTCAGGCCTTATAAGTGTTGTGAAAAAGGTTATGGAATCCAAAATTAAGGATCATATGGGTGATTGGACAGAGGTTCCAAAGAAGTACTGCACACATAAAATAGAACAATTAAGCTTTCATTCCTAGGTAAACTCATTCTCTCATTTTTGTACCATGAACATAGCAGCATATACAATAAAATAAAAACCTAATGGATTGGAGTTGTTGGACTGATCATAAAACCCCACAAAGATCCTCTTCTACTATAGCAAATGGATCTCACATGGGGTTTGCACCTTCACAAGCAAAGCATTGTCGTTGAGACAGATGCCATTATGCCTCTTCTGCATCTCGATTCCATTATCCACCATATTTATCTGTAAAAAATTTGCACAACATCCATATGAGCACAACACAAACAAAGAATTCACGAAAAGAAAAGGAAAATACACAAAGATTTCAAATACCGAAGACAACGCCGATTGAAAATGGCTTTGAGAGTGAGCCAAACCTAAACGTATATGTCGGATAAGCAAAAGAGAGGGAAGTCATGTTACCGAGCTCCTGTGGTGTGATAATTGTAACAGATATTTCATGTGGCGGAGACTCTATAGCTTTCCCAACTCTAGAGGTATAGGTACCCTGATAAAAATTATGACGAAGTGGAGAAACCTAATATTAGAACCAAACTACACATATTCAGTCTAGATGGATCACTCGAAGTAGTTTCCTAACAGGATTAGCTCCTCCAAAGCAGAAAATCTCACAAAATCCATGGGAGAGGATTAATGAAATTTTTGTTGAAGACATTCAATATCTACAGCTGCTAAAGCTTTGAAATCTTGGGGAAGGGAAAACTACACTTGCTAGTCGTCAATGCGTATTGACATTCAATATCTGCAGTTGCTAAATCTTTGAAATATTGGGGAAGGAAAACTACACTTACTAGTCGTTAATGCGTATTCATAATTAATAAGACAGAAAAAAAAAAATAGTAGGCTTAACATTTAAACAAGTTGGTGTCTTCCCATAGTCGTCAACCTTGTCGTAGGTAACACATAACTAAGCAAAAGTCAACTTAAAAAACCAATTAGATGCTAAAAAAATGTTATTTAAAAAATTGTTTTTATAAATAAAATTTCATTTTTTTATGTTTGGACTTTAGTTTTTCTTAAAATTTTAATAATCAACAATCAACCCATGTCCATGACTAAAAACTATATGGCATATACATAATAATAAATAAAAACTAGCATTTGCACTGAGAGGTGCAAAAAAATGCCGAGGGAGTAAAAATATTGTGTCTTTCCGGAACCCAACCTTTTATGACTTACCTTAGGAGACTAGAAATTAATACTCAGTTTTGAAATTTTAGGTCAACATATTTTGACTGAATAAAATTTATCTTTGGTAATAAATTTTAACTTGTTTTACAACCTGTCTTCCTTGATTGCGAGTTTTGGATTTTATATGGGAATTCAGAAATAGCGAATACCGCAAATAACATAAAAAAAAAAAAAAAAAAAAAAAAAAACCCTCGATTTTTTGGCTCTGATACCCAATAATGGCAAAATTGTAAATAGGAAATCAAAAATCAAAAATTGTGGCAACTAATTTGTTTTACTTAATAATTTTATGTGCTTTCCCAATTTTCTATTTACAAGATTGCGAATTTTTCAACTGAATGTAAATGTTTCTGAGTCATGGATTTCGCAAATCAGAAGTGTAAATGTTTTGAAATTTTATATCTTATGGTGTTTGGTTGATCTTGTCCGTTGATTCATAAGAAATATACGGTCAAGATTTTTTTTGTTGTTTTAAATGGATTTTTAAAGAATCGAAATTGGGATTTTTCACTCTGTCGAGGATTTTTTTACTGTACATTTCCTCTGTTTCTCAGCGTGTAGATGTTGTTGTAATTGTAACTTCGGAATGTATTCACTTGTATATCTTATGTATTGTACCCCGATGTTTATTCCAGGAAGTTTTTGTAATGTAATTGAGTCATGTCAATCCCCGATGTTTCGATCGGGAGATTCTATAATGTAAACAAGTCATGTCAAGTCATTATGGGTAACCCTCCTATTGATCAAGGGTTAAATTCCCTGCAATTGTGGGGCCCTAGGGTTATTAGACTCTCCTAGATAAGTCAGCCCTAGTGAGTTGTTGTCAAGTCGGGAATTATTATAAATAGAGAGTGATAAATACATTCACTCACACTCAGTGGTAGCGCATAACTGAGAGAGAAGAAGTTGCTGGGACAAGAGAGAGAGAGACTACTGCTGTCGGGAGATCATCTTACTGTTTTGGGGTTTTACTTTTGGTGTTGATTCTATCTCTGAGGAAGTTGCGGGGTTTTCTCCTTTATGGTTTCCCTGAGGAAAAAATTTGTGTTCATTGTCTCTTATGTTTGATTGTTGTGCTTGTTATTCTCTCAGTTAAAGATCCTAAGATAATGCTAGCTTAAATGATAAAAATCTAACATGGTATCAGAGCTAACCTGAGAAGAATTCACTGTGCAGTTGCCGAAACTAGGGCTTCCTACTCTTTGGATATCTCCACAGATTTTCAGCAAAATATGGTTGGACTAACTCTCCTCTCTAGGGCGCATCTTTCTGTCGAAGTAGAATCTGATTCTGAGTATTTTCAGTTTTTGAGCCGACACGGCTGCCAAAAATTAGGGCTTTCCACAGAAGTGTAATTTTTGAGTGAGCCCAGGCCTGGATTGATCTCCTCCTCAAAATCGAAGTTTAGAGATCAATATCAAATCTTTTGGTTGGATAGAACTCTAGGAAAATCAAACCCTAATCTGTTCCTAAACCAGCTCTGTAGAAATTCAGCTCCAGATCCAGATCTGATATCTTAACCTGGTAAGATCTAAATCTTTTGCATTTCCATTTTAGGTTCTCATTTAAGATGTCACATCATACCAAGCTTGATGAAAAGCTTGAGGGCGTTGATAACTTCCAGGTGCTAGAGGGAAATGAGGCTAAGGCCTTACACAAGAAGAAATTGGTCATGGATAAGAGGATTATTGTTGATTCAATAAAGGATCACCTTATACCAAAGGTGTCCTCCCTAAAGACACCTAAAGCTATGTTTGATGCCCTGACCAAACTATTTGAAGGAAAGAACATAAACCAGAAGATGACCTTGAGGAACCAGTTGAAGAATATGAAGATCCAGAATACAGATACCATACAGTCATACTTCACAAGTGTCTCCCATATCAAAGAACAACTTGAAGCAGTGGATGAAGAAGTGAAGAATGCAGAGATTGTAATGAGCATCTTGAATGATCTCCCTAGAACATGGGACTCTTCCATTCAAGGGATCTGTGCCAGAAAGAAGCTAGTCAAGTTCAGCAAACTATGGGAAGAATTCTCTCAAGAAGAAGCTCAAATAGCAGCTCGAGAAGAAAATATGGGAAGTGAAGATCAATCTCTCACAGTACAATCCAAGAAGAGAAAAATAAATCATCACAGAGGTAAGCATTCTCATCCTAATAAATTTAATAAGAATCGACCCAGATTTAGATGCTTCATATGTGATGAAAAAGCAAACTATGATAAAGAATGTCCTAAGAACCCAAATATCTCTCACAAGAAGAAGGGAAACAAGAGAAGACATCATGTTCATGCTGCAAAAGATGATGAACCCTCCAAAAAGAGAATCAAGCAAGAAAGTGATGATTCTTCAAGTGATGAAGAATATGTTTTGATTTCCGCTCTCACGGGAAACATCACACATGGAAGCAATGATTGGCTTATAGACAGTGGGGCTTCCAAACATATGACAGGATTCAAAGAATACTTTGTGAAACTATCAGAACATGAATCACCCCACAAGGTGAAGCTTAGAGATGACTACCAGTATCCAATAAAAGGTAGTGGGGAATCCTCCCATAAGCTAGACTCTGGAAAGTCTATAACAATGAAGGATGTATTGTTCGTACCAGTACTAAAGAAGAACCTCCTCTCCAAAACTGCATTAGATGCAAAAGGCATGAAGGTTGCATTTGTAGATGGCCAAGTTCTCATGTGGCCAAAGGGGAAGACTATTGATGATGCAGTAGTAATTGGGGAATGAGAGGGAGGTCTATACAAATTGAAGGGCCATCCAGAACAAGCCTTGATCCATGACTCAGTAGAACCCAATGAACTTTGACATAGAAGGCTTGCACATGTGCACTATAGAGCACTACCACTTGCAAGCAAAGTTGTTGAAGGACTTCCATAAATTTAGACAAAGCACGGTGGTGTTTGCAAAGGATGTGTGAAAGGAAAGAACACAAAGAAGACATTTGCAAGCAGTGAGAACAAGGATTAAGGAATATTGGAAATCATTCACTCCAATGTATGCAGTCCAATGTCATCCAATTCATTAAGTGGTTATGTATACTATGTATCTTTTATTGATGATTTTTCTAGGAATACATGGATATACTTCTTGAAGAAAAAAGATGAAGTATTCAGCAAGTTTAAGGAATTCAAAGGATTGATTGAGAACCACACTAAAAACAAGATCAAGACCTTTCGATTAGATAATGGCAGAGAATTCACATCAAATGAATTCAAATAATTATGCAAAGATTCAGGGATTAAGAGGGAGTTATCCACTCTATATAATCCACAACAGAATGGGGTTGCAGAAAGGAAGAATAGAACGATCATGGAAGCTACAAGAGCAATGCTTCATGATCAAGATCTTCCCATGCATCTATGGGTAGAAGCTGCCAGAACAACGGTGTATGTACAGAACCGTACTCCACATAGAGTACTCGAGAACAACACACCTGAAGTAGTCTTTTCCAGAAAGAAACCAGAAGTCGGCCATCTCAAAATATTTGGTTGTCCAATGTACATACACATTCCAAAAGAAAAGAGGACAAAGTTAGATCCTTCATGAGAGAAGGGTTTATTTGTGGGATACTCTGAAAGCTCGAAGGCTTATAGAATAAACTTCCTAGGATTCAAGAAGATCGACATCAGCAGGGATGTAACATTTGACGAAGACTCGGCTGACAAAAAATCCAGAAAGAGACCTGATGAAGATCCTGAAGAAACAAAAGCACCCAGAATTCATGACACAACCATGAACAAAGAAATTCAAGAAGAAGATCAAGAATTAGAAGAACCTCAAGAACCTGTAGATCCACCTCAGGAGAAGAATCCTCACAAGAGGAAACCTACTTGGGTACGAGAAGCTATCCAAGGTGTAGAAAGATATGGGGATCCAGAATAAAATCACAGAGAAATAAAAAGGACCAGGTCCTGCTCCAGGTATGTAGCCTTGTTAGGTGACTTCATCGATAAAGAACCTTCCAACTATGAAGAAGCGGCAGAAAGGAAAGAATGGAAGGATGCTATGATCGAAGAGTATCAATCGATCATGAAGAATGATGTCTAGGATGTTGTCCCTAGACCAAAGGGGAAGTCTATTGTAACTTCCAAATGGATCTACAAGATCAAGCATGCTGCAGATGACAGCATAGAAAAATATAAAGCGAGATTTGTGGCTCATGGCCTCTCCCAGAAAGTGTAACGTCCCCGACCCTCCGACTGGCGAAGAGGACACTACTATACGTCAATCATCCGGGGATCTAGCCCCATGAACATGAACATACATATACATATAATGTTGAATCATGATACTTTAAATCATAAAACATATCACAAAGCATAACCATTCATTATACACAATGGAAGAAAAACATATCAATCAACACTTCATGCATATACCGATCAGCATTTAACATGTATATCAGCATTCATTAATATTAAATATGATTGTAGACACAAGTTAGGTAAGGATACTTATCTTATAAAGAGCTTGTCCCACAACCAGCTACACCGCTGCAACGTTCCACCCAACCGTAGGCTCGCATGCTCTTTAATCTCTCAACAACGCTGCCACCCCCGAGCCGGGCATGATTCCCCAAGGAATAAGTAACTAAACAGACTTACACATAGCCATGGATAACAACACCACAAGGGTACACAGTTCATCCAAGCCAACACAGTTGGGTTTATCAGGCGAACAACGGATTAGGGAAAGGCTAATGCTAAGCTAGTGAGCTCATTGAAGAGCTACAGACACCAAAACCAGAACCAGTCTAGATTCTAGAACACCCATACACACCCAACACAAGGAAATCAACCCTTTCTCTGCAACGCAGTCCCTCAGACCCTGATCTCCCTTCCAGTGCTATTTAGGTGTTTTGGAGAAAGAAGCCAGCTCAATAGCTCTATCTGTGTGGTTCTCAATCCACTAGGTTTCTCAAGCACCTCAAGCCCTCATTCACCACTCCAATGTAGTCCGAGGACAAAACCACTACATGCAAGCATCCAAACAGCTATTCAAGCTTTTATAGGGGAAAAACATAGTCAATCCATTGTGGCAAACAGTAGCCCACAAAAACTATGAACCCATAGCAATTCCTCAAGGAAATCGATGGAGAAATTACACAGACAGCAATGGGAAAGGAAAATGATTCTTAGTCTGTGCATGAGGGGGAAAAATCCATAGCCAAAATGAAATGTGGATGAAACCACCGACCACACAGCGCAGGGAGTCACACCACCTGGTTGATCCTCAATACAATTGCTGTAGAACTTGCACAGGCAGAGGAGTGGGAGAAAGAACAGCCTGCCACTCTATATGGGAAAGACAAAATGAAACCCATTGAACTATCCAAGAAAACCACAGCCTCAAACCAACGATGGACATAGCAGAACCATACGCAGTCTGAAATTGATGGGAAAAAGATGAAAAACTCTACGTGAACAGAGGAAGAACGTTTTTCTGACTAGCAAGCCGTGTCTGAAAGGAATGGCGAACCCCCAACAATGAATTATGGATTCCTTTAATTTCACTCAACGTGATGGAAGATGGACAGACTCGCGATCTCCCTAGTGGGTAGACCATCCACTACCCAAAAGGCACGTTGTGGAGAGTGAGTGCAGGCATGAGTGTAGGAGTGGTCTTTTTGCCATCAAATCGTTGTCCCCACTAACAACAGAAAACTAAGGTGGTGGTGAGTAAAAGAGAGGGGTGACACATGGCTCTTCCCCCATGACTCAATGTTCAACATTCCCCTTCCTTATCCTTTGGAAATCATGCCCCTTCTCAATTTAGTTGCCGCGAACATAGCTGGTTGGGTTATTTAATTAAAAATGTGTGTTTACATGATGTCACAATTGAATATATGTCATATGTCCCAATATACCATCGGTGACCATTCCAAATCAGAAACACAACATAACCAAATCTATGGTGGGGCCTTGGCCTTTAGCTCCGCACCAAGATTATTTACAATATATGCAAGCGGGGTTAAAACTGGAGTATTACATTCCCATCCCCCTTCAATAGCACTGTCCTCAGTGCTTTACAAAATTTGAACAAAAGTGCTACACTGGTACCACCTCAATGTTCTGCAGGATTGAACAAAAATGGATGTGCCAATCGCATGGCATCCTCCAGCTCCCACGTAGCCTCTTCAGGTCCGTAGTGCTCCCATTGCACCTTTACTTGCCCTATGGCTTGGTTCTGGAGCATTGTGATCTTCCTGTCGAGGATGCACATTGGCTCAATTTGGAACTCTCCCTCAGGTTCCACCTGAATCACATCCCAATTTATCACATGGTTAGGATCATGTACATATTTCTTAAGCAAAGAAGCATGAAAAACATTATGAGCTCTAATACTAGTAGGCAATGCAAGTCTATATGCAACAGGCCCTATTCTTTCAAGCACTTCAAATGGCCCACAATATCTAGGTGACAGCTTGGCACAACTTCCAAGCTTCAAGGAACTTTTCTTTTCCTTCACTCTGAGGTAAACATGATCCCCAACACTAAACTCTCTATTCATCCTATGCTTATCTGCAAAGCTTTTCTGTCTATCCTATGCTGCTTTCAAATTTTGCCTGATCTTTACAACCTCTTGCTCCATTTCCTTGAGCAATTCTGGTCCGAGAATAACTCTGTTCACCGGGTTGTCCCAATTCACTGGTGTCCTGCACCTTCTGCCATACAAAGCTTCATACAGACTCATCCCCAAGGATTCCTGTTGTCCATTGTTGTAAGAAAACTCTACCAAGTGTAAGTAATCTTCCCACTTGGTTGGTTTGTCCATCACATACATGCGAAGCATATCTTCAAGCACCTGATTAACTCTTTATGTCTGCCTATCTGTCTAAGGATGGTATGCAGTGTTGAAGTTTAACTTTGTACCCAAATCTGCAAACAACCCCTTCCAAAAATTGGAAGTGAACTTGACATCTCTGTTAGAAACTATTGCCTTTGGCAATCCATGCAATTTGAAAATCTCCTTCATGAAAATATTTGCAATGTCATCAGTCTCATGCGTAGACTTCACTGGTATAAAATGTGTTTCCTTTGTCAACTTGTCTACTACAACCATGATGGAATCATGTTGTCTCCAAGACATCGGCAATCCTGTAATAAAATCCATGGAAATAACTTCCCATTTCCATTCTGGAACTGGCAAAGGCTGCAACAAACCTGTTGGATGTTGATTCTCAACCTTTACCTGTTGACATTTCATGCACCTTGAAATGTATTCAGCCATGTCCTTTTTCATACCTGGCCAAAAGTACTGCCTTCTAGCTGTAGCAATTGTCTTCTAATATCCTGGGTGACCAGAATATGGAGCTTGATGGATTTCATCCATAACAATTCTCCTCAAATCTGCTACTTTAGGAATATAAATTCTGCCTTTAAAAGTGAGAAGTCCATCTTCTTCCAATTTATATCCCTCATACCTCTTCTCAAGACTTTGCTACTGCAATTTGTCTTTTACCTGCTCATACAATTCATCTCTGGCAACATGATTAACAATCTACTGCCTCAATTCTGATTGGCAAATACTAAGAGATGCCACATGCATTTCATGTACCTTCTTGTTGAGCGCATCAGCTACCTTGTTCTCTTTTCCTTTTATGTGCTTGATTTCAAAATCAAACTCACATAGAAATTCCAGGCATCTCGCTTGCCTAGCATTCAGAGTAGGCGGATCAAACAAATACTTTAGGCCACAGTGATTTGTCCTGAGTTCAAATCTTCTACCCATCAAGTAATGTCTCCACATCTTGAGAGCATGTACTATGGTTGCAAGCTCTAGATAATGAGTGGCATAGTTCTTCTCATGCTCCTTCAACTTTCTCGACTCATAACATATCACGTGGTTGTCCTGCATAAGGACTCCTCCAAGCCCTTGTCCACATGCATCGGTACATACCACAAAATCTTTCTATGGGTCTGCAACCTTCAATACTGGTACACTGGTGAGAAGATTCTTCAACCACTGGAAGCTTTCTTCACACTTCGAAGTCCATTCGAACTTCATCCCCTTCTTTTGCAAAGAAGTGATGCATGTGCAACCTTGGAAAATCCTTCGATGAGTCTCCTGTAGTATCCTGCAAGTCCCATAAAAGATATTACATTCGTCACATTTCTTGGAGTAGGCCAATTCATAATGGCTTCAATCTTTTCAGGGTCTACTGATATACCCTCTTTTGAGATAATGTGACCCAAGTACTGAATTCTATCCCTGTAGAAGTCACATTTACTCAACTTTGCATACAGCTGATGTTCCCTGAGCACTTGCAATGTCAGTCTCAAATGTTCTTCATGCTCTTCCTCATTCCTAGAATAAACAAGAATGTCATCAAGGAAAACAAGAACAGACTTGTCCAAATACTTACTGAAGACACTATTCATAAGGCACATAAATGTGGCTGGTGCATTTGTGAGACCAAATTGTACCACTATGAACTCATAATCTCCATACCTTGTCCTGAAGGCTGTCTTATGAACGTCTTCATCCTTGATTCTCACCTAATGGTAACTAGACCTCAACTCAATCTTGGGAAACACCTTTTCTCCTCTCATTTGATCAAAGAGGTCATCAATCCTAGGAAAAGGGTATTTATTCTTCACAGTAACCTTGTTCAACTGTCTGTAATCAATACATAACCTGAGTGTACCATCTTTCTTCTTCACAAACAGAACCAGTGCTCCCCAAGGAGACACACTCGGTCGGATATACTTCTTTTCCAACAACTCTTGCAGTTGCATCTTCAATTTTAGCATCTCTGGTGTACTCATCCTATAGGGTGTCTTGGACACTGGTACTACTCCTGGCACAAGTTCGATGGCGAAATCAATGTCCCTCTTTGGAGGAAGTCCTAGAATCTCATCAGGGAATACATCCTTGAATTCCTATAACACCTGATAGTCCTCCAACATTAGGAGTTTCATCTCCTGTTGGTTCCAGAATATGAGATGCATACAGAAGGCAGCCTTTCCTACAGAAATTCTTCAACTGCATTGTTCAAACCTACCTTACTGAAATTACCTTTGGAATACCCTTCACAACTACTGGGTTTCCTTCTTCATCTCTACATTCAAAAGTCTTGTTATAGCAGTCAAGCTTCACTCTGTGAGCTTCTAACCAATCCATTCCAATGAAAACATCATAGGAACCAAGCGGTAGAACATTCAGATTTACACAAGTTTTCAATCCATTCATGACCAATGGGCCTTTCTCTACCATGTCACTGAATTTTCTCTTAGTCCCAGTGGCTAGCTGAACTAACCAAGATTTTCTATGATTTACCTTCTTAAAAGCACAACTCTCCACTACCCTAGGAGTGATAGAACTGTGAGTAGAACCAGAGTCAATCAAAATAGAAACAGATTGTTCAACAATCTTACCTGCAAATTCAACCACAGTTGACTGATGATCTTCCTGGCGATCCTCCAGTGTTGCATAAATTCTAGGTACTACCCTTACTACTTGACCCACTGTTTTTGCTTCCTGAATGTTATAAGCTAGCCTTGCACTTTCATTCTCAAGTGGATAATATCTGCGCAAGTAGGGTCCTTCACATTTCCAACATTTGAGTGGACCTTTATTCTGATGTGGCTCTTTAGGCTTTCCACCTATCACTCCAACGGGATTATTCACAGCTTGGGATGGCTGCTTCTGCTGATTCCTGAATCTAAAAGGTTTGAAACCTTTCTTTTTTTGGTCAAACTTCTCATTCTTCTTGTCCTTCCATGCCTTATGGTAATCAAGTTTACCTTGGCTTTGCTCATAGCAATATTCAGCCTTTCTTATTGCTTCTTTGAGAATCCTCGGCTCATAGAACTCAATTATATCTTTGTAGGCTTGAGGCAATCAACTCAAAAACCGTTGAATCTTCACCTTTTCATCTCTGATGTACAGGACATACCTCAACAATTCCAAGAATTTATTTGCATATTCATCCATGGTTTGTTGTCCCAATCTCAGCTCATGGAACTCCTTGATCTTGTCATCATAATACCTGTTAGAAAGTTATTTCTTCCTGAAATACTTCTTGAACTGTTTCCACTTCAGTTTCCTTTCACTGATCTTCTTTACCTGCTTGAAGTGTTCCCACCAAATGGATGCTCATCCATTCAAATTGAATATGGCAACTCTGGCCTTCATGTTTCATGAATAATCCTGCACCTGAAAGTACTTCTTTATCCCAAGAAGCCAAGCTTCAGCTTCTTGTCCCGTCTTTATCTCACCATCAAATGTAGGAGGTTTAGCTTTCATAAATTCATCTCGAGAGTGATCCCTATGGTTCCTTCTCCTTTTCCTTTTATCAAAAGATGAACTTGTATCTCCACTAGATTATTCAGAGTCCGATGGTCCACTGGAAGTCCTTCTCCTTCTCCTAGTGTTGCTCTTACTTCCTTCTGGCCTTGATGTACCTCATCCAGAATCTATCTTTTTCTATAAATCTATCAAACTCTGCAATATGGCAGCATTCAAATGATGCTGCTCTTCTTGGGCTTTAACCAAGCTTCTCATGGTGGCCGCAACCTTGGACGGTGTCCCCTGGAATCTCCTTCCATTAGACTCTATGTCATCATTTTCATTACGGACATTTTCTCCCATGGCATCTTCTGCTCGCTCATAAGAATCCTGAGCATCATACCCATCATGGGTTCCCATGACTGAACCACCTCTTGCTGTACCACACTATTCTTTCTGGAGTACTACTCTTGGAAGTTATCTAAAGTTCTGCAAATGTGTTAGTAGCAAACTGTTAGATGCATAATATTAATATAAATGAAAATTAGTTACCTTTTCTTCTAGAAACTCATAAAACAACATTTATTCTAAAACACATAATTTTCCCTATTTCATATTCAGCTCTGTGACCACGGATACTCTACTGAAATCTGCTGAAAACCGATTGAAAGACAGTCGAAAACTGCTCGAAAAACTACTGAGAAATTCTTCTGAAAAACCTAAATTCCTTAGGTCCCAAATCGTATCTCATCCCATCTATTCTTCCGATTCTACGGTGGTCAAAACGACTATACTTCCGATCTCCATCAGCGAGCAAGTTGACTGTGCATCGAGTGCGTAGTCCTTTGAGCAGCCGCAACGACGAAAAATGACCTTCCTACAGTTTCCGTGGGCGAACCGGCTGAGATTTCGATCGGTGATCCGATCATTAACAAATTTCCGATGCTTTTTTTTCAACTCTTCAAATTTTTTCCTCCAATCCCACGTCTTCATCGGCAATTCGTTGTTCTATTCCCTTCTGCTGCGTTATATCCGCATCCAACTTTTCGAACCGAATCGGTGATGGAAACTAGCTTACGTGCTGCATCGGTGGTCCGATGTCTTGTACATCGGGTGGCTAGTTGTCTCAGCTTCCGCAATGGCTACCAATAAACCTCCTGTGTCTTCTACGACCACCATCCTATCGGCTGTCGAAAAGACTATCCCCGCACACTGGCGATCCAAGTCACTACCTCTCCTATCGTTGCGGCGATCCAAATGGAAACTTACCTCCTTGTGTGTCGGCGATCGGCTACGATATTGCATCGGACAGCTAGTCTCCTAGGTAGTCGCAACGGTGGAAAGCAATTTATCTCTGGGTTCCGCAGACATTATTGGATGTCAGACCTACTAACCATCGGGGAGATAGTGTCTTAGACTGCTGCAATGGCGGCTCTCAAACCTTTATTGTTCTCAAATAACTTTCCAACATCCTTACACTTAAACAAAATTTTCAAATTTTCTTCTCATCGTCTGTCGGAAGCAGTAATAACTGCGGCGTCGGAGGGATAGTTGACTAAACAGCCGCAATGGTGGGTCACCTTCTTTGAACTTTTTTCGATCGGCAATCCAATCCACTAACATTTCTCGATGGCCAATGATCTCGTGCCTTAGAGAAAATTTGAATTTTCTTCTTCTGTCGACGAAAACTTCCTCTATCTTCCGCTAACTCTGTCAGCTCCATAATCCACTAACACCTCGGCATCGACGAGTGGAAGACTAAAACATTGGCGGGTTAGTTCGATCAGCAGCTACAATGGCGGCTCATCATATTCAATCCTTTCCCGATAGGCGGTCCAATCCGCTAATGCTTTTCGATTGGTGAACTGATTTTGACCGGCATCAGCAGTCGGAGCTTCTCCCTGTCGGAAGACTAGTGCTTTAGGCTTCTGCAATGGCAGATGCACGAAACACTATCTTCTTCCGATGGCTGACGATTTTGGGCCTGAGAAAAAATTTAAAACTTTCTTTACAGCGTCGGCGGTCATAGGCTCTATCCATCGGAAGGATAGTCTTCTAGCTACCTGCAACGGTGGCGCAGATCATCTAATACCTTTCGTTTTTCATTAGCAATGCACACTACTAACATGCTCTGATGGCCGACGAAGTCAACACTTGGAAAATTTTTGAAATATTGCGCCATCGGCGGTTGGAGGATCTACCCGTCATAGGCGTAGTGGTCTAGCCATCCGCAACGGTGATGATCAATCAGCTAAGCATCGGCAATCCATATGTCTAAGTGTCCCGATGTGCCGATGGCCAAACACTTAAAAAAAATTGAAATTTTTCCTCTGCAGTCTTCCACCGCATCGACCGTTGAATCAACTATCCATCGAGTGGCCTTCCCCCTAAGTGATCTGATGGGCCGATAGTTCTGGCACTTAGAAAATTTTGAAGTTGAGGTTTTTCTGTCACAATTTTCTGATTGTTGCTGGGCAGAAGGTAACCTGCTTCTGCTATCTGATCTGTCATGGCCCATTCAGGCCCAGGCTGTAACCAGACCTCTGATACCATACTGTAATGTCCCCGACCCTCCGACTAGTGAAGAGGATGCTACTATACGTCAATCATCCGGGGATCTAGCCCCATGAACACGAACATACATATACATATAATGCTGAAGCATGATACTTTAAATCATAAAACATATCATGAAGCATAACCATTCATTATACACAACGGAAGCAAAACATATCAATCAACACTTCATGCATATACCGATCAGCATTTAACATGTATATCAGCATTCATTAACGGTAGATATGATTGCAGACACAAGTTAGGTAAGGATACTTATCTTATAAAGAGCTTGTTCTGCAACTAGCTACATCGCTGCAACGTTCCACCCAACCGTAGGCTCGCGTGCTCTTTAATCTCTCAGCAACGCTGCCACCCCCGAGTCAAGCATGATTCCCCAAGGAATAAGGAACTAAACAGACTTACACATAGCCATGGATAACAAAACCACAAGGGTACATAGTTCAGCCAAGCCAACACAGTTTGGTTTATCAGGAAAACAATGAATTAGCCAAGCCAACAAAGTTGGGTTTATCAGGCCATCCAGGAACTGGGAAAGGCTAATGCTAAGCTGATGAGCTCATTGAAGAGCTACAGACACCAACACCAGAACCAATCTAGCTTCTAGAACACCCACACACACCCAACACAAGGAAATCATCCCTTTCTTTGCAACGCAATCCCTCAGACCCTGATCTCCCTTCCAGTGCTATTCAGGGGTTGTGGAGAAGGAAGCTAGCTCAGTAGCTCTATCTGTGTGGTTCTCAGTACACTAGGTTTCTCAAGCACCTCAGGCCCTCATTCACTAGTCCAATGCAGTCTGAGGACAAAACCACTGCATGCAAGCAGCCAAATAGCTATTCAAGCTTTTACAGGGGAAAAACACAGTTAATCCATTGTGGCAAACAGCAGCCCACAACAACTATGAACCCAGAGCAATTCCTCAAGGCAATCGCTGGAGAAATTACACAGAAAGCAATGGGAAAGGAAAATGATTCTCAGTCTGTGCGTGAGGGGGAAAAAGACACAGCCAAAACGAAATGTGGATGAAACCACCGACCACTCAGCGCAGGGACTCACAGCACCGGGTTGATCCTCAATACAATCGCTATAGAACTTGCACAGGTAGAGGAGTGGGAGAAAGAACAAACTACCACTCTATACGAGAAAGACAAAACGCAACCCGTCGAACTATCCAAGAAAATCACAGCCTCAAACCAACGATGGACATAGTAGAACCATACGCAGTCTAAAATTGATGGGAAAAAGATGCAAAAATCTGCGTGAATAGAGGAAGAACTTTTTTTCTGACTAGAAATCCATGTTTGAAAGGAATGGTGAACCCCCAACAATGAATTGTGGATTCCTTTAATTCTGCTCAGCGTGATGGAACATGGACAGACTTGCGATCTCCCTAATGGGAAGACCATCCGCTACCCAAAAGGAACGTCGTGGAGAGTGAGTGCAACCGTGAGTGTATGAGTTGTCTTTTTGCCAGCAAATCGCTATCCCCACTAACAATAGAAAACTAAGGTGGTGGTGAGAAAAAGAGAGGGGTGACACATGGATCTTCCCCTATGACTCAATGTTCAACATTCCCCTTCCTTATCCTTTGGAAATCATGCCCCTTCTCAATTTAGTTGCCGCGAACATAGTTGGTTGGGTTATTTAATTAAAAATGCGTGTTTACATGATGCCACAATTGAATATATGCCATATGTCCCGATATACCATCAGTGACCATTCCAAATCAGAAACACAACATAACCAAATCTATGGTGGGGCCTTGGCCTTTAGCTCTGCACCAAGATTATTTACAATATATGCAAGCGAGGTTAAAACTGGGGTATTACAGAAAGAAGGAATAGATTATGAAGAAAATTTTGCACCTATAGCTAGATACACTTCCATCAGATCAGTACTTGCTCTGGCTGTAGTGATGAATGGAAGATACACCGAATGGATTTCAAGGCTACTTTCTTGAATGGTGTAGTGGAAGAGGAAGTGTATGTGGAGAATACACTCGGTTTTGAGACACATGACAGGGAGACTCATGTGTGTAAATTGAAGAAATCCCTGTACGGTTTGAAACAGGAACCCAAGACATGGTACGGCAGAATTGACAACTTTCTATCCAATTTGGGCTTTACCAAGAGTAAAGCAGATTCCAACCTTTACTACAAGGTTGAAGATGGTAACCCAGTGATACTCCTACTGTATGTAGATGATCTGTTTGTGAGAGGTATGGATGGGTTGATTTCTGATATGAATAGGAAGCTTGCTGCCGAGTTTGAAATGAAGCACTTGGGGATGATGCACTGTTTTCTAGGCATGGAGGTGTGGTAGAATGCAGATGGAATTTCCCTGGGACGAGAGAAGTATACAGTAGAGATCCTGAAGAGATTCAGGATGATGGATTGCAAGGCCATGACCACACCTATGGCATCGAACCTGAAGCTATTGAGTGATGCTTCATCAGAGTCGGTTGATGCTATAATGTATTGTCAGATGATTGGGTCCTTGATGTACCTGATGAATACAAGACTAGGTATTTGCTTTGCTGTGAACATCTTAAGCCAATTCTTGACATATTCGAGACATGTTCACTTGATTGCTGCAAAGCATATTCTGCTGTACCTGAAGGGTACAGTTGATTATGGGCTCAAGTATAAGGCTAATCAGAAGATTAACCTAGAAGGTTATGTTGATTCATATTGGGTAGGTAGTGCCATCGATAGAAAGAGCACCTCAGGGTGTTGCTTGAGTATGGGTTCAGGAGTGATCTCTTGGTTTAGCAAGAAACAGTCTTGCATGGCACTAAGTACAGCTGAAGTAGAGTATGTCGCAGCATGTTCAGCTAGTTGTGAGGAAGTATGGCTGAGGAAGCTACTGTCTGATTTATTTGATCTCCAGTTGGATGCTACTTGTATATATTGCGACAACTAGAGTTGTGTGAAGTTGTCAAAGAACTCGGTGTTCTATGACAAGTCAAAGCATATTGAGATCAAATATCACTATATCATGGATATGGTGCAGAGAGGAGCAGTGAAGCTCCAGTATGTTGCGACGGACGAATAGATAGCTGATGTGTTGACTAAGCCATTGGCCAGAGTGAAGTTTGAGTACTTCAAGGAGAAGCTTGGTGTTCTCTAGATCGAGGTTCCCTCCAAGGGGAAGTGATGAGTCCATGAGCCATTCTGACATGGTGAGAGGATTGGTTCCTTCCATGGTCATATGTAAGGGCTGAGCCATTCTATAATGGTGAGAGGATTGGTTCTTTCCATGTCAGATATGAGTGCTGATCCATTCTGATGTGACTGTAGGATTGGTTCCTACATGATCAGATATAAGTGCTAAATGCCATTCTCTGGGAGAATGGAAGCACCTGGTCAGTTACCAGGAATTTGTTCAGTCTGGGACTGACACTCAGCCCGGGGTTGAGAGCCTTTCTGACATGATGTGTGAATAAAAGTTTCCTATCATGATGTGTGAATAAAGTTTCCTATCATGATGTGTGAATAAATTTTACCTATCGTGGTTAGATATAAGTGCAGATCCTTTCTGACATGATGTGTGAATAAAATTTTCCTATCATGATGTGTGAATAAAGTTTCCTATCATGATGTGTGAATAAATTTTCCTATCGTGGTCAGATATAAGTGCAGATCCTTTCTGACATGATGTGTGAATAAAAGTTTCCTATCATGATGTGTGAATAAAGTTTTCTATCATGGTCAGATGTAAGTGCAAAGCCTTTCTGACATGGTGTGTGAATAAAGTTTCCTATCATGGTTAGATATAAGTGTTGAAGAAGATGAAGACCTACTTGGAGGCTAGGCCTACAACCAACATGAAAAAGGGTTGGTTCTATAGAAATTCCTGTGACGAGAAGAATCAAGAGATAGCACCTGTGATGATGATCCAGTAAAGATGATCCAGATCCATAGATGTTCCAGATCTAGTGATGATCTAGATCGAGTGATGATCCAGATCCTATGATGATGATCCAGATCCAGTGAGGATGACTTGAAGATGAAGATGGCGAGAACTCGATGATGATCCAGATGATACAGAGAAGAAGACTTGTGCTGATAAATTGTGTCGAAAGAATACCTTCCTAGTTAAGAGGGAGTGTTCTTGTAATTGTAACTTCAGAATGTATTCACTTGTATATCTTATGTATTGTACCCCAATGTTTATTTCGGGATGTGTTTGTAATGTAATTGAGCCATGTCATGCCCCGATGTTTCGATCAAGAGATTCTATAATGTAAACAAGTCATGTCAAGTCAATGTGGGTAACCCTCTTATTGATCAAGGGTTAAAGTCCCCGCAGTTGTGGGGCCCTAGGGTTATTGGACTCTCCTAGAGAAGCTAGCGCTGGTGAGTTATTGTCAAGTTGGTAATTAGTATAAATAGAGAGTGAGCCTCTCTATTTATCATACATTTACTCACACTCAGTGGCAGTGCATAACTGAGAGAGAAGAAGTTGTTGGGACAAGAGAGAGAGAGACTACTGCTATCGGGAGATCATCTTACTGTTTTGGGGTTTTACTTTTGGTGCTGATGTCTCTAAGGAAGTTGTGGGGTTTTCTCCTTTATGGTTTCCCCTAGGAAAAAAAATTTGCTCATTGTCTCTTATGTTTGATTGTTGTGCTTGTTATTCTCTCAGTTAAAGATCCTAAGATAATGCTAGCTTAAATGATAAAAATATAACAGTAGAGTCATGATTTTAACCTGTAAGTTTTCACTCTCTAACCATTTTTTCTGGTAAATTTAAACTCTCGTCATTTTTAGAAATGGTTGCTAAAATTCTAGAGTAGAAAACCAAATATCCCAATGCCGGTGTTCTCACTAACACCAGTGGGTATGTGTCTGATTCCTTATATATGGACTGGTCCATAATTTATTCTATTTTTGATAGTGATGACTTTTCCTTTGTTGCTCAAGACCAACGTTTCTACATGCACATATGCAATTCTTGGCTCCATTGCATTATGGTGAGACCTCCTTTTATGCCTTACACGGACCCTGTTAAGTGGGCATTGGACCACGTTGACCTTAACCAATGAATGTTTAATGATATTGACAATGTCTCTATTGCTTCGTTTGATCCATAGGTGTTTTCTAAGGCTTATGCTTTGGGAACTCCCAAGCAACCTTTCTCGTCGAAATTTTTTGACGAAACCCTTTCCAAATTGAATAATGAACAAGTGGTGAAATCTTGGCTAGAAGACCCAACACTAGTGATTCCCATTTCACTTTCGGCATATCCAGTTTCTTGGTTCAGAGAGCCTTTCTCGTTGTTGGCCGACATGTTTTGCAAGTTATTTGGCTTACCTAACTGTCCCTTATTCAAAGTGAAATGGGTCCCTATGGCAAACCATGTTTTGATTACAGGTGATTCCTTCAACTAGGTGCTAATTCTATTTTGCAATTTACGGGACGAAATTGAAAAAAATCAGAGAACCCCGACCAACCGGAAACCATCTTTCTACAAGTCAGGGTTCGTTGTGGATGCATTATGTGCGTGTTCTTGTTTCTTGGAGCTAAATTGGAATTGGAGCGATAAATGTCCACCTGTTCATATATTTTGCGCTGATATGTGGGACGACGATTTCATACCTCATGTCTATGAGCTCTGTGACCTGTTTCTCGGGTCAATATACTACAAAATTTTTAAAGCTGATGCTCCTGCATTCTCTGAAAAATCTAGGGAACTCATTTCAGTGTATGGTGACTGGTGTGTGGGAGAATATTTCTCTTACATAACGATTTGGGGCAGCAATATAGCTCACTTGCTTCTCAGAATAGTTCCAAACCGAATAGTGTTTCAAGAATTTTCCTATCAGACTGTCATTTATGGGGATTTTCGCAAGTTGACCAAACATAAGAAGAAGGCATGGCCTAAATTTCTTGTGAATCTTGGCAATCTTTCGGTACAGAATCTTGTTCATGTGTGTTTGTTGGGAAAGGAGATTTCGGTTATGAGCTTGGGGGAGGTAGTCAAAAGAATGCATGACCAAGTGGTTTTTTTGCATAATATATTTACTCATGAGCATGTCAAATTTCAATATGTTCATGAAAATGAGCCCAATGATTCCATGTTTCTAGGAGCTACCACTTTTCAGGAGGTGATTGGTAAAATGAGTGATCCAGAGACAAAGTTACATCAGTATGCATATGAAAAGCATTATAAGAGAAGAATTCTCCAAGAAAGAGCAAATAAACTGGAACTAAAACAAGATATTGACAAGGAGAAGACAGAACAAGAAGTGAGACAACAATTAGCAAGGTCTGATGTTGTTGTTGGTTCTCAACCTAAGGACAAGGACAAAGGTGTCCTTCACAGGCCCTGTAGCCCCTCTCTTACCAGAATGGAAGATACATTGTAGAAAGGGGATGAACTGTACGTGTTTCAGAAGCAGAAGAGAGAAGAAGAATCTAGAGAACATGTAGCAAGGTCTATTGTTGTTGTTGTTTCTTAACCTAAGAACAAGGGGAGAGGTGTTCTTGAAATCCCATGGAGCCCATCTCTTACAATAATGGAAGATATGTCAGAGAAAGGGGCAAAACTCGAAAGAAATTTTGAAAAATTTGGGTCTCAACTGCAAACTGAGACAGATTTAACTAAAGTAAATCCTAAAAGGCAGAAGATTGTAGTAGTTTCTGAATAGGCTTAACTACCAGAGGCACGGACAAAATAAAAGTCGATTTCTTTGATCTCAATTCTCAAGAAAGAGGAGAGGCTTGCTCAAGAATGTTCGATCCCGGATATAGGTGTACAAGAATCTTCTGTACAAAAGGTAATTTGTTTATCGTCAGCTCAGATTGAGATTCATGGTATGAACATGGAAGAAGACACTAACGATGTTATGACTACCATTGTGTCATTTATCCCCAGTATCCAAACCTGTTGCAGTATGTTAGGTACATCATCTTTCCAGCATTATTTTTGCGAGTTAAATTTGTCATCAACAATGGAAGCTACTATTAGCATGTTCACCAATTCAGTTGATTCACCTATCCATTGTTCAGCTTCTTCCTTTTCATCAGCTCAGCCTATCACTACATCCCCAGTACCCTATATTTTTTAGGGCGACTTTCCTTCTGTATGTATGACTCTTCCTGAAAAGGAGGATTTTTATATATATGATTCTTTTACATCAGTCACCTTTACCTATGTTTCTACTCATATGAATATTCTCCCTCTTAGCATAGACATTCCTTTAAATCAAACTCAAACTGATCCTTTGGTTAGCATCCGCCAGCAAATCATTCAATCTTCTGAAGTTATCACAGATTTTGGAGAAGAACGGTTGTTGTATCATTTGGAAAATACTATTGGAGTAAAAAGGATAAAGTTGTGGTTAAAAGGGTAGGCAAGAGATCCAAAGAAAGCTCAAGCAAAAATGTTCTTGTCATTGGTGAGGTCATATGGAAGGCAGAGAGGAGTGATATGCAGCAAGGGGTAGTGGACACAGCAGCTTCCATGGGAGTTTTTGCTGGAGCTAATTTTCAATGTGTTTCACAATTAAGTTTGGCTCTTGGTGAAAAATAGAAAGAATTGGAAAAGGCCAAACGGGAGTTAGCAGAAACACAACAGAGGCATGAACAACAAATTGGGCAGTTGAAACAAGAACATGAAGAGAAATTGTAGGAATGGAAAAAGAAAGATGAAGAATCCAAGCATCAGCTTCAGAATGCAGAGGTTGTTAATCGGAAACAAGAAGAACAAATTGCTCTTGTCAATGAAGAATTGAAACATGTCCATTTAGTCTCAAAAGGCTACTCTATTCTCGATGTGAGACCTCACAATTTTAAAAATGTACTCTGTAAAATAGAGGAAGAATTTCGATAGGTTGTGATAGATTTGTATAGTTGTTTTAATGAGATGTAATGCATGTACGAGAAGTTTATCAAGCATTCTAAAACTCTTGGGGATCCCTATCATCGGATGAGAGCAACATCCACTACTTTAGATCAAGTCATAGGTTGGAAAAATCATATTAAGGAAAGACTTGATGGCTTGCGAATTTTAGACAAGTTAGAGTTGAAAACAACTGAATTTTTTATTGAGACATGGGAGGCTATGTGCGATTCAATTGAAGCTGTAGTCAATGCAGGACAAAAGGTTTGTGAAAACAGGTGGTCTGCTTCAAATAATTTGCTATACTATTTGAGTTTACCTATGTTGGAACCTCTCAGTGAGGAACTTTGTCCTAAAGTTCATTTGGAAGAAGTGGAAAAGCAGTTTGATGATACCAAAGAGTTGATCCAACAAATTAGTTAGTTAACGGTGCAAGAGATTAAAAAATGGATAGAAGTTCCCAAAGGTGTTCATCAAAGAATGGAAAAAGTCGGAAGGGAGGAAATTTTGTCCCAAATTTGCAAGAATGATATTCAGTTGAGGAATGCTCATTTTCAGGAAGTTGATGACATTCTGGATTTATTTTTCAAATGGCGTTCTGCCCTTGAGCAAGGCTAGAAACTATTTATTTATGTAATTGCACGTTTTGGTAATATTGCAAATATTTACGTATACAGTTGTGTTGGGGAAAGATATTTCTATCGTGAATTTGCACTTATTGTGTAAGTCCAAGAAACAATGTTTTTTTGCATTTTTTGTATTTTTAACACTTAAATGGTAAGTTGGTCTAAATTAAGTTGAAATAAGTAATTTTGATTTGCATGTTTGTACATTAATTGGTTGTTTCTTTCATCTGTTATATTCTGTAATAGTTCTATCTTCAAATTATTAGTTATCTTATTTAGGAGTGAGTTTATGCTCAAAGTAATTTTAACTTTGCAACTTGTTTGGGAATATGTTAATGAAATACACTTAGCTTTCAAGGTTCTTGCGTCGCGACTTGAAAGACACTCTGAATTGATCTCAAAACAGTTTTTCACATTATAATTAAAGAAATGGACCAATTATTTAAAGAGTGCCCATGTTAGTTTTTCGATTTCTGGTTTTCGAGTATTGGAAATTGCCAATTCCATTTTTTGTTAGGGTTATTTGGGGTATCCTTGATTTACAATCTTCGATATTTTGCATGTCAGAAGCCTTAATGAAAGTATAATAAAAAATAAAAAAACGTATGATTTAAGTGGGTGGTCAAAGTAAATTATTTAATTGGTCAATATATATATTAAATAACAGGTTGTTTGTCATTTTGGTAAGGTTATTTTAGGTATGCTCGATTTTCGATATTTCGGATATCAAAAACAGGATACTCAAAAATTTGTTGGAATAATTTGCTCGCTTCGTGATATTTGAATTTTGGAAATATCACAAAAACTCAAAAAACAGAAATATCACAAAAAAAATTGCGATATTTTGTGATTTTTTGTCTTATTTCCGGATTTCCTATTTCCGACATTTCGGATATCCGATTTCTGGGTATCGGAAATTGGAAATTTCAATTTTGTTAAGGTTATTTGGGGTATGCTTGATATTGTACATTTTTTCTGAGTTTACTAATATATACCAAAAAATTATAATTTTTTATGCATAACCTTGCAGTCACCTGAATAATAGTTGTGCAATAGAGTAAATTACTTGGCAAATTAAGATCTCTATATTATTGTATAATTATTCAGTAATATTTTTGCATTTTCTATATCTCACCATTTAAAAAAAAATACATTGAAAATCCTGTGTAATTATTCAATAAACAAAAATTGTCCATTTTTTAGGCTAAGAACCACAACTCATCTTCAGAGGAGATAGTCAGACGTTCTCGGAAGAATATATCTCAATGATTTCTTATTTCCTATTTTCGATTTTCAGGTATCGGAAACCAGAAAATTCCAATTTTTGTTAAGGTTATTTGGGTATCCCTGATTTCGGATTTCGGATATTTCAGATATCAGAAACCGGGGACTCAAGTTTTTGTTGAAATAATTTGCTTGCATCCCGATTTTCAATTCTGGAAATTTTGAAAATCGGAAACCGGAAACATAGATTTTTTATTTATTAAAAAAAACCTATTAACAATAACATCTTTACTCTTTGGTCGGAAATCGCAGACACGGAAAATAACAGTTGTTTCGAAAATGAATCTTTTGAATTATCTTGGTTTGAAAATCGGAAATCGGGTATCGTGTTTTGCAAATGGAAAATTTAAAATGCGAGTTTTTTTGTTTTGTTTTTTGTTTTAAGTTCATTTAAGAAAATAAGACTTGATCTAAAATTTGTATACGTTAATTTAATTATCGTGAATTGCAAATCACGGATGGTCCTAATAACCCTAATAAAAAAAGGAATTTCTGGTTCTCGATATCCAATTTCAGAAATTTGGTATTGTGTTTCGGAAATTGTGATCAAATTTTTTTTTTTTTAAAAATTATAATATAAATAATTCATTTTAAATTTGTTTATATATAGTGGAAATTATATTATTTTATTTTATTTGCAGAAATGACTTTAAAAGTAATTTAAAATATAATATTTTTCAAGAATTATAAATTTTAATTTATATAGTAAATTTTTAAGAAACAATTTTATGAGGTTTATAGATTGAATAATAACAATTTTTTCTATTATTAAATATGACGTTTAACCCTGGATATGAATGATGAAAGCCAAATTGGAAAGTAGGGAACGGATAGGTATATTGTCGCAGATTGACGTTCTACTTGTTACTGTCATCTATCATGCACTCATTACGCATTAATGAAGTGGGTCTTGTTGTGCAGGATGGCCAACCTTGTGATGATTTGAGTTTTAATGCTGGGATTGGAGTTGATTCGGTAGGATGGTGTATCATGAAAATTATATGCATTTTAATGCTAAGGTGACAAATTTCAAGTTGTCAGTAGTGAAATTTGTCTGTAGTGACATTTCTACTTCCATTTTGTCTGAGATTGCATTAGTTAGTGGATGGCGATGAAGTTCCATGAGCACGTACCAGCTTCAATGGAGGACAACATAGATACTGAGTTAAGAGATGATTTGACGTGGCGGTCATTTTGTTATGTGGTTACAGTACAATTTTGCACGTAGGTGGTACAACAATATCTTTTCTCCATTAATGACCTCTTATTGGTTTTAGCGTGATGATGAATCTTTCTCCCTAATTCCATTCAGCCATTTCTTTCCTAAATGATTGGGTGTTGGGCCATCTTTCTTGCTCCGTGATTTTGTTCAGCTCTGTTTTGTTTTGCATCTAAACTAGCATACTATGTCCAAGCAGTGTGCCACGTCTTGTTGTGTTGGAAGTGGTCGCGGTCGTGCGCAGTGAGGGGCGTGCATGACAAAGGTAGATGGTTACAACAATGATATTTCTCCGCAAGTTCATTCCATAATAGATGACTGGGAAAGGAGGCTGGTAAACGAGAATCTTGCTCGTGATGTTGATGGGGTAAGACCGAACCAATATTGGATCATAAAAAACATGATGGGGTCTCTCATGGAAGAAATGCTAGAGAAATGGAATAATAGTAAGTTGGCAATTTCATAAGCTACGTCAAAAATATTGGACTTAGATATGGTTATCATGGAGAGAGATATGATGGACATGTGGAAAAAATTAGATGTGGGAGTTGACTCGTTGGGTGATGTAGGTAGCGGCAATCTCTCTATGGCTCCATAAATGAATATCAAGCCGGCTCCTACAATACCTGTGGTATCTATAGTGCGTGTTAAAATTAGCCAGGTTTTCAAATGAGGTCTCGGATTTGATGCTTCTATGGGGAAAGTGGATGCCTCTGTGGGGAAAGAGGTTGTTCTATTGTTGAATCGCAGTCTACCATTTTCAGGCGAGGAATTCAATGGGCCTTGTCCTATGGTTGAGGAAACGTATGACACACAGGATCCGGCAGTCAGTACCAGCGGTGCTAACTCATGATCGTGTTTCTGTTTCATTTTTTCTATTTTGGTTCCTTTTGTTTACTTCTAAGTTTATGTTGCTTTTTAGTTTTCAAGGTCTCTTCGTAAACATTTGTTCATAGTAATTTTGTACATAGCCCCCCATATATCACATGGGTTGTTGTGGCTCTTTTGAATATGTCTGTAATTTTATTTAAACTTTACTTAGCCAACAACGTTCATTTTTTGTATGGTTTTTATGCTCGGTACACATCAACTGTAGAGTTTTTTTGCTTTTAATGGATTAGAGGGGTTGTTAGAGCATTATTTTCCCTTGATCAGAATTCTCGATTTTCTGTAATGTTTTTTAACCGATTCGAGTGGTTGTTAGAGCACTCTTTTTACTTGACTAGAATTCTCAGTTTTCTGTAATATTTTGTATAGTTGATTAATAGCAATGCAGGCTTACAAAAAAAATTAATGTGAAGTTTAAATATGTAATCATAATAAAGCTAAAGTTAAAGATATAATATACGTGAATAGCTTGATATGGGTATACGAAATTTATTTAAAAATCTAATGACAATTTTTTATGTTAATAAATATCAAGTTTGAAGATGATTCGAGATCAAGATTTGTGAAAGCGGAAATTGTGAATTGTATTTGAAGATATAAGATTTGTGTATATGTGGGAAAATATGAAATCAACACATAACATGCTTGTTATTTTCACACATAAGATTTTGGGAATCGCGAAGTCATAATAACATTTCAGAAGATTTAGTGAATAAATAGAGGCAAATATTATTTGGACCCCGAAGAAGAAAATGACAATTTGTTGATATGAATACACAAAACTGAAGTTTTACTCGTTTCGAAACTTTCGATTTTGGAAATTATGGAACTTTGGTTTTGTATATTTGAAAAGACCAAACTTTCGAGATCGAGATGAAAGATGCAATTGAAAATAGTAAAATGGAATTTGTGGGTATATGAAAATGATTTTCATGTTTTATTTTAATTCTTATTTCTCCGCTAAGTTGATGCCTATTTTAAATTTGCTCTTTGTTATTTTTCATCGCTTTATTTTGACTGTTTGTATTATTTTCATAGAATTTATTTCTCTCCTCTAAATTTGGCGGACATTTGGCCTGTAAACTTGGTTTCATTTGGTTTATTTCTCTTAATAAACCTAAACTTTAAAGATGTAATATACATGAATAGCTTGATTTGGGTATATGAAATTTATTTAAAGATGCAATAACAAATATTTATGTTAAAAAATATGAATTTTAAATATAATTCTACATCAAGACCAATGAATGGATTTATTGTTCATTTATTTTAAACATTTGTTTAATAAGAAATTTCTGAAAGTGGAATCGAAATTGTGCATTTTCGAGTCTACAATTCGACATTTTGGAATTTGGAGATTTCGGAATTAAGAATTTCCGAATATATAAATCTATAAAAATCATGGTATATGTATATTCATATATATATATATATATATATATATATATATATATATGAATGAGGTTCAATTGATATTTTCCTCAGTAGGAGGCTGTATTTATTGACTAAATCTTACAAAGTTATTATGTCTTTGGGATTTTTATATTTATAACTTGGAATTAATGTGATTTGTATAGGAAAGGCTGGAATGGGAAGAGAATCCAAGATGTAAAATATGTTGGATTTGAAACATTTGGTGTTTGGAACATGTGATATTAATGATCATTTAATGTTAAGCAAGATATTTCATATATTTAATAATTAAGAAACAATGAAATATTTATACCATCATAAGAAGGCATGGATGAGGTGACAAATGTCAAGTTGACACAATATGAGATAATTTAAGGCTGAGAAAAAGTGGGGGTAACAGTCACTTCTGCGATCAATATGATGACGTTATGTTTCAGTTTTCTAAACGGGTGGCGTTATGATGGCGTTAAAGAGGAGTCTCATCCATCTACACATCGGAATTCAAAGCCTTTACTCCTCACGATTTTGAGATTCCTCCATAATGAATTTTCCCAGGTATATTGAAAAAGAGTTGTCTTATCATCATCTCGCTAGGTATTTGTTTTTATATATACAGATGTTTTTCCGAAAAATATGCTTTGATTTTGAAAATTACAACATAAACATTTTGTAAACATGTTATTGAAGAATCAAACATTTTGTAAATATTTTCTAAACATTTTCATTTATAACATTTGACACGGAAATAACTCGAATGTTAACATTTCAAATTATTTGAGCAAAAAAGTTGAGTCTGCATTGTTCGATATCCGAAATATCGGGAATAGGAAATCGCGAATAAGGGAAATTCCCTTAAGAGAAATTTGACTTTGCAGTTTCCGATATCGGTTTTCGGAAATTGGGTATTGTGTTTGGGAAATTGGAGAATCTGAAATATCAGGAATAGGAAATCCCGAACAAGGGAAATACCCTTAAGAGAAATTCGACTTTGCGATTGCCGATATTGGTTTTGGGAAATTGGGTATTGTGTTTCGGAAATGGGAAATTCCAAATCACAATGGCGAAGGGAGGAAAATATTTCAACAAAAATGTGAATATGAGTTTCCAACATCGGAGATATCGAAAATCGCAAATCGCGAACACGAAAAATAATGGTCGTTTCGAAAAATGAACCTTTTTACTTATATTGGTTTGAAAATTGGAAATCGGGTATCGTGTTTTGCAATTGGAAAATTCAAAATGTGAGCTTTTTTGTTTTGTTGTTTTAAGTTCATTTAAGAAAATAAGACTTGATCTAAAATTTGTATACGTTAATTATTTCACGATATCTCTAATTATTTGCTACATAATAACTTTTGCAATGAGTGTTTTTGTTCCTGAGATAGTTTAGTCTAAAATGCAAATATTTTAATATTTCTTGGATGTTTTTTGAAAAAAAAGTATATGTTTTACTATAATGAAAGATGGTAAGGAAGCAGGTTGTTCATTGGAGTTGTAGACAATATGAGTGACAATTTGAAAATGCTTGAAACTTATCAATTTATTGAACATATATTTATATATTTATATATGAAATAGCAAATAGCACAATAATATCTACCTAGAAATGTGAATAGATATATATATCAAATATGAATAGGTAAGAACGTATGTTTGCAGTTTCCAATATCCCAAATATCAGCAAATCATTTGAACAAAAACTTGAGTCTCGCCTTTCCAATATCAGAAATGAGAAATCGCAAATAAGACAAATACCCATAACAAAAATTCGACTTTGCGTTTTTCGATTTTGGATTTTAGAAATTGGGTATTGTCTTTCGGAAATTGAAAAAATGAAATTTCAAAAGAAAAAAAAACTCTTCTTTATTTAAAGTTCAATTAAGGAAATAAGAGTTGATTTATAATTTTCATAGGTTAATTATTTCTTGATATATAATAACTGTCGTTGTAAATAAGTTTTACACTAAGTGTGTTAGTTTCTTAAGAAAGTTTAGTCTAAAAGGAAATTATTTCTCCATTTTTTGAATGTTTCTTGAAACAAATGTCAATTTTTTACATTAACAAGTGGTAAAAAAAGACAGCACATTTATAAAGCAAATAATGACAAGGTTCAACCACAATTTGCTTTTAAAGACCTTGAAGCAAGTAAGCTTTTCTCTTGTTTCCTACGTTGGACAAATGGATTGTCCTGCATTCGAGAGTATCTGGAAAAAGTGAAAGTTGGACAAATTGAAAGGTATGAAAGAGATGTAACTCTTGATATTGCAGTCAATCTAATTTCTTGTCTTTCAATGTTTCCAATATCTATTGTAACATTTTCTAGGGTCATACCTTGGGATTTATGAATTGTTAAACCACATGCCATACGAAGTGGTAGTTTCCTACAGGATCCCCTTGTTATTGGAGATATTGGAACATAAGTAGGATTCAAAAAATACCATAAGGGTTCTCATTAATAGAGGAATTGGACAACAACAAAAGATGGTAAGCTAGGAGGTTGTTGATTAGAATTGTACACAATGTCAATGACTTTTCCTAGTGAGTTGTTAATGAGTTCTGCTTGAACCCATAAATTAGAAGTTAACATGACTTGTTGACAAATTGCAAGAAGGACCTTTAATGAAAACTACTCGTCGTCAATGGATCCCTGGCCATGTTTGTTCCTTTGTTCTATGAAGCAATGTACAATTGGCATATTAAGTTGTTTCAGCATGTGTTTATTGTGAAGTGCAATAGAGGTATTGGTGGGATATAAGTGGATAGCTTGTTGAAAAGAGCAGTTTTCCACAGCTGAAAGGCATGAGTTTATTCTTGTCATTAGGAGTGGCCAGTATTCAACAGTTGATGTTCAATTTCATAGGTTTAGCAAGAGTTAGCGAAAATCAATTTGAGAAGGGATATTTCCTTATTGTCGAAAAATTGTTTCTAGCATGATAAAAGTATCAAATGTACGCCACTGAGCTGTTCCAACGGATGAGCCTACATACATGGGGATGTCCTTTACAAGAGGCAATTGTCCAAAGTCACCAACAAGGATTATTAAACAACCACCAAATGGCATTGTACAATTTGAGGGGAAATCTTGATGTAACCGTGCATCAATTTGAGTCAACATTTTTGGTCCGATAAAGCTCATTTCATCTATGAGAATATAGCGAATATGGTGGAGTTCTTCTTGAAGTTTTGAAAGGGATTAGCCTTCAAGGGGTCGCATTTCACCAATGGGTATTCGAAGAGTAGAATGTATTGTAGATGCATGTATATTAAAAGCATCAACACCAGTTGGAGCAAGGAAAAGAAGTGCGCAGTTACTTTGTTTAGATGGAGTTTGTACTGCAGATTTTAAGCAAGATATCAGGTAATATTTCCCAGTGCCTACAGTACCTTGAATCACCATTTTGAGTGATGGAGTGGATGTAGTATTTCTAAAATCAGAAATGACAACATCAAAGGCTATGCGTTGTGTGGGAGATAAGGAATCAGGTGAATTGCACAACGATAGGTTTTCTTCATGTAGTTGGGTGGACAAGCGATTGAGGTCAATAAATGATTTTGTTGTATGATGCAAGTCGTTGGTTATATCGTTATGTGTCCAATCATGATTTTTTTCAAAATCACGATGTCCAAGCATTTCAAGGTCATCAATTTGGATGTTGTTTCCTAGTCGCATTTGAGAGAGAAGTTCCCATTCATCCATGTTATGAGACAACAAAAAGGTAATAGCATCGAAATTTGAATCATGCGATAGAGGTGTACATGGTTCTTCTTGTGCATGTTCAACATGCCAAATAGTATATGTTCCTTTAATCTGTTGCCAATGAGAAATAATTTTAGAAGTTTTTTTTCCAATACCCTGAGGGATGGAACGAAAAGGTTTGTATAGAAGAAGTTCACTCCAACAAAACGGTTCAAAAGATGAAGAATCAAACAGAGGAATGGAAAGGAATTGTGGATAGACTCTAACAATTTTGTGATGTAAGTTTTGTTTCCATGTATTTTTTTTCCGATTAGCAGAGAAAGACCAAGGACAAGCAGCTTCTAGTAGGATTAGATTTTCAAGAGCTAGTGGTCTTTGCATGTATGCAAATATAAAGGGTGGAGTTGGAGGGATGTTTTTAGTCCCATTACAAGCACGGTGGAAAACACTTTGACTCACATTTAGTGAAAATAAGTGACAGCTACAAAGAACAAGTGGGAGTTTTTCCAGCATGTGACATGTCTCTTGTGCACTAATGTCTCATTCTGCAACTGTTTGTGCAAGCAATTGTTTGATTTGTTGAAGAATGGGGCCATCACTTGGTGTTGCATGTGCAAGGTGAGAGAGAATTGCATGCCATAGCTTTCTTATTTTGGCTCTACTTTTGATGCATACTTTGATATGTATTTGAGGACAGCATATTTACAAAGAATAGGTTGGCAATCAACATTAGCCCTCCATATTGAAAGCACGGTAGGGTTGTGAATATTGAGAAGGGGATCATTTCTTGCAAGATTGTATCTTTTACATCCATTTGAATCAATGTATAATGAAGAAGAAGCTTTCAACTCATATGAAAAACCATAGCAACATTGAAAAGATATTCCTTTTTTTAGGAGGCAAGTTGATTCTGAGCATTTGGTGTGTCTTTGAACAAAATTTACAAGTTCTTCATAGTCAGCTGAGTAGTTTGATGCAAATATGGATTGTGATGCAAGACTGCATGGATCATTTGTTGTAGAATGGTGTAATCCAGATGTTGACAAGTGCATATCACGAGGATTCCAAGCTGTAACATATGTGTCAAAAAAAAATTTGCAGCTTCAACTGCAACAATATCTTCCCAATCTAAGGTGTCCATATTTGGTGCATCTGCTAACCAAATAAAACCATGAATGTGTGTCGATCCTATATGTTTCCATTCATACCTGCATGGGAGTAAAAGGAATTTTGTAATGTCCTCTTCTGCTTAGGCATTGAGGACCAACCCACTAACCTATGTGATTCCTATAGGTTCGAGCAGGTACTGACAGTCAAGGAATCAGCCGAAGACTGATGCCATGTATAGAAGATCTAGGGCACCAATATTATATAACCATTGGGTTGAAGAGGGCCACTAGAGAAAAAATCCACCTGCATGCATGACATCCGGGTATTATATAATGATGCATGCACCCAATTAAGTCTCCATGCGCATGCATGCAAGTCAACTGCAAATTAGAAGATAAAGTGACCTAATTAGGTCAAAAGTTAGGGTTTTCACAGTTGAGAGTTATAAAAGAAAGATAAAGTGAATGGATAAGTCACTTATGTGATAATTGATTTGTGGAGTCGAATTGGAGAGCTCGGCGAGCTAAGTTGGAGTTGAGTGCATGCTCAGCTAACCGGTGTATTTCAGCAATGAAATCTATCTGCCCTAGTTCACCATCAGGTTGGATCATCCAGGTTCAACACTAGTTCATCATCAAGTTACATTCAGCAGTTATTCTGGGAGGTTGATTATTCATCCAACTAGAGGGTTTCACCGTCACACCGTGTCACCGTGATTAGAGACAAAGCAATTCGTTTTCCTACCTACAGGGTTCAAAACTTCTGCATGATGCTTCCATCATCATCAGAGGGGTATTATAACCCTAGTGCACATCATCTAGGCTTCCAGCAGCAGCTTATTTATTATTCTCGAGCTTATATAGTTTGAGAGGAGGGCGCATTCACCTGTGGAGGACGATTTGGTGTATCTCCTTATTCCTCCAGTAGAATCCTTGCATGCTGGGACCAGTCTCTTCACCATCAGCTGATCTATATACTAGTATGTACATGCATTGATTTCTCCTATTTTATAGCATCTCAGTATTTTTCTAGGGCACATATTTGCATGCATGTAAAGTTCGGGGTTTGCTTTCCTATTTGATTAAAGAGTAAGTCTATTAGCCATCTACAGTATACACATAAACAAGAAAATATCAGTTTTGGATATTACAGTGGTATCAGAGCTATTTTGCTTGCCAGTTGTGGGCATGAAAAAATTATAAATGAATCCAGGAGACCCATGCAACATTACTCACAGGAGACAGAGGTATAGAGACGGAGAAGAGGAGTTAGAGGACATAGATTAGGGAACATAGAGTATCAGTTTGAAAAATGCAAAGAAACAATGGCCAATGATGATAAAATAGCTTTCAATAGTCTCATGTCAGCCATAAAAGAACTCACCATTGGGAAAAAAGAAATGATGAGCACCTTCAGGCAAATGACTGAGAAGAATGGGCCCACCTCACATAGTCCCTTATTTCCCAACAGTGATAGGGTATCCACCAGCAATAGTAGGGAGCACTTACATACCAACATGCAGAGCCATCCCCATATATACAATCCTTTCCGACTTACCATGCCTCAATTCTTAGATAGTCTAGCTACAGTGCCTCTAGCACAAGCAGAACCAGAAGAACACATGAGTTCCTATCTGAGAAAATATAGGGCTTTAGGAGAGGACTTCCATTCAGCCATGACCTTCACTAACTTCTGCCACTTTAAAAGTAAGAACAAACCCAAAGCTTACAATAGGCCATTCACCCAAAACTATGAGTTACAGCGCACCATAGGGAAACTAACTATACCTACCTTTGAGGGCACCCGAGGTGGCCCAACTAGGAATTAGGTGCAGAAGTTGGATACATACTTCCAGCTCAACCCCATGATTGAGACAGATGCCATTAAATTGGCTACTTTGCATTTGGATGGAGAAGCACATGAGTGGTGGTACCACGGGTTAGTGACACTGGGTCACAACACAATCACCTCATACACATATTTTACATAGAGGCTCATTGAGCAGTTTGATCGGAAGGATCTAGAGGTACACTTTAGGGAGCTGGCACAGCTCAAGCAGACAGGGAGTGCAAATGCTTTTATTTATGAGTTTCAGAGGATATAAATCATGGTCACAGATATATCAGAGAGCAGGTTGATTATGTTGTTCACTGAGGCTCTCACTGAACCCTTACGGGGATGGGTCAAGTCTTATAGGCCCACCACCCTAGCAGATGCCATCAGACGGACTAGAGACTTGTAGGAATGCAGTGCCTAAAAATAGGTTTCCTCCTAGGACCAATGTTCCTATTAAAGATCAAGAAAGGAAACCATGGCCCAAGAAAGAATATATGGACAATGATACCCAACAGGACCTTAGAAGAAAAAAGTTATGTTTCACTTGCCATGAACCATGGATACCAGGTCACAGATGTTCAAGAAAAGGAAATGCCTACTACATAGAGGCTTATTCCGATAGTGAGGAGGATGAGGATTACCAGGATCAGGAGCAGGGAGAGTCAACAAAGATAGTTGTTGAGGGACAGGCCTTAGGAGGTACCATTGCTACCATGACAGGGGTTCCTAGATTTCACACTCTTCAGATTAGAGGTACCGTACAGGGCCACAGAGTGGGAGTACTAATAGATAGTGGGGCATCCCACAACTTCATTGATGCTACATGGGTTAAAAAGAGAGACATTCAGACTGAGAGATTTGATGGTTTTTCGGTAGTAGCAGCAAGTCACACCATGGAGTGTAGTCCGAGGATTCCTAAATTAAAGGTAACGCTTGGGAATTATACAGTGATAAAGACATTCTATGTGGTATATGTACCTAACATGAATGTGGTACTAGAAGTTCAGTGGATGTATTCCATAGGGAAGTATTCCACAAATTACCAGACCATGGAGATGGAGTTTACAGGAGCATAAGGACAGAAGGTGATATTGAGAGGGATGAACACCTATCCTCCCACAGCAGTGACATCACATAGGATGGAGGTAGTACTCCGGTAGGGAGATATTGAGTGGGTTGCAAAGTGTATGGTTACCTTCAGGAAACCACTAGATGAGGCCACACAACATCCAACAGATATAGAGGCCTTACTACAGAAGAACAAGGTAGTATTCGGAGACCTTCAAGCAGGTCGACCTCCAGATAGGGGATTTGAGCACATTATTGAGTTAGAGGAGGGGACCCAAGTAGTTATCACCACTCCTTACAGACATCCCAAGAGGTATAAATATTAGATCGAGAGTACAATCAAGGAACTACTCAACCTGGGATATATCAAACCTAGCTCCAGTCCCTTTGTATCTTCAATAGTGCTAGTGAAGAAAAAGGATGCAACCTTATGCATGTGCATTGATTATAGGGCACTCAATAATAAGACCATAAAGAACAGGTATCCCATCCCTAGGATTGATGAGTTAATGGATGAACTACAGGGGGCAAAGTACTTTTCCAAAATTGATCTCCGCTCAAGGTACCATCAGATTCAAATCAGGGAACAGGATGTTCCAAAGACCACTTTCCATTGCCACTATGGACATTATGATTTTCTAGTGATGCCATTTGAGCTCACTAATGCACCAGCTACTTTCCAATCATGCATGAACCATATCTTCAGGACACAGTTACGTAAATATATTCTGGTATTCTTCGACGACATATTGATATACAGTCGGACTTGGGAAGAACATTTGAGACATCTTGATGAAGTACTTGGTATTCTACAGGAGCAATCACTATATGCCAAAATGTCCAAGTGTGAATTCGGCATGCAGGAGATGTTGTACTCAGGACATGTGATAGGGGCCAATGGGATCCAGGTGCACTTAGAGAAGATTCGGGCAATTTTGTATTGGCCTACACCTAAAAATGTGACAGAACTGAGGGGATTTTTGGGCCTTTGCACCTACTACAAGAGGTATGTCAATGGATTCTCACAGATGACCGCACCCCTCATAGATCTTACCAAGAAGGGAGCATTTAGTTGGTCAAAGGCAGCACAACAAACATTCAAGAAAATGAAGGTGGTAATGAGTTCATGCCCATTATTAGCTTTACCAGACTTTTCTCAATCCTTTGTGTTAGAATGTGATGCTTCAGGAGAGGGAATTGGGGCAGTTTTGATGCAGAACAACCACCCCATTGCATTTGAGAGTAGGAAGCTCAAAGACTATGAGCACCACTATTCAATATATGACAAAGATATGTTAGCTATCCTCCATGCGCTAACCAAGTTCAGGCAATACTTAGCAGGTGCCAGGTTCAAGGTTAAGACAGATCACAACAGTCTGAAATAATTCCTAGAGCAGAAAGAGCTAAACGAGAGACAACAGAAATGGGTAAGTAAAATTCAGGCTTATGAATTTGAGATTGAGTATGTAAAGAGGAAGAGCAATGTAGTGGTCGATGCACTTTCTAGACGACTAGCTACTTAATCCATTATGAGCATCTCATCAGATTAGAGGTCTCATCTTTTGGTTGAGTACTCCAAAGATAAGTTTGCTTGCGGGCTATTGGATGGATAGATTCAGGATGATAGGTACAGGGTCATTGATGATATCATATACTACAAAAACATAATCTTCTTGATTCCAGAGTCTCCCCTCAAGAATAAAATCTTACAGGCATCGCACAATTCACCATTAGCAGGGCATCAAGGGTTTCTCAAGACCTACAGACATATTAGAGAAAGGTTCTCATGGAAGGGCCTAAAGAAAGATGTGATACAACATGTGAGGGAGTGCAGCTTGTGCCAACAAAACAAAATAGAGCACATCCACCCCACTGGTTTACTACATCCCTTACTGATTCCTGAGCATAAATGGGAGAGCATTTCTATGGACTTCATTACTGGACTGCCCAAGGTCCAAGGCAGAGACTGCTTGTACGTAGTAGTGGAAAGAATGACTAAGTTTGCTCACTTCTTTGCCATATCATCAGATTATTCAGCAGCACAGGTAGCAGAACTATTTTTCAGAGAGGTATTTAGACTCCATCCCAAGGCCATTGTTAGTGACAGGGACAACAAATTCACAGGAGCCTTTTGGAAAGAGCTTTTACGGTTAGTGGGGACCGATTTAGCCATGAGCACAAGTTATCATTCGCGAAGTGATGGGAAGATAGAGATTGTTAATAAATGGATTAAGGGATACTTGAGAAATTACATATCAGGTCAGCAGAGGGCATGGATCAAATGGTTACACTTGGGTGAACATTGTTACAACACCACCTACCATATGACCATTAGAATGACCCCTTTCTGAGCCATGTATGGGTATGATGATTCCACTTTTGCAGACCGGATATTTGGCGATACCAGGGCCCCCAAGGCCAAGGAGTGGATACAAGAGGGTCAAGATATCCTCAAGATACTCAAGGAGAACATACAGGCTGCTCAGAATCAACAAAAGATATATGCAGACAGGCACAGAGTTGAGTGCAGTTTTGAGGTGGGAGACTTAGTTTATTTACGCCTCCAGCCTTACCGACAGTCATCTCTTAAAAATAAAGGAGCAGAAAAAATCCAACCTCGTTTCTATGGTCCATACAAGATCATTCGGAAGGTCGAACAGGTAGCATATGAGCTAGAACTACCCCCAGAGAGCAAGATTCACAACATATTTCATGTCTCAAATCTCAAGAAGGTGGTTGGTCAACAGATTGTTACATCTTCCAAGATGCCTCCCCTTCATGACGAGGGGAAATTGGTTTTGATTCCAAAGTGCATCCTAGAGGTGTGAGAGTGGAAACTGAGGAACATAATCATCAGAGATTACCTGGTTCAATGGAAAGATCTACCTATAGAGGAGGCTACTTGGGAGGTAGAATAGGTATTACAGCACCCAGCTTTACAGTTGCTTGAGGACAAGAAAATCCGAGCGAGGAGGACTATAATGTCCTCTTCTGCTTAGGCATTGAGGACCAACCTGCTAACCTATGTGATTCCTATAGGTTCGAGCGGGTACTAACAGTCAAGGAATCAGTCGAAGACTAATTCCATCTATAGAAGATCTAGGGCATCAATATTATATCACCATTGGGTCGAAGAGGGCCACTAGATCCAAAGGCCACTACATGCATGACATCTGGGCATTATTTAATGATGCATGCACCCGATTAAGTCTCCATGCGCATGCATGCAATTCAACTGCAAATTAGAAGATAAAGTGACCTAATTAGGTCAAAATTTAGGGTTTTCGCAGTTGAGAGTTATAAAAGAAAGATAAAGTGAATGGAGAAGTCGCTTATGTGATAATTGATTCGTGGAGTCGAATTGGAGAGCTCAGTGAGCTAAGTTGGGGTTGAGCGCATGCTCAGCTGACTGGTGTATTTCGAGAGCGAAATCTATCTGCCTTAGTTCATCATTAGGTTGGATCATCCAGGTTCAGCACTAGTTCATCATCAGGTTACATTCAGCAGTTATTCCGGGAGGTTGATTATTCATCCAGCCAAAGGGTTTCACCATCACACCATGTCACCATGATTAGAGACAAAGTAATTCATTTTCCTACCTACAGGGTTCAAAACTTCCGCATGTTGCTTCCATCGTCATCAGAGGGGTATTATAACCCTAGTGCACATCATCTGAGCTTCCAGCAGCAGCTTATTTATTATTTTGGAGCTTATATAGTTTGAGAGGAGGGTGCATTCACCTGTGGAGGACGATTTGGTGTATCTCCTTATTCCTCAGACAGAATCCTTGCATGCTGGGACTAGTCTCTTCACCATCGGCTGATCTATATACTGGTATGTACATGCATTGATTTCTCCTATTTTATAGCATCTCGGTATTTTTCTAGGGCACATATTTGCATGCAACTGCATGCATGCAA
>LPNX010033224.1:163502-194536 GCA_001517045.1 Pseudotsuga menziesii
TACTATCCATCTACAGTATACACATACACAGGAAAATATCAGTTTGGGATATTACAAATTTATTAGAAATGAAATGTATAAAGTGAAAAATACGAAGAGAAGAATAAGAACGAAGAAATGTTAAAATACCTGCACCAAGAATCTGTTATATGAAAACATTTTTCAAGCACCCCTTGAAGGAATGTTTTGAATATATTGTGCATGTATAGTGATGTAATATGTGGATTTGATATGATGTTGTGAACTTTGATTTGGTATTCTGGAGATAAACTAGTAGAACGTCCAGCAGGCATTAGAACATGCAATTCTAGCCATTTTGTATGAGTTGCACTAAGGGTAAAGAAGAAAGTTGGTGTACCTTGTTGATTGATCATATTCGTCAGTTGAGCACTACTTTTGTTCCAATATGAGTGTGATCCACGTAATGAATATCCAAACCTTGCGACCCTCTCACCAATTTTCTGATTAGGCATGTCTTGCAATTGGTTAACAAGTTCAAGTATTGTCGGAGGTAGTGTATCTTCAATATTAGTTTTGGCAAAAACAAAGGCAGTAGCATTACTCTGTTGACGCATAATTACATTGTATATGTAGTACCGGAACCGAGGATGTTGACCAAATATGTTGTCATGATAGTGAATTAGGTGAAGTGCATATTCGTGCATATCAACCTCATGAATGTGTGGTTGTTTAAGCATTGTTGCACCTGTGGTGAACAAAGTAGGAATAGCCATGGAAAGAAGTCCTTTTGTGTTGTACTCATTGATAGGGGAAATGCTTATTGGAGTCCAATCAATTGAAGGTGTCAGTTCTAGAATTAGCTTGTGTTGAAATAAATGAGGAGGATTCCATTTCATAGGGTTCAAATGAATTTGGTGGTTGAACTGTAGAGGACAAGCTTTGCTGATGAGATATTGTATCATTGCTATTAACATGCGGAATCTAAGGTGAAATGTCTGTTGAGACAAGAGGCAATGAAGATAATGCAACTAAGTTGACTTGTACATCCTTGTAGTATGGGTCGTTTTCCATTTTGTATTCAAGGGTAGCAAGAACACGTGTGCGACTAACAAACAGTTCATATGGATTTTTTGTAGAGTTGCATTTGCGAACAACAAGAATGTCAAGTTTTGATATTATATGGGGCAGGTATTTGGAAATATTGGAAATGTCTTGGGAGAAGCAAATAGTATGTCCAGAATATTTATATTGACCACCATGAGCATGTGTAACTTGTAAAACTGGGCTAGCATGACTAATGAGCATTTCTTCAACCTGTGTAAGTATTGCAAGTACAGGTGATTGGATGCCTGGATCCATATTGTTTTCCAATGAAAAGAGATGGCCTTTTCATTCTAGAATACAGTGAAAACAAGTAAATGCATCATGGAATTTTTTCATTACAATACCAGGGTAACATTCTTTGCAAATTGAGCAGACATGCATATCACAAAGTTGGTCCATTTTTTTACGAAATCGTTGATGTGCATCATCGAGGCAGGTGCTCGATTGATTTTCCATAGATGGTCGAAGTGAAGGTCTGTTGGAAGGTTCGGGAAGAGAAACTGGACAAGACATATCCACATGTAATCGTGCAGCTCTGTAAAGAAGACGTTGTCTCTTATTGTTTTTATCTCTGTTCCCTGCATATACTATTCTTCTTTGGGCATTGGCTTGTTCATTTTCATGAGTAGGCATAATTCCTACAACAAAAGCGCAAAATTGTTAAATAGTTAAAAGCTTTGATTTTTGGCAGCGACACATTTTCTATATGTATTAACTGCAAAGTTCATCGGTATAAAGCAAAAATAAAAAAGCAAATATTAATTGATTGCATGTAGGTAAATAGGAATGTTTCTACAAAATAATATTGATGGAATAAATATATTTTTTCAGGTCCCACGTTGATAATTGTAAGAAACCAGCAAAATAGAAGAACAAAATCTAGTATGAAAAAGGATATATGAAAAAAATATAATATGTGTTAACAAATAAGAAAAGAAATTTGTTAATTCAATAAATAAACAGAATAGAAAATTCTAATGTTATTCAAAAGTAATCTTACAAGTTGCATAATCAATTTAGGTAAAAAAAATTTAATTGATAGGTTCTAAAGTGAAAGTATCAAATTGCAAAATAGAAGTTGCCAAGAATGTATTTTCAAAGAATATGATAATATGTCAAGTTGAAAAAACGTATATATTTATATATCCAGTGAAGTTGTCGATGATGTATCTTCAACCATGACAACTACAAGTTTTAGGTGTGCAATTTCAAGAATTTATTCTGATTCAGTTGAGAGAAGACACATGTCTTCTCCTGAGATGACCAAAACATTCATCACAGACAATAAAGAATATGCCTATGTATCAGGTTGAACAAAGTTATATATTTATGTATCCAGTGAAGTGTTGATGATGTAGTTTCAACCATCACAATTATAACTTTTAGGCATGCATTTCTGGAGAACGTCTCTATTTTAACTGAAAGAGTAAGAATTAATTCTTTGTTGCAGATTATCTCGACTATTTCAGCAATTAATGTTGATTCAGTTCAGAGAAGACACAGGTCTTTTGCTGAGATGCCCATGAGTTGGTTTGCAGCATCATCAAAAGAGATCATACCATGAATATTTACAATTATATCTTTCAATTCAGCGTTTAGGATGTATCAGTAGTCACATTCAGGAAACTCCCCATCACATTTACCACAATGCCAAATGTCTCCAACTTTGTCGGCAATCTTTTTCATGCATTGTATACCATCAACAAAAATAGGTCATGCAAGGAAATGAAATTCATCCATGTTAACATTTGTGATGGTTGCAGCAAGATAATACCAAATAGCTTTTTCAGATGCTTGAAGAGTTTGTAGCTCATTGATGGTAATGACTTTGCAATGAGTAGAATGAGAGCCACTGAATTTGCAACTCAAAGACGGCGATGCTGAAAAAAATCCATTTTCATTAAACCATTTCTGAAGAAGTGATGTTTGTTCAATATTTGGGTTTATAAATATAGTAGAGTTGGAAATAGGCCAACATATTTTCCATTAAAATCTGTAACATGGCCACCCTTGATCACTACCACTGAAGGAGTAGGTAAACCGCAAAGGTTGGCAAGCTCAGCTCCTTAAATTTGGCAACGCTCTCCCCAAAGTGTTATGTCAATACTATAGCCTGACATGTCAAGCAGTCCAATGGTTCTCCTAACAGTTTCAACACCATCTCGTTTCTGTATCAAGGATGTAGGTGAAACTGAAATGACAAGTCCAACAAGGTCAACCATGGAATTTACAAGTATAGTTTGAATCTCCTTAATAGTTTTAAAGTTAAAGAAACATAAAGGTATTAAGGGATATTCATCTAAGCATGGTTGAATGGTTGAAGTGGAATCTAGAAAAATCTCATTATGGCTTTTCAAATGGTTGAAAATTGGGTTGGATGCTTTAACTGTGCCATTTGATACGATGTACACTATTCCTATTTATATTTGGTCATACAAAGAGACTTCCAATCCATTGAATGCAGATATATGTATTTCATCGTGTGAAGCATTAATAAGGTCAAAACAAAACACTTTTCCAGACCCTTTTGGTTTCCATATTGATGTATGTTTTTCTTGGCAGTAACTCAGCCTTGAATGTTCCAAACTTTGGTAGAATAGGAGAGTGATGTGAATGGGATAGTCGATCCAGCTAAGCTAGGGTGTTGATTTATTGAGCTAGTGTTCACTGGAAAAGAACAGTTGCTTTCAGAAGGAGAAGCTAGAGGTAAGTGTTAAGGTGCAGGGTCTCCAATAATTGTTGCATCCACTTTGACAACTTCGATTGCTACCAATGCAATAGTCCTGTGAGATGAAGTATGTTAGACATGAATGGGAGACAAACATTGGATGCATGAACAGTGTGAAATTGATTGAGAGAAAAAAGAAGAGGAAATTAAACGTATGTTATATTACGTACAATGTTCCGTGAACATTGGGTAATTTTGATTATTGTTCCTTCTTTTAGCTGTCCATTTTCTACAAGATCACTATATATAACTGGAAGAAGTAGCTCATGCTTGTGAATGTCGTCCGAGATAGAGATTCGGAACCGAATAGATGATGAGTTGAATGAAATCACTTAGTGTAATGCGAAGAGTTGTACCAGCGAACAAAGGTTGACAACACCATGTAGCAATAGTGAAATAGAATCTTCAGTTACCATAGTCTCCATAATGTGATGGTTATTTTTCCTGTGAAATGAAATAGAGAATGAAAATATTAAAAAAAATTGGAATGTAACATAATGATTTGACTAGAATAAATTGGATATATAAAAACAAACTTCTTTCCATTAATATATTTCATTATTCTGGTTGTTGTTGTTCATTAACATATTTGATTACTCCGGCTTCAATCTGTTTGAGCTATAAACGTATCGAGCAGAAATCCTATGTGTTGAAATAGGAACATGTTCATTTTCCCATTGTCAATTTTTGACATTTTGGAATGCAGAAATGTATGTCGTGTGTTCTGCAATAAGGAACATGTTATCTTCCTATTTCCGAATTTGCAAGATATCCATAAATCCTATGTGTTCAAATACAAACATGTCGATGTTCCTATTTCGAATTTCCAACATTTAGGAATCCGGAAATCTATTTCCTATGTTTTTCAATAAGGAACGTCATTCACAAGTATGAATATTTTGGATTGCATAAATCCTTTCATATGTTTTTCAATAACTAATATTTCGGAATCCATAATTTTTACATGTGAAAATAACGAACATGTTAGCTCCCGAATTCTGATTTTGCAACATATACAGAAACCCTATGTGTTCAAATACGAACATGTCCATGTTCCTATTACGAATTTCTGACACAATGAAATTCAGAAATGTGTATCAAATTTTTTCCAATAAGGAACATGCTAGCTTCCGATTTGCGATTTTGCAACATATCCAAAAATCCTATGTGTTCAAATAGGAACATGTTGTTGTTCCTATTTCCAAGATTTCAAAATCCTGTTGCTAAGTTCATGCCTATTTTAAAATCACTCTGTGTTATTTAGGAATCGGGATTTCTGATCTTTAGGAATCCGGAAATCTATGTCCCATGTTTTTCAATAAGGAACACCATTCACAAGTATGAATATTTCGGATTGCAGAAATCCTATGTCATATGTTTTTTAATAACTGATATTTGAGATTCCATAATTTGTACGTGTGAAAATAACGAACATGTTATGTCCCGAACACATGAAATCCTATGTGTTAAAATACAAACATGTCCATGTTCCTATTTCCAATTTTCGACACTTTGAAATTCGGAAATGTGTGTCGTATTTTTTCTAATAAGGAACATGCTAGTTTTCGATTTGCGATTTTGCAACATATCCAGAAATCCTGTGTTCAAATAGGAACATGTCGGTGTTCCTATTTTCGAGATTTCGCAATCCGAAATAAGTTATTCCTTCGCTAAGTTCATGCCTATTTTAAAATCGCTCTCTATTATTTTTTATCGGTTTCCCTATAAATTTGGGGGAAATTTGGTCTATAAACTTGGTTTGATAATGTATATCGACCTGATAAGCTTTAAACAATAGTTTTTAACTGACTAGTATTGGAGAACGCTAATGAAAGACATATCAACAAAGATTTGTAGTGACCTTGCATATTTAGGCTAAGTTCATTACCTAAAACAAGTATATCATAAATACTAATACCTATAATTTTAGTGACATAGCATGAGTATTACACTATTATGAAGGTACATAACCAATTCAAGTCACATCCCTTTTTTTACACAGCAAGAGTAACAACGAATTAAAACACAGCAAGAGAGTAAGAGTCAATTAAAACATGGGAAGGGTGTTTCACCATCTCAGAAGCAACATTTTCAATTAGTAAAAAAACTGATACCTAATATTTTATTGATAGGCATGAGATATATATAAATCCTATGTGTTTAAATACAAACATGTCGATCTTCCTATTGCCAATGTGTGACTGTTCGAAAATCGGAAATCTATGTCTTATGTTTTCCAATAAGGAACATGCTATCTTCTGATCTCCAATTTTGTAACATATCCAAAATCTGTGTTAAAATAGATTTCCAAAATCCTATGTGTTAAAATACGAACATGTCCATGTTCCTATTGCCAATTTTCGACACTTTGAAATTCGGAAATGTGTGTCATATATTTTCCAATAAGGAACATGCTAGTTTCCAATTTGCAATTTTGCAACATATCCAGAAATCCTATGTTCAAATAGGAACATGTCGGTGTTCCTATTTCCGATATTTCGCAATCCAAAATAAGTTATTCCTCTGCTAAGTTCATGCTTATTTTAAAATCTCTCTTTGTTATTTTTCATCGGTTTCCCTGTAAATTTGGGGGAAATTAGGTCTGTAAACTTGGTTTGATAATGTATATCAACCTGATAAGCTTTAAACAACAGTTTTTAACTGACAAGTACTGGAGAATGATAATGAAAGACATATCAGCAAAGATTTGTAGTGAGTGACCTTGCAGATTTAGGCTAAGTTCATTACCTAAAACAAGTACATCATAAATACTAATACCTATAATTTTATTGGCATAGCATGAGTATTACACTATTATTGATAGGAAAAAAACCGACACCTAACATTTTATTGATAGGCATGACATATACATAAATCCTAAGTGTTTAAATACAAACATGTCAATCTTCATATTGCCAATGTGCGACAATTCAGAAATCGTAAATCTATGTTGTATGTTTTCCAATAAGGAACATGCTATATTCCAATATCCAATTTTCCAACATATCCAAAATCTATGTCAACAACGGTTTTTAACTGGCTAGTACTAGAGAACGATAACGAAAGGCATATCAGCAAAGATTTGTAGTGACCTTGCAGATTTAGGCTAAGTTCATTACCTAAAACAAGTATATCATAAATACTAATACCTATAATTTTATTGACATAGCATGAGTATTACACTATTATGAAGGTACATAACGAATTCAAGTCACAACCCTTTTTTCACACAGCAAGAGTAACAATGAATTAAAACACAAGAAGAGAGTAAGAGTCAATTAAAACATAGGAAGGGTGTTTCACCATCTCATAAGCAACATTTTCAATTGGGAAAAAAATGGATACCTGACATTTTATTGATAGGAATGACATATACATAAATCCTATGTGTTTAAATACAAACATGTCGATCTTCCTATTGCCAATGTGCGACAGTTCAAAAATCAAAAATCTATGTCGTATGTTTTCCAATAAGGAACATGCTATCTTCCGATCTCCGATTTTGCAACATATCCAAAATCTATGTGTTAAAATAGGAACATGTCGTTGTTCCTATTTTCGACATTTTAGATTCCAAAATCTTGATTTTCACGTTTTATTTTCACTGTTCGTATTATTTTCGCATAAGTTATTCCTCTGCTAAGTTCATGCCTATTTTAAATTCGGTCTCTGTTATTTTTCATCGGTCTCCCTATAAATTTGGCTGAAATTTGGTCTCTAAACGTGGTTTAAAACACAGGAATGGTGTTTCACCATCTCATAAGCAACATATTCAATTAGGCAAAAAACTAATACCTAACATTTTATTGACAGGCACGACATAACCAATACATGCCACAATATTTATGCAACAAAGCAAGAGTCACATTCAATTAAAACACAGCAATGATGTTTAAGTGAAGAACTAAGGAATACCTACAAATTTAGCAAGGTTCAAAATCTTCTGATGGAAACTCGAAGTGTAAATGAAACACAGCAAAATCAATATAAGAGAAACAAAGGAAAATAGTAAGAAATAGTGGCTACCTGAAGGCTTGCTTATATGTGGAAAACAAAGGTGGTGTAGCAGTGAATGCTGTAAATGAAATATTGTAAGAAAATCTTGGAGATCGTCATGAGATGAGAAAAATTGAAGATATAGCCCCATGTTTATCTCAAATGATAGACTTTAATGCATTAATGGAGAAACAATGCATTGACGAAGCATTAATGTGAATGAAGAGACATGGGAAAAATGTCTTTCATCACCTGAACCAGCAGTGAAATAAAAGCACGACCAAATTGACCCCAAACTAAGATCTTAAACGGACAAAAGCGCGGCAGAAAATCATAGCCTAAACCCAAATAAACTGAAACTCACAAAATATTCACAAGAGCTATGCCAAACTGAGAGAAATGAACTGCAAAATTTTCTGAAAGCCTCTAAAAAAAATAATTTCCAGCACCGGTCGTTTAGGACAACAGATAGAAGTGTATTCAAAACACGCAAGCCACCTGTCGGAAAAACATGGTAAACACCAATTGGGAAGAAGGATCCGTAATTGAAAACCAATCCATTGAGTCCATCAATCCATTCACGCACAGCAATAGATAGACGTGTAATGAAAACATGCAATCCACCTATCGAAAAAACACGGTACCGATCAAATCCATACGAACAGACAAAATAAAGCCTGAGCGATTTCAGAACCTGTACTTAACCGATCGACTCCATGCCATCTTTTTCGCACCTAAAGTCCATGTCGCCCTGTTCCATCCCTGCCCGATCACAGGATACAAGAATCGGGAAATGTAACCATGGCGTGATGTACCTAAAATGGCCAAATACCGAGAGGCATGTGTCGGAAGTTAAGTGGCCCGGGAGATGAGGAATCTTTCGAGACAGCTTCTTTCATTGTGAAAACGCCTTCGGCGTAATAAAACAGCAATAATTATACCCATATAGATCTATATTTATGCATTATTTGAATACTTAAAAACCCAAGTTTTGATTTATTTTTATCATTACATAATAAAACTGAATTTATATTCAACTATTCTTTATAACTATTTTTATTCTTTATTAATGTGTTTTAGATTTAAAACGATTTTAGCATTTCTTCTTCTTAAAGAGAAATTGTGTAAATACATTATAAAACAACAATAGAATAAATTTATTTTGGTCATTTATTAGAATGAGTTTAAGTTTAGGTTAATCTTGGATATACTAAATCTCAAAAAGCTCAATTTTTTTTAATTGTAAATGTTTATTTTTATTAGCAAATTGAAATTATAATATTTTAGTGAATATACTTATATCCAAATCTAGAAACAATTTCTAGTAGAAAAATGTATTTAACTATTTTGTATAGTTGTTTTTATTTTGTATTAGTATATTTTAGATTTATTATTACCATGCAAGGGAGCCATAACACTCCCTCATGTTCCTAGCCCACTCTTCCATACCCTTCTTCTTCCAAAGGCTTTCATCTTTATGGAGTTTAATTTGAGTTCAGCTCAAGTATGTGGGATATCTTTGGACAAAGATATTCAAGGAGCAAAGGAACTGGAAATAGCAAGAAAATTTGTGTGTCATGGGCATGATTGCTTCAGCGTTCCCTTTGGACTTCGACAAGTGTTGGAAGGTAAGAAACATGTCTAGATTTTTTTGAAATCATATTACCTTCATTTAAAATTTCTTGAGTCAAAGAATTGCAATTTCAATGATGAGAAAAATGTAAAAGGCCATGTGATTAGATCCTTTGTGGATGGGTTGTTTGGGGTAAAGAACCTTTACTAGAGAGAATTTTTTCATTTTTTGAATTCCTTAGTGCGAGTGAGTATGACCAGCCCTTCAAACTGGGGAACGGGTGGAGGGGATGTTTTGAATGGTATCAAAGAATTAAAAAATAATGATGCTCAAGATCACTTCATAAATGGAGGGAATGAAGAGATCATTTGAATATATAATATCTCACATTGCCAACCAAGATGCTAAGCAAGATGAGTTAGAAAATCAAGTAAAAACACATAAGGAGAAAATTGCAAAGTTGGTTAATGACTCTAAGATGCATTACAACATTTTGTTAGATTTAATCCATGACAAACAATCATAGAATATCCACTCTATTGGATCAAAGGGATTGAAGAAGATTGTGTCCACCAAATTGATGATAAGCACAACAATCAAGTCTTTTATTAAGCATAACAATCAAGCCTTCTATTGACCTCTTGTTGTCATGTTTTTATTTACTCGTCATTATTACCTAAATAACCTTCCAAACATATTATAATAATAAAAAAAACATATCCTCAATTATTTATTTATTATGAAAAAAACATAGCACTCATGAATGAAATGTATTAGTATTAACTTAGTCCATGGTTCTATGAAAAACTATTATGCAACTTTAAGAATCTTTATTAAAAAAAACACATCATCATCGATAATAACAACAACTAAATAAATGATGCAAAGCTAGATGGTATGACAAAGGTTTTGATTGGCCATATAACCAATATATCCACGTCATTGTAATTACCATTAGCCAGAAGAAAAGAGAATTGAGTCTCTTAACATTCATGTTGAACAAAATGTCTATGTGAATAAAACTATGGTGCAACAATCTCTGTGGAGAAAACTATGATGCAACAATTATAATTATTATTATTATTATTATTAAATACCCAAAAATATGATTGAAAAAAAAAATCACTAAAAAAATATGTAATTTGATATTCAGTAGAATTAAAATTACATCGAGACCATACATAATATTGAGCCCTTATAACAGTCCACATAACAAGCTGAAAAAAAAGACGATCTAAGCTATCAATACAAAAAAGACTCTTCTCATCATCAGTCAAAATACAAACTGCAGATTGATATATGCAAACAAAACTATGAGACGCTAAAGAGTTGTAAAACTTGACCACCTAAATCATAATATAAAACGAGGAGGACTAGAAACACGAGATGCATCCTTCATCGATCAAGATTCCGTCTGTAAACTCGACAAAATGGAGAACAGTAGAACAATCCCCAATCGCAAGCTTTGAAATATTGTTGGATTCAAAATTGAAACCCCTATACAAGTGCTTGAAAACTAAGGAGTGAAAAGACTCTTTAAGAACACAATCCTTCTCATCCAGTGGCCCTAACTCAAAGATTGCAAGGTATTTAAACGACTTTTCCTGTCAATAACGACCTTAGAATCACCAAAAAAATGAGTTGGAGAATATTTCTTTTTTTGCGAACCATAAAAGACCCCACAAAGCTTAAAGTTCAACAAAGGTATTTGTATCGTTGCCAACACCCATCCTTAATTTGAAGACATGCATGTCATTTAAATGAAGGGTGATACCAGTACCACAATAACCATTATATTGAGCGCCATCAAAAAACCCATAAATAGTATCAAGATCCAACACAGGTCTGAAACGAACCTTTAGAGATTTTGGGGCACTATCTTTGTTCCATTCAAGGAAACCAGCCACAATCTTAGAAACAGTATTGAGAATAGATGGAGCTAAATTGTGAAAGATGCATCTGTTTCTAGTTTTCCACATTTCCCAAAACACAAAATATGGAAAAACTTTCATCTTCTTCATACTATTGAACCAACAGAGCAAGCAGTCTTCAAGAGTGTCCATATCCTAATTGAAAATGATATAAAAATGAATACTTGTCTCTCTCCAAACCGCCTTAAAAAAGGTGCATTGCATGAATATATGCTCAACTGATTCCAAATCAGATCTACACGATGAACAATAGCTCAGTCCAATATAACCTCTTCTTTTAAGATTTTCCCAAACCAGGATTTTGTTATGAAGGAGTAACCAGATAAAACATTTTACTTTTAAAGGCATGGATCCTTTCCACAGCCCCTTGACCCACCATCTAGGATGAGGAAATATTTTCTAAGACGCTAAAACTTCATAAGCACATTTCGCAGTAACCAAGCCTGACAAAATATTTTGCTCCCAAACCAAAGAGTCTTCACCCTCAACAATGAAAATACCTTCTTGAGATAGGGGAACAGTAAAAGAATTCCATTCATTTCCAAGTTCAGTTGGTAACAATAACTCTTCATCATTTATCCAAGAGCCATCCCCATCAACTGAAGATTTCCATATCTGAGAAAGAACCCATAAATTCATGTTATGAAGTTCAGAAATCAAGGATCTATATAAAAAACCATTCCCCTTAACACCTACAATTGGGTCAATACCAATAAAAATTTGAATTCCACGTCCTACCGACCAGCTCAGGTGATCTTTAATAACCAACAGATATTTTACAAGACTCTTCCAAAGGTAAGAGGAGTTTGAATACTTTAAATATATTTCCCTGAACCAGCTAGCCAACGACCAATGTTTAATGTACTTGTGTTTTATCACCTTATTCCAAAAGCTAGGAGAAAACATGGATCTCCACAAAATCTTTGCACAAAGAGAAAGATTAAACAACTTTAAATATTTTAAACCCCCTCCTCCCAAATACTTGGGCAATGCTAAAGAATATTGGGCCGAGAGATGAAATTTGAAGGTATCAGAGCCACCAATCCAAATAAAGTTGGATATTCTCCTTTTTAATTGAACAACAATCGAAGAGGGGACTATATAAAGAGAAAACCAGAAAACAGGAATGATTTGGAGTATAGCATTTTCCAGAACCAAGCGTCCCTTGAAAGAAAATCGCATGAATGACCAACACCTAGTTATGTAGTCAAACGTTTTCAACAGCCAATTCCAATCCTTGATGGCATAGGAGTTTGGTTTTATGAAAAAACCTAGATATCTGATTACATCACTTAACTCTGAGCAATTAAAAGGGAATATGTCTAGAATTTGGATACAAGTAGTCTCGTCCACTCCAGAAGAAAGGTAATGAGACTTTTGAAAACTTATCGTCATACCTGAGACCGCACAAAAGAGATCAAATAACTCCTTGTAGTGCTCCCATTCCACCTTCGAACCACATCTGAAAATGAGAATGTCATCCATGAATAACAAGTGGGTGATGCTAAGCATGGAAGAAAGATTTAGACCTGTGATATTTTTACCATATATTCTCTCCCCAATTAATCTTCTTAGACCTTCAATAATAAGAAGGAAGAGAAGCAGAGATAGTGGGAATCCTTGATGAAGGCCTCTAGAACAGTTGAAGAACAATGAAGGTGAAACATTTATCAAAGTTGCAAAGCTTGCGGAAGAGATACATCTGAAAATCCAGCATGTTACCTCATTAGGAAGGCCAATCTAAGTGAGAATGATTCTGAGCATGGACCAATCTATCGTGTCAAAAGATATAACCAGATCAACTTTTAGAACAAAGGTCCTTAAACTTCTTTGCTTGATGGTATGACGGCACTCTTGAGCAATCCCAACAGCGTCTGTGATCTGTATGTTTGGGAGGAATCCAAATTGTTCCTCGGAGATGCATCTACCCAGAACTTCCCTCATTCTATCTGTGATGATTTTTGTGATAAGCTTATATAGAGTGTTGCAAAGTGAAATATCTTGTAATCAGAAAGAGAGTCCAATTTTTATTTCTTCGGAATAAGAACAAGGAAAGTGCAATTTAGAGAAGTGGGAATACTTCCCAATCTACGAGTTTCATTAATTAGCAAAGTGATCTCATCCCCCAACAAATCAAATAAGTGAAGAAAGAACTTTGTCAGCCATCCATCTGGCCTGGGGCTCTTATCCTTAGCAAATTGGGACAAAGTAGTTTTAACCTCCTCCTTTGAAACTTCTTCACCCACTTTTAGGCCTTCTTCAATAGAGAAGAAATTTGGAAAAATATTCAATACCTTTAACAGTTGTGGAATATTCAAACTCTGGACCTGGTTGTAAATCCCTTGAAAGTGCCTAGCCAATTCTTCTTTTATGGCTGACTGCTCACCAAGCATGATGCCATCTTGATTCTTTAATTCCCAAATAGAATTTGAAATTCTTTTGTGGTTCGCAAACCAATGGAAGAACCTTCAGTTAATGTCACCCGCCTCCAACCAAACTGCTCATATTTTAAGTCTCAAGGTTTGCTCAAATTGAAATAGAATTCAAGATCTTTATGCATTAAGACAAGCCAATCTATCCTTGTGTTGAGAGGAAAAATAACTAGCATTCAGAGTTTCCTCTTGAGATTCAATTTCTTCCTCAATAGCCTGCAGAGACACCCGATTATCCATCTTTTTTTTCTTTTCACATGATTTGAATTCAACACTAAGCTTTGAAAGCTTCTTTAAAAAACACAGCATAGGGGGGAGATGAGAAAGGTTAGGAAATCCTGCCATTTATCAACAACCATAGAATAGAAAGAGTCGTCTTCCAACCAGACTCTATTGAACTTGAAAGGGTAGGCCTTCAAAGATTTCTCTTTGTCTAGTTCAAGAACCGCTCCCTTGTGATCCGAGCATCATGAAGAAACATGCCAGGATCTTAAACGCCCCAGACAGCCACAAATGGTTTTAGTCATGAAAAATCGGTCCAGTCTCTTAGCGATTCCTACCTTTCCCAATCTACCATTTTCCCAAGTAGGGCTAAGCACTGGAGGTTCAATGTCAACAAGACCAGCCTGCTCAAAATAGGAGTTAAAAAATCCATGAAGTTGATCATTTATTATTCCTGCACCCCAAATCTCAGAATCAGCTAGGGTGAGATTAAGGTCTCCACCTAAACTAAGGCCACTATGATCAAATAAGCCCGCATCCCTCAAGTTATCCCAAATAACTTTTTTCTGACTATGAGGGCCATAGATATTCAGAATTCAAATCGAAGAATCAAAACCAATGAACTTTCCTTCTACCATTAGACCAAGTTCATCTGTAAAAGAGTTAAACAGAGAGACCAAAGGGTCCCAAGCTATGAGTAAATATCCTGAAAGCCCAGAAGAGTCAAGAGCACAACACTTCCAATTAGTTTTCAGTTTTAAGAACAGATCATAGGTTGTTGAAGCTTCTATCATTGTTTCTTGAAGAAGAATGATTGAAGGGCCAATGTTTTCCATCAACCTCTTTAAAGCGGTTCTTTTGGGTGCACTGTTGAACCTTCTGATGTTGAACATGAGAATTTTCATTCAGGAACCAACACGGGGGCCTGCTCTGCTCTAAGAGACCCAAAGCTAGCAGTAACCTCTTTATCTAAACCCCGATGGAACAGAGAAGTAACCTTCAGACTGTAGAAATTGTTTTCAATATCTTCTTCTTCTTTAGATTTTCCCTTTTTTTTCCTAGGTCGTTTCCTGACAGTTACATACATGGATCTGATGGACAAAATAGGAAGGGTGTTAGGGTCATCATCAATGATAGCAGAGTAGTTTGTAAGAGGTTTAGGAGAGACCGAGTTTTGAAGAGAGGGGAAATCCTCTAGAGAAAGGTAGAGTTACTATCTACCAAAGGGAGAAGGGACAAGTTTGACTTCAGTTGACCACCATCTTCAATAACTTCGAATTATAAACCTTCCCTGCAAGTTTATAGATCAACTATAGGGCAATGGGTTAGGATTATCTCCAAACGATTGGGCTCTTCAGTAGCAACACGGTGCTCTTCCCCATCTAAATCAAATCCAAATCCATCAAGAACCCTACTAGGGTTTGGGTCCGGCAGCAAAGGTGCCAAAACTCTGCCTGAATCTTCCAAACTAAGCCCTTTACTCAACTCCTCATCTCTCGGACTAGAATTAGGGATAAAGGATCGAAACTCCTCAGAGTCTTCTCTGGGAGGAAATACCCCATTCTTCCTCAAAAGTTCAGAGATAACATCTAAAGGCAGAAATTTAGAGAGCACAGGAAGATGAAGGAAGAAGTTACCGAGAAAGTCTGAAGCAGAATATTAGTCCAGTGGAAAGGGGAGAACCAACTCAGGGTCCAAATCTTCAGTTGAGCCCTTAGCTGGGGAGCAAACTTGTTCATATACCGAACCAAACCTAGGGTTTGGGCACCTAGCTTTTACATGGCCCGGTTCTCTACAATTGTGACATCTGAAAGGTAAATCCCAATAGTCTAGCTGCTAAACAAATGAAGCAGGAAGGCCTTCCGAGACATCAACTTCAACCAACATACGCGGAAATCGCCTATCATTTTCTAGGAGACAATCATCTTATATAAGAAGGAAATGACCAATGACTTTGGCTACTGCCATAAAACCTGCCAGATTCCAATAGGGGAGAGAGAATCTCAGTAGAAGGACACAAAGGTTTCTCTTCAGCAATTGCTCTTTCCAGGGGTTAAAACCTAGGTGCCAATGGGCCAAAACCAGCGAGCCCGATTCCAAAACCCAAAATCGGTCTTCAATGACCTTCCTATCTTCCACTGACAGAAAAATGAAACAATACCAACCATTCATGAGCTTTAAAACCCTAGGAACTGTATTGATAAACGGCTTCCACTTTGCTCTGACCCGCTCCAAAAGATCCAGTCGAGAAAGTTTGACATATTCCATCTTACCAACAAGTGCATTTTCTGAAAGCAATAAAATTGAGTCTGCGGTGATGTCTTTGCCCATAACACATAAACCTCTGCCTTTGCGAACCTTCTCCAATTTCAGACGGCATTTAGATTTGAGATCATCCACCTGCAGCTCACCCTTCACCTTCTGCACCTAGCCTTTGTCATGAAAGCCTTCAAAAGAGTTAACACCACGCGCTTGAGCTTTCCCAAGCGAATCCTTACTCCCCAGATTATAGCGAGACAACTCTAAATCAGTATTAAGATGAGGATCGTTCGAGAGCGGCTCTCTCGCAACCACGAAATCCACAACAACATTAGGGTTTACATGAACACGGGAAACGGACTTAAGAGCCGTTCTAGGGATTTCTATACCTTTCGTCAAGTAACCGTCAGAGAAATCGTCACGTGTCTGGAGTGATTTGACAAGGGAACAAAAACCCTCCAACGAATTTCTCCACTTGTCCCTCCTCTTAATAGATCCGCTAGCCATGCCATAAAAATACAAGCAACAACTCAAAAACAAAACTTCCCCTTTTTTTTAAATAGTGGGTACTAAGCCAGTTAAAAAATTGGCTTGACTCCATTTTGGTGGCACTCGATCCTACTAACACAAAATACCTGGTAAAAAAACGGACCCTCACTCACCAACTCCATAGCTCTCTCTAATTATATTATGAGAAATAATCGAGCTAATTTTTTTTGCATGTTTATAAATAAAGGCCAAGAATATAAAATGTTATGTTCATTCTAAATTGGCCAAAGAAGATTATATTTTTGATGTTTATGAGAAAATAAACTTTAAAATGAAAGATGGCCAAAGAATATTATTTTTTTTATGTTTATGAGAAAATAAACTTTAACGTGAAAGATGGCCAGTTCCCACTAATGCATTTGGCATTTTGATTGACTTGGAAATAAAGAAGATAAAAGGAAAAGTGTTTTTAGAAAATATGAACATGTGAAAAAAATTAAGTAATTGGTTTTTACCTTTTCATATTTTTTCAAGCGTGTTGCTTAACAAATGATAAAAAATTTATATCATGTTTGTTTGAAGGTTGTTATGTTCATGAAATTGGTCGTTACATTTATTTATTTGTATCAAGAATTTCTTCATTAATAAAATGTTGGGTTTTCTAAGCATAGTTAATGAATTTGAATATGGTCAAGTGTACAACATATACATGGAAGTTATAATACACATGGAAGTTATTTATGGGGCTCAATTGGCAATAACCGTAAGTATCATCTAATTAATTGGCAGAGTCTTTTATGGCTGAAAGAGAACAAGGGCTGGGTATTAAAAATCTGCACTGGTTTAGCACTGCTCTGCGTCTTAAGAACCTATGGATGGTACTGATGAACAATGGTCTTTGGAATCGGGTTCTTACCAGCAAATATTTAAAAGATCTCTCGGTGGTAACTTGGCTTAGAAGGAAAAATTTCGGCTCACGAGGGGTCTCTATCATCTGGAAGGGATTTCTTCAGACTCTTCCTTGGCTGGGTTGTAATCTTGCATGGCAGGTGGGGAATGGTACAGATGTACTTATCGGTATTGATCCTGTCATTGGTGTCCCCTCTTCGAGCTCGCTCTCGGATGGGTTAAGAACCTTCCTTGAGGATTTGAATATTACTAACCTTTCACAGGCACGCAATACTTTACCTGACTCTCAACAATACTGGTACTCGGCTGAGGAATTATGTATTGATGGTCCTTGGAAAGATGCTTGGGATACATTTACGCGAGGTCTGGAACTCTATGGCATTTGTCTCTCTTCTCAGTCCGATATACTCTTTTATGGGCTTTTAACAAACATGATGGTTCCATCTCGGCCAAATTAGTTTATGAATGCATTGTGAATTCGTTGCTCCCTCCTTCTGGTAGCAGGCTACATACATTCTTATGGTTTGGCACGCTACCGAAGAAAATTGGATGCTTTATCTAGCTTGTCTTGAGGAACAAAATACTTACCTGGGATCAACTCCATAAACGTGGTTGGTATGGACCGGGTTTTTGTGCTCTCTGCTATAATGATGAAGAGTCGGTTCTGCATATTTTCTCCCACTGCACTTTCTAGAAGAATGTCTTGTCCCACATATGTGATCAGTTCCATATTTCACCTACTCCATGATCTGCTACTCTCGGCCTGTTCATTGAACAATGGATTACTAGATTCACGAGGTTCTCTTCTCACTGTTATATCCCCTTCCACACGATGTGGGCCATTTGGAAAGCTCAGAACTTATTTATATTTGAGGGGAAGAAAATGTCTATCCTGAACATTTTGCACCAGATCAAATATTCCATGCAACTATACAATCCTCTGGCTGTCCAAAGAAAAAAGATCAGAGAGATTGGGCCTTCTCCATGCATGGTCTTTCCCTGTGGATTTTTTGATGGGGCTTCTGCAAATAATATGGGTGGTGTTGGATACAGCCTATACCTGAATGAGTCACACTTCTATGAGTTTGCGCTAGGGGTGGGAGATAGCACCAACACCAAATCTAAACTACTCGGCTTATGGGCTCTTCTACATACATCCCATATGATGGGGATTCCCTTATTCCACATTTTTTGTGACTCTTTAGTCATTATCAACTGGGCAAATGGATCCACTACTCTCTCCCCACCTGAACTTTTCCACTAGTGCAGGAAAACTAGCTAGAAAGCTCATTTCTTGCTTTCCTGATTTGTCATTCAGTCATATCTACCGTGAACACAATCAGATTGTAGACCGCCTCTCTAAAACTGCTCTCTCCTTGGCTCCGGGTTCTGGCTGCTTCTCTGAATTTACTGAGGACCACTTGGTCACTCATGGGACTTTTCAGCTATTTTGATGCTTGTTTGGGGAGCTTACTCCCTTTATTTTGTATTATTAGAGGCCCTTGGAACGGGCTCTTTTAGTTTGCTGCTCTGATCTCTTTGGCCCATGGTAGATATGGTTTACCTGACAGATCTGCTATATGATGAGTCAGTTTACTGATGGGAACTCTTTCTCTATTTATCAGCTAGAATCCCCCCGGCTGCTATTGATAGTGAGGTGACTTTTCATGTAGAAGTTGTATACTTCTCCTAGATGTAACCCATTCTTAGGTAGGCACTATAGATGCCCTTTGATTCTTAATAGAATATGAAGGACAGGCTTTTTTCTTCTTGAAAGAAAAAAAGTTATAAGTGATTGTGTATGTATTTAATATTTAAAATGTTTAATACAGTTTAAAATGTGGAATTGGGATATTGTGAATTCATATTAGTTAAACGTAAATATTTATATTTTGTTTTTTATTAAAAATATAAATAATAAGATATTAGATATAGTTTTATACATTGTTGGCATTTTTTCATTATGTTTTGATATTTTTATTGTTTTTTAATTTATTTTAATATATATTAATAACATATATTGTAAAAATAACTAAAATTGATGATTGATTATTGTTTTCAAAGTTCAAAACAATAAAATATAAAAACAAATTTTTCATTTAAATTAAAAAGAAAAACATTCTCTATATGGCGTGTTAGAGAGGGAAGAGAAGTTAAGATGATGTCATCTACATGCCCTCCGCGGGATGGCATGTCTCCTTGAACCAAGTGTCCACTCATGTGCATAATCAATGAGGGGTCAAGTGAGACGATGGGCATGCCTACTGTGTCACTTAACGTTGATCTGTCTGGAGACTACGGTAGTTTTAGCATTGTGAATTCATTACTAGTCATTGATTGTGATAACTTGGATCATGTTAAGGTATGCAGACGAGGCAGAGGATTGCAAAGTTATTATGGGGCAATATGACTGCATAGGTTGTGATAATGTATCCTTTTCTACTCCAAGTTTCATTCTTCTGCATTGGTATTTTGGTAATTCCAATTTGCTTCTTCACAATTTTAGACCTCATTGTCGAACAAGTAACTCAGTTGTTTCTATCATTTGGCCTACTTGGTTTGGTCTTATCGAGGGTTAACTTTGTCTAGTTTTGTGACAAGGTCTTGGTGTCATCTTGTTTGGTATTTTTTCAACCCATTAAGGGTTCTATTTCACAAGGTTGAGGGCTTTGTCGTCCCTACCTTTCTCTCCTCCATCCTCTTAACTTCATCGACACCCTTCTCCATGGCGGGTAGAGAATGAGATAAGAAGATAAGGCATGGGAGTGGCAGCAAAGGGCAGACCGGGGCATAGAGGGAGGCCATGGAAGCAAGGGACACATACCACCAAGAGATCCCACTAGAGATTCGAGCATAGATCGTTGAAGAAAAAAGAAAATGGGTTAAGGAGGAGTAGTACTATACTAGATCTAAGGTGATTAAAGAAGAAATGAGGCCATGGGTAAACGACTCAAAAAACACCAAAACCAAGGCCACAAAATATTATAGTAAGGTATCCATGCATTGGACTACGAATTCTCTGTTAGGTAAAGTCCTACTAGATACCAAGGAGAACACAAGATGAATTTCCTCATCAAAGCCATCACAGGCAAGGATTACGAAGTTGTTTCCCAGGTTTAAGTGCCAAAGGTGCCCTATACCCATCTGTATGATAATGATATGTCTCAATACTTTTGTCTTGTTTCATAACTCCTTCTCTTTTTTTTTTTTTTTATAGTTATTTCGAGGGGTTCGTACTTATCATTAGCAATACTTACAGGACTGAAAAAACTTGTTGTGAAGCAAATGATTTTATTTATGGGTTGGATTCCTCTAGGGAAGACTGATTCAAAATATGATGTAATTTAATGTTCTATTTAATTAAAAAACCTTGTTTTAAAAAAAATTATATTAAAAAAAAATAAAACAAAATACACTTACAAATTTATTATTATTATTATTATGAAATAAAAATAGCTCAATAAAAATTGTATAAAGTGAAATTGCTTTCTTCACATTTATAATTAAAATTAAATAATGATATCAATTCAAACACTAATATTTGTAAAATGAATACCTAAAATCATTCTCTCTTGCCAAATAATACATAGTATACTCTAGATTTATCAAGCACCACCAAGATTAGTCAAATATCTTGAAATGTAAATTTTTTTATAAATTGTTATCTAAATATCATACTTAGAGCATTTTTATTTTTGTGTAAATTAGATCTCTCCTTTTTTTATCTAAACAATTTTGCTTCTTAAAATTTATGTCATTTGACTATTTTTTATTACAACCAAAGCATATTCAGTTCTCTTCTTTTTATCAAGTTTTCCTTATGTGATATTCAAGTAGGTTGAAAATAGTTTCCCTATAAGATAATTTTCTCTACTTCCAACATATATTCTAATAGTAAACATGTGAGTTTCCCTTCGCTTAAATATGGAAAACATTTTCAATATGTCTTAAGCAAAGCTCCACCTTGTAATCTTCCAACAAATGTTGGTCACTTAGATTATCCACCCTTGTGGCTAATACTTGAAATTACAAATTATTATCCTCAACATCATCCAGTGTCACCTAAGTGTTTGATTCTTGTCAACTAATTAAAAGTAATCTTGTTCCCAAATTTTGCCACATTATGTTTTTAGGTTTCTTATAATAATAATAATAATAATAATCTATTTTTAAGGTCACCACCAAGCGAGACACCAAATTGGTGTATGAGACCCCCTTGTTTGTGGGACAAGGGACCCCCCTCTGCGCAGTGATTTAACTGCTAAAGTCTACAGAGGTGTACATACACTACCCCCCTCTGGATTTGAACCCGTGACCTCCTAAGAGGAAACACATGCTCTTAACCATTAGGCCCACTCATGTTGTACAGTAAATAAACCCTAAATACAATAATAACAATGAAACTTCATTTTAAGTACCCATCCATAATATTATTTAATTCAAAGTAATACTCTATTTGGTTCGCCCATGTAAGGACATTTGTTCCAAATTTTCTTATTTCAATCTTGGGAAATTGGATATCCTTATGAACCCATCCATGATTATATCCAATATTAAAGTTAACTTCTCCAAGGAAATGCCTATTGATGGAAGGTTGTTCAATTTGAATACTATCTTTCTTTTCATGATTTCCTTGGGTTACATTGTCACTCTCAAGGATCCTCTCATTCAAGGTATGTATGAACCAGGATTATAAGGAAATATGTAACTATGTTATCCTCTTATCCATATTATTTTCTATTTATGTTTGCAAATGTGTCAAATCAGCATTTTTTTTTGTCCTCTCATCCAATTCCTTAATTTTGTTCCACAATTGAGATAATTGATTCTGTCTCTTCACTTTCTTCATAAAGAATGGATGAGCTCTCTATTGGTTTAATAAGTGGATGAGATCTCTTCTTATTTACTATAATTCTCTATGATCTATCTACCACCCTTTAAAATTACCTTAAATAGATCTTCCAGAAATTATGCAAGTTTCAAGTGAACATTAAAAACACAATTTGAAGATTGTCTTGTAAGCCAACTTTCCACTCAATGTAACTCTGAAATTATTGGTATAGCATGCCACATTCATTTTTTTAGAACTACTTTAAAACCTGAAAAAAATTGTCATGGGTAACTTCGATGTCTCCTCTATTTCCCTAAAATTTTCTTCTTTAAAACTACCCAAAAGAAAGTTATAGAAAAAATATAAAGATGACTCATTTAAAAGAGCCAAATAGTATAAAACAAAAGAAAAGTTAAAAAAACCTTGAGAATGGGCCTTTTAACACTAATTCAAAATGGACCTTTTAACACTAATTCAAATTCCATGTCATCATGTGTTAGCCAATGAAATTGCTTTGAATTTGAAATACCGTATAGGTCTTAAACATTTTTTTAATATAAATTTGGGGATATGTATCATAAAAAACATCATCATCACATTTTTTCAGGTATTTCTCGTTTTTGGGGTAGCAAGGTCCGTCAAAAGTATGTCGAGTGGGTACTCGTTGGATGCGGAATTTAATTTCGCATCCAAGGAGCTCTCCCGATCGAAAGTTGAGTAAAATCACAGGGAGATATGTCGAAAATACGAACAAAAAAAATAGTTTTTTTTCTTTTCTTCCTCCAAAATTAATAAATATTATTTTATTATTTTAACTATTATTTTATTATTTTTCTTAGGAGGCTCATTTTGAGTTGAAATTTCCTCTAATGAATAAGCTTCTTCTAGGGCACCTCCTTCTACAATATGACTAGTGGACAAGATGAGATGAGATTCCTATACAAATGAATCTTCTTTAAAGTCGTCATGATGTAACATACTCTCACTAGTATATGATAAATTTTCTTGTATCTTCTACGTGTTAATATTTTTTTCCATCCTACATCATGCATATTTACATAGCATTACTACTATACCATGTCACCTAGCACATGGTCCATATCACTATGCCTAGGAAGTCACTAGTGGGGTTGGCGAGCACATGCAAGTGTCTGCTAATGGATTGGGTGGGTTGATACCAAAATTAGCGATGGTGCTACCGAGGACCCATAGCACTAAAGGCCCCTGTACTACGGTACCTATAGGGGCATCCCGGCACTGCGAGAACTCGGTTACTTATGTTATATTTGGACTTGAGCTTGAAGAACATTAGCAATTGTAGACTGACCAAACACAGATGACTATAGCTAATGAAGGAGGTAGACCGAAACAAACAATTCTATTACTTGTTGGTCGAAGGAAACAATGATATAGATAGAGCCTTTGTGTGTCGCTGGCTATCCAAAACTTCACTAGTCAAATGGATAAGGTGGATGTGTGAATTCGGTAAAGACCATTTATAAGGAGTTAACAAAGTATAATATAATATAGAAGAGAAAAGTCTTATTGAAGAGATTAAAAAACTAGACAAGACACAAGTCAACACTTTCAAGAATAAAATCTAATGTTTTTTAGTATAAAATGAGACATTAAAAAGTTAACAAAGTATAATATAATATAGAAGAGAAAAGTCTTATTGAAGGGATTAAAAACTAGACAAGACACAAGTCAACACTTTCAAGAGTAAAATCTAATGTTCAAAATTTTTCCATGTTGTTGCTTCGGGAAGACGGATACAAAACTCGATCTGGTCTCTCAAAGACTCCGAGGGCCATCAAATTGAGGATGAGGTTTCTTTAAAGGAGATGGGCAAAGCTCACTTTGCTGACATTTACAAGGATGATGGATCTTCCAATCTAGAACACCAACTGAAAGTGGTCTTCCTTTTCCCCAGACTGATTCCCAGTGAGCACTCATCTCTCCTCTCTCGGCCTGTTAGTCTTTTGGAAATTGAACTCTCTCTCAAAGCTTTTAAAAAAGATCGTAGCCCTGGCCCAGACGGCTGGCCTGTAGAATTCTACCTTCACTTCTTCGACCTCCTGAGCCCTATTCTTCTAAAGACTATTGACCAAACTAGGATCTCGGGCTTTATACCCCCGTCCTTGAACTCTACTTTCCTTGCTCTTATCCCTAAGAAGGACAAGCCTCGGACCTTTGCTAATTTTAGACCCGTCTCTTTATGCAACCTTCTCTATAAGCTCACCGCAAAAATTATAGCTAGGAGGCTAAAGCCCTTCTTGGATCTGGGTATCTCTCAGGAACAATTTGGGTTTCTTAAAGATCGTCAAATATCTAAGCCTATTGGTATTGTGCAAGAGGTTCTTCATTCAGTCAAAACTAAGAATATTTGTGCCTTTGTTCTAAAATTCGATCTTTCTAAGGCTTTTGATCGTGTGGATTGGACATATGTCAGACTGATCTTGATCCAAATCGGTGTACCCCTCCTTACTGTAAATTGGATTATGGGATGCCTCACTACTGTCAATTTCGCGATCCTGGTCAATGGGACTCCTTCGACTTTTTTCACAGCTTCTCATGGAATCCGCCAAGGATGTCCTTTATCCCCCCTCCTTTTCATCCTTGTCATAGAGGGCCTTAGTCTTCTCATTCAAGATGCTAGATCCAATGGTCTCATTCGGGGCATTAAAATCTCGCCCTCCCTTGCTCTTTCTCACCTCCTCTTTGTGGACGATGTGATCCTGATGGGCTCGGGTACTCTTCTAGACTGGTTTGCTTTTGAAGTCATCCTTGAGACCTTCTGCAAAGCCTCGGGAATGAAGATCAACTTTGAAAAATCTTGTCTTCTCTTTTACAATTTTGATACTGACTATCTAAATGCTTTTGCTGGAGCTCTGCCCTACAGAATGTTGCCTCTACAATCTGGGTTCAATTACCTGGGTTTTTACCTGAAACCACTTGGGTATAGAGTTAATCACTGGTTTTGGATTCTTCAAAAACTGGAAAAAAGGATCAGTCACTGGACATTTCAGTTCCTTTCCCTTGGGGGAAGATTGGTTCTCGTACAATCTGTTCTATCAAGTATTCATGTATATTGGATGGGCCTTGCTCCAATCCCAGCCACCATCTTATAGAAACTCAGAAGAATCGTGTTTAACTTCTTATGGGGTTCCACTAACAATAACAGAAAGTTTCATTTGGCATGTTGGAGAGACCTCTCTTGGCCCAAGGAATATGGGGGATGGGGTATCAAAAACCTCCATTGGTTCAACCTTTCATTGTGTCTCAAAAATCTGTGGAGGGTCCTCCATTCTAATGGTCTGTGGTTTCAAGTCCTCCATACAAAATATTTAAAATGTACATCGGTGGTCGATTGGCTCAGAAGGAAATGTTTCAGCATGCGATGTGCCTCTGTTATCTGGAGAGGGTTTATGCAGACCCTTCCATGGATGGGCATTCATATGGCTTGGCAGGTAGGGGATGGTGAAAATGTTCTCCTTGGAATCGATCTAATAGTTGGTCTTCACTCCTCCTTTAGCCTTCCAGAGGATCTAAGATCATATTTGGAAGACATGAATATCTACACTCTAGCACAGGCTCAGAATTCTCTTCATCATGTGCAGAGCTATTGGTTATCTGCGGAAGACTTAGATCTTGGGGGTACTTACAACATTATGTGGAATGATTATATCGAAGGGCTATCTGGAGCAGGCATTCGGCTCACTGATCGATCTGATGATCTTGTCTGGACTTTTAAAAAAAACTCAGGTTCTATTACTGCTAAGGCTTCTTATGATTGCATTGTCTGTTCACGCATGCCTCCGGTTGCAAACCTTGCAGATTCTCTTCTTTGGACCAAAGCTTTTCCCGTCAAAATCTCTTGTTTTATTTGGCTCTCCCTTCAAAACAGGATCCTCACCTGGGAGAATTTACAGAAAAAAGGCTTTCATGGCCCTGGTATTTGCGTCCTTTTATATTCGGACGAAGAGACAGTCGAGCACTTGTTTATCAATTGTAATATTTGGAGAACGGTCACTAATCATGTATGTGATCTTCTAAATCTTGCATCCTTCTCTCCTTCTATATCGCTTGGAGAAATGATCAGAGGATGGATTGGAAACCTGCCCAGGAACTCGCACTTCTCTTCGCTCCCTTTATGATGTGGATCCTTTGGAAATTCCATAACCGGGCCATCTTCGAGGGGGAAAAAAGGAACATTTACAGTTTGATTCAGCAAATTATCACAACTGTCCAAGCTGTTCCTTCGCCGACTGTCACTAGGAAAATCAAAAGAAGAATTTTGGGGCAGCCCCCTTGCAAGGATTACCCCTGTGGTTTTATGGATGGCGCCTCAAACTGTATGATAGCTGGAGTGGGTTACTGCATTCATTTAAATGAGTATCGTTGCTTGGAATTCTCGTTGGGGATTGGATATGGCACTAACACAAAAGCGGAACTGCTCAGCTTATGGGCTCTTCTACTCTCTTCCCAAATGATGGGGATCCCCCTTGCCCATATATACGGTGATTCTCAAGTAATCATCAACTGGGCGCTGGGATCGGTTGTGCTCTCCCCACCTGATCTCTTTCATTGGTGTAGGGAGACTAAAAAGCTCATTGTTAGCTTTCAGGACTTGTCTTTCTCCCACATCTACTGAGAGCACAATCGGATAGCTGACCGTCTCTCTAAAACTGCACTCTCTTATCCTCAGGGTAAAGGCAGTTTTAGGGAATATTTCGAGAACCATTTGGTTTCTCGGGATACTTTTCAGCTCTTCTGAGCATGGTAAAGGGATTTCTTTCTCCCTTATATTTGTTTTGATTTGATAGAGTGTCCTCTTTTGGATTGTTGTTCAGCTCCTTTTGGTGCTCGGTAGATGTGGATGTGCGGACAGTTCTCTTCTTTATGATGATACAGTTTTCTGATGGGATCACACATTTTGCTGTTATGCATTTCCCCCCGGCAGTACTCTTGGGCAGTTTGTTGGTATGTAACCCGCTTAAGGGGAGAATGTAATGATGACCTTTGATTCTTTTTGAGAATAACAAGGACATGGTTTTTTCTTTCTGAAAAAAAAATCTAATGTTTTCGAGTATAAAATGAGACATTAAAAATTAGTGGAAAAAAACTTTAAATAGCAAAATAAAATATAAAAGATATTCATAAAATACACATTAAAAATAAAACATAAGAGATATTCATGAAATACACACATAAAATAGGTGAACTACTAAGTCTAAGTGAAATGTATTAAAATTTTGAAATTGTTGAAAGAAAATTCATCCTAGGTTTCTTTTAAAATATTTAAAATCCCTACGTAATAACCTTATGCCAGCATTAAATAAGACATCATATACACATAATTTCGTAACCTTTTAACCCTACAGTAAAATAAAATAAAAACTTATTTGAGTCATTAACTTACATATTACTTTTCTTTACCCAATATTAACACGTTGTATTTAGGACACAAGGGTTGTGTGAAAAAGTTAATGTATTAAATCTTTATTTGGATGAAGTGGATATAGTTGATACAAATATTGAGTAGTGGCTTTTTATGTCCCCGTCTGAGGGGATATATATGAATCGCTCAAGGCGATTATCTGAAGCAATTTGTTGCAATTTTAAAAAATCATGGAATTTTTCCTATAGTTTGTATTAAATATTTTTTGGGAATTATTTAAATATGGATTTATCTTGATTTTTATTGGTTTATACAGGTGACGTAGGCGTGGGACTTTGTGCCCCAAGACCCGGCGGCAGGCTAACGTCAGCAACATTAACTTAGTTTTTTCATGCACAATTAAAAACTTTTCCTTTTTCGCATTGTTCTGTCCAATGCTCTGATTGTTCTGCCATCTCTGTCACTAGCAATTTGGCCATGAATTCCACCGTGCAATTCCCCATGTAAACATAATTGAATTTAAAGTGTCTGTTCGATCTCATTGTACATATAATACTACAAACTCTTCAAATCTGCACACCGAATAAAAATAACGGAATTCCACACACAAAACTGCACAGCCATCAAAAATTTGAAAACATTGAAGCAAATGCATTTCTCGACCTTTCCGCAGACAACATAAAAAACAAAATTGATGAACTTGGCCCTTATGCAGAGTAGATATGCCACAAATTGAGAAGCGATCTGCCACGGTGTCCACAACCAGCAAAGTAAGCATGGACTTCCTCGGCGGCATGATGGCTTGTTTTTTTTTTTTTCAAAATCTGCACATCCATAAAGCAATCCCACACAGCTTCTCTGCTTGGTGACTCCACATATGCTCACTTCACCACACGCTGAACAGTCGCAGGCAATAATTCCAAGCTCCAAATCTTGGAAGATGCGAACCCAGTCGACAAATATCTTTTCTTCCACGCAGCTAACAGTGATCAATGAATGCCCAGGCGTCTTTCAGATCTGGTGAGTCATCTCTTGGACAGCAACCACGTTGTCTACAGGACTTCAATGAAATGGCGGCTCTGCTGCCTAGTCACACCTTCCAACACGCATTCATTAGCCTTCTCACTTTGGCTACGGCTCTTTCACAACTAGACACGGCTCCCTTTTGCTAGCGGTGATGGCTAGTCTCTGCAATAGCACACAAAAGCTGGGCAAACATTTATGAATCCATAAAATAATATCGCTTTAGTATGATCATTTACTGCTTCATGTCCAGTTTTTAATCTCTAGTTCCAAGGTGTATGAACAAATTTTTTTTTTTTCCATGACTGGGAATGTCGATGAATCCAATTCTCTTGAAGGATCGACTTGTGCTACCTGCCTACCTCAATCTGTGTCCCATTTGGAAAAATAGTTACGTGGACGATTCTTTGAAATTATCCATTTTCCAATACGTACTAGTGAAGCAATGCCCATAAAATGCATTTACAGTTAAACTAAACCATCACGAGCCATTTAATGGATTGCAGAAACCTTATCTGTGCTTTGGCTTCCATGAATACGAGCAGTTAGACACCTAAATATAATCAACGACCAGATGTCAATGAATGAAACATTTCATATTCACTTTTCAATGAAACATCGAAAATAGTAGAGTAGGAGGCCTTGGGACGTGCAGCCTAGCTATTAATAAGTCTGGCAAGAAAGTCGAATCTCAGATCACTGAGCATCTCGGCATTCTGCATTTTGCATTTCAATGGAGGAAATAGGATCAGGGGATCCAGTTTTAGATCTCAAAATCAAAGCGCAGAAGCCGTTCCTTGTGTTTCCTGGTGAAGAAACAGAAAGAAGATTCTTGTTCCTCTCTAACTTCGACCAGAATTTGATGTTTATAGTGGAGACCCTCCATTTCTTTGGTAAATTAGGAGGCCGGGACGACGTCGCTGAGATAGTTGCCAGGGCTCTGAGAAAATTTCTAGTTCCCTATGACTACACAGCAGGGAGACTCGCTCTCAATTCCGAAGAGGGTTGGCTTGAAATCGACTGTAATGGTGAAGGAGCACTTTTCGCTGCTGCCATGAGTGAGCTAACATTGGCTCAGCTACCAGATATCGGGTATCCATATCCAGCGTTTGCCCAACTCATTTTGCAGGAGTATGGAGCTCATAAGCTACAAGATTTGCCTCTTTTGTTCATACATGTGTGTATATATTTCCATGCGCTCACTTGTAAACTGTATGGTGATATAGTTGCTTATTTATTCCCAAAAAAGACATGAAATTTTACTACGGAAACCTGTAGGATAAAGTTATAAACCATGGTACTAGTTTAAAAAACCAAAAAGTCAGTTCAGGTATACATTTTCTTGCATACTGCATGCAGCCATGCGGGCTTGGTGGATAATGGCTGGCAGTGCTTCGTTCACATGGTTGAAGATTGTTTCATCACACCCAGTATGGAACACTATGCATGCATGGTTGACCTTCTTGGGCACTCTAGGCTTCTCCATGAAGCTTATGACTTTATTCAAAAGATGCCATTTAAACCCAATGCTATTGTGTGGGGTAGCTTGCTTGGTGCCTGTAGGACTCATGGTGATATTTTGCTTGGAGACTATGCAATGAATTGTATTTTTGAGTTGGTACCAGAAAATGTTGCACATTATGTACTGTTGTCAAACATCTATGCTGAGGCTGGTAGGTGGGACGTTGTTGCTAAATTGATAAATATTATGAAAGTCAAGGGATTGAAGAAGACTTTGGGATCCAGCTGGATTGAGGTAGATAATAAGGTTCATTCCTTCTTTGCAACAGAAGGTGAAAGTGAATGTATTTTGTAGTTTATCAGTGCAGAAAAATAAATGATTATAAAAATTTTCAGCAGGATATCGATTCAAATTGAAGGGAGGAACAAAAAGTATTACCACTCCAAACAATTAAAGAAAAGGAAAGTTTTCTCAGATTCCCGTCTCAATCTAAGAAAATATATGCAAGGAGAGCAACATTGCTTGGTGACTGGAGGAAGCAGATTGTTTGCCTAGCACAAGGGTTTTCTGCATTATGTGAAGAGATTGTCAAGGAAACTGTGCTGTGAGAAAGTAGCCATTGGTTTGGGATTTCAGCACAAGACTGGAATATCCATTTCTATTTTGAAAAACACTTGTATTTTTAGGCGGAAAAATAGAGGCTAATTGAAGTA
>LPNX010033234.1:0-46634 GCA_001517045.1 Pseudotsuga menziesii
AATTGACTTAATCGGCATCAGATGAGCACACTATGACATCAGCATGAGCACACCCATGCCTACCTTCAATCAAGGAGGCCAACTAAGCCTTCACCTTCAACCAGGGAGGTTAACTGGGCTTCCTCCTTCAATCACGGAGGCTAACTGGGCTTACTCCTTCAATCAGGGAGCCATTTCGGCTAAACTGAGTGTCATAAGTGCACCTAATTGCTAACTGATTGTTGTTTCACCTAACAATTAGTTAAGATGAGCTGTAAAGGCACCTCCATTCATTATTTGATTATTTATTATTATTATTTATGAACTGGAGACAACTAGGGCGTCTCCAACCACTTCTGATGACCAATTTGACTTCAGTTAACCTCATCGGGGTTCATTGTAGTTAATTATGCGCTACCACCTATTGATTGGCATGCAATGACATGTGTCTAAGCTACTTTCAGTTAGACTCAATCATCCATTGCACTCCGACACAGTTAGAACTCAGTTGAGTCAATCATGACTTGAACAGTGGGTTAACTAGGTGTCTTTATTGTGGCTAGCATTCAGTTAAGCTACCACTATTCATTCAATTGGAATGAAATACTTGGGAATTTTAATTGTCTGGGAATTCATGCACCTTACATGATCATTATATTGTATTACTCATTATTTATTGATTATACAGAGCTACTACTTCTATTGCAGCACCATTATTCCATTTTCATGCTTAATTGTTTGAAATATCTTATGAGATTGTGTTTTAGTCCCTAGATTACTATGACATATTAATATGGTATTAGATATCATGGTGAGACGAAGCTCAGATCTCTCAAAAACATGGTTTTTGACAGATCTTGCATGAAAAATTGAGCAGAATCTCAAATTCCAACACTGCACCAGAAGCTGAAGGTTTACCACTTAATACCCTAAGTAAAGGAATTGTTGATCAAGCTTGATTGATCAATTATGTTGGGTGTGATGAAAACCTAAAATGTACAGGCTATCCGACCTATCGGTTCCCCTTTTGTTGTGATTTTTAGGTTTTAACAGGTGAAAAGAATTCGCTACAGCAGTTTGAGATGGATTCTTCCATCGAAATCTTGACTTCGTTCAATTTCCATTCATGGAAAGGAGATATGGATATGCAGCTACATTCCAGAGGAATCTACCAGGTCACTATGGACACTGAAGAAGAGCCTACTCATGTGATAGATAAAGCTAGATTCTTGAACAAGAAAGATGAAGCATTCGGTTTCTTGTGTCTCTCTATTTCCAAGGATCTTGTTTTCTACCTATCGGGATTAAAGACTCCAAAGGAAATTTGGGACCAATTGGACACCCTGTATGGAAAATAGGATGATTTGAGAGTTTATTAGCTTGAAAATGAGTTGATGTCTCTCCAACATTCCAATTTTGAGACCTTAAATTATTTTTTCACAAAGTTCAAGCACACTATTTTACTGTTGAAGCAGTGTAAGGTGGAGAAGGAGGATGATCAAATCATCCTCGCCATTCTCTCCAAACTTGGAGTTGATTATTTGGTGTTTGTCTCTACATTTCGTGCAGGGAATCTCACAACCCTTGGATGGAATATTCCTTCAGTCAATGCCTTCATTGAGTCTCCAACAAGTGAACATGATAAGCTTGTCCAGATGGGGATCATCAGATCCTCCCGTGATCAAGCCCTCTATGCTTCAGGGCACAAACATCTAAAAGGTAAAGGAAAGCAGCAGAAGAACCCAAAAACCAAATTTGAAGCTCCTAAGCCTAAAGTTCAAAACCAACAGCATGAAGAGCCTTCTGGCTCAAAGAAGAACAAAAACAAAGGGAATCATGGAAAGGAAAAAGACAAGTGTTCGTACTGCGGGAAGGGCTTCCACCCTGAACATGCCTACATGAAAAAGAAACTTGATGAAGCTACTTCTCTTCTTGAGAAAAATCACATCAATATTTTGAAAATATTTTGGAGGAGAGATCAGCAAGATCGGGAACCACAACATGAAAGAGGTCATGCTCTCATGGAAAACACTTCGAAGTCCAATGCTGTTTTGATAGATTCTGGAGCTTCGAATCACATGATGGCTTACAAAGAATCCTTCTCATCTTTGGAGACCGGGAAAACCATTCCCATCCACATGGGATATGACTCCACAATCATATCCCAAGGACAAGGTACTATAAATCTATGCCAGGGATGAAGAGATGAATTCTCTTCAGAAAAACACTACTTGGGAGCTAGTTTCTCTTCCTCCGAGGAGGAAATTGGTTCAATGCAAGTGGGTGTTTCAGAGTAAGGTTTCTACTGATGGAACAACCTGAAAATATAAGGCAAGGTTGGTAGTAAAATGTTTCTCCCAAGTCCAAGGTGTGGACTACCATGATACTTTTGCACCTGTTGCAAAACTGGACTCCATCCGCCTAGTTTTGGCAATTTCTGCATCTAAGCACTGGGAAGTGCATCATATGGATGTTATGTCTGCCTTTATACATGGGGATATTCATGAGGAGATATACATGAAGCATCCTAAGGGCTACATTTCTAATTCATCTTTGGTTTGCAAACTAAATAAGTCATTATACGGGTTAAAATAGGCCCCAAGAGAGTGGTATTCCAAGATGGATGCGTTCCTTCTCTTGCAAAACTTCCAAAGGTGTAAATAAGATCCAAATGTGTATCTACAGAAGTATGATGGTAATTTTATTATTATTTTTTATATGTTGATGAATTACTGATTAAAATTAGCACAGTTTCTTCTATTTCAGTCATAAAAACCGCCCTCCATAATGCATTTGAAATGAGCGATTTGGGGCTCTTGAAGCAATTTATGGGGCTTGAAATTGAGCAAAATATTTATGGGATAATGGTCCCTCAATCCAAATACATATAATAAATTTTAGTTAATTTTAACATGGATGAATTCAAGGATGATCCATTCCCTTTCCTTTCAGGGATCAGCGTTGAACAAGGAAAAGACACACCTCCCATGGACTACACTATTTATCGACAGCTGATTGGTAGCTTGCTTTACTTGACTCATTCTCATACTAATATATGTTATGCCCTGAATGATGTGTCAAGATACATGTATAAGCCTCATGATATTCATTGGAAGGAAGCTAAGAGGATCCTCCAGTATATTCAGGGAACCAGGACCTACGACATTCACTATGCCGCAGACTTCGAGCTAGAGCTGGTTGGTTACACAGATTCCGATTGGGTGGGTGATTCTATTGATCAGAAGTCTACTTTTGGATATGTCTTCATGTTTGGAGGTGGACCAATTTTATGTTATAGGAAAATGCAGGCTGCCTTAGCATTGAATTCAGCAGAGGCCAAGTACCGAGGAGCGGTGAATGCTTGCATCCAAGCTATTTGGTTGCAAGGCATTCTTTCAGAGTTTGATCTTGGTAGTACTTTGTCCACTATCCTATTTTGTGAAAATCAAAGTGCTATTAAGATATCCATAGATCCAGTTACCAGGAAGAGGACCAAACATGTGGAGATACACATGCACTATATCAGGGAATTGGTGCACGACAGGACCATCATTCTGCAATACTGCCCTACTGATGAGCAGATTGCAGACATCTTCACCAAGAGATTTTTAGAAAATAAGTTCACTTACCTCTGTTCATTGTTGGGGGTGATTTAATCATGGTGATCAAACTACTTTCAGTGTTCATCTTGAGAGGGGGGTTTTTCCCACTAGGTTTTCCCTCTTTCCTTACTTAGATTTATTGTTGAGCATTGTTTGAGTTACATTATTGTATAGGGTGACCTATGGAATTTATTGCCAGGTCCCTAGAATTTCATGCATTTTATTTTTACTCCTCCTTAGTATAGCTTAAGGGGGGCGTTGGAGTCATTTACCCAACATGCACACTTAATTTGGTCAATTTGGCCTTGTTAAACCACTATTCTAAGTTTAATTGACTTAATCAGCATCATATGAGCACACTATGACATCAGCATGAGAACACCCATGCATACCTTCAATCAAGGAGGCTAACTAAGCCTTCATCTTTAATCAAGGAGGTTAACTGGGCTTCCTCCTTCAATCAGGGAGGCTAACTAGGCTTCCTCCTTCAATCGGGGAGCCATTCTGGGCTGAACTGAGTGTCATAAGTACACCTAATTACTAACTGATTGTTGTTTCAACTAACAATCTATTAAGCTGAGTTGTAAAGGTTACTCCATTCATTATTTGATTATTTTTAATTATTATTTATGAACTGGAGACAACTAGGGCACCTCCAACCACTTCTGATGACCAGTTTGACTTCAGTTCACCTCATCGGGGTTCATTGGAGTTAATGATGCGCTACCACCTATTGATTGGCATGTAGTGACATGTGTCCGAGCTACTTTTAGTTAGAATCAGTCATCCATTGCACTCCGATACAATCGGAACTCATTTGAGTCAATCATGGCTTGATTAGTGGGTTAACTAGGTGTGTTTATTGTGGCTGAAATTCAATTAAGCTACACCCATTCGTTCAATTGGAATGACCTCCTTGGGAATTCAAATTGTCTTGGAATTCGTGAAACTTGCATGATCATTGTATTGTATTACTCATTCTTTATTGATTATACAGAGCTGCTACTCCTATGGCAACACCATTATGCCATTTTCATGCTTAATTGTTTGAAATCTCTTATGAGACTGTGTTTTAGTCCCTAGATTACTGTGACATATTAATAGTAGGGGGTGACCTGTGGATGTGTAATTTGGGTGTCTGTGACAGAGAGAGAGAGCATTGGGGCTAAGTGTAGTTGGATGAGTTGGGGAGCAAGAAATAGTGGACATAAAGGTTTAGGTGTTAGCAGTGAGAGAGAGGTGCTAGGGGGATGTGTGTGTGAGAGCGAGAGGAAGGGAGGTTTAGGGTTTTCCATTGGGGGGGGGGGGGGGGGTTACAAGTGATTAGAGATAGAACAATAGGGGGTGTTTAAGAGTTAGAGGTAGAGATAAAGGGTTATGGGTTTAGGGGTGCGGGGGAAGGGACATACAGGTGTTAGTGGTATGGGGGGACATAGGCGTGTGTGAGAGAGCGAGAATGAATGGTGCGGTGGGGTGTTAGGGAGAGAGGGGGGGAGAGGGTTAAAGATAGGGACATGAGGAGGGGGGTTAGTAAGAGTTAGGGGGAAGAGGGGAGTGGCGGGGGACATAAAATAATTTTATTATTGATATAAATTACAAAACGAAATTCATTGTAGTAGTTTATAACACGCGCGCATTGTGATTCATAAAATCACGGTCCTGTTTTATATCAACATGCACATGTTATTGTTCATTAAAATGGGCATGTGATTTGGTTAAATTCAAAAATGTATTCCCTTCAAATGATAAGGTCGAGCCTCCACCCGTGCTTGCATGGCATTCTTATGTCTATGTGTTTGCTTCGGACTTTGCTTTGGATTCAACATGCCTATGCCTTGGAGTATGATAAACCATGGCTAATTCAACATTATATCCAAATTTTCAATATGCTCGTGTTTAGCCATTCGTCTGATTATGCTGCACACTATTTTTTATGAGATTTTAGAAACATATATGGTTTTTTTGCAGATTCCAAATATGTAAATTTTAACAAGAGTACATAATTTTTTCTTATTTATCTTCTGTCATCACTCCTCAACTCAAAAAACACATTTTTAGTGTTTCATCCATATCTCTTTCGTTTCTCAACCATTTTAAAAAACAATTGTATGGTGCACTAAAGAACACCGACCTCTACATGCTATAAAAAACCCATTTACAAATAATTGCATTAAGACATTCAAACGCTGCACCCACAATCGACATACTGTTTTCGAGGTTTGATCTCCTAGATAATTAAAAAAAAATTAAAAAAATTATTTTTATTATTGAAAAAATAGTTGTGCACTAGTACTATATGTTCTCTATATGTATACCGGTTTTTATAAGTTTATTCCATCATTTAGTCACTTAGATGCTGCACCCAAAAAAAATATGCCTTATAATTTGTCCTAAAAATAAAAAAATTCCCATTAAAAAATATCTAACTTTAGATAGTTAAAGGGATTTTCAATAGAAAATATATATATATTTGGAAAGGTCATTCAATTTCCTACATTTCTTGTTTTTTACGCATCACAAGATTCATTGTGTAAGTGTCTCAAAATATCAATGCAAGTTGATGGATGTCTATTTTTTCAGTTTTCTTATGCATCTAACGTGCCAAAAGAGACCCTCAACTTTGTGCACTCACCCCCCAACATAATGGTGTTGCAGAAAAAAAGAATAGAGCCATTATCGAAGGAGTGAAAACAATGATCCCATGCATCTATGGGATGAAGCAGGAAGAACAACTGTGTATGTGCATAATATATTATCTCATAGTGCTCTTGGATTCAAGACTCCTGAAGAAATGTATACAAGAAAGAAACATGAAAGTGAGCCATCTCAAGATATTTGGTTGTCCAGTATATGTTCACATTCCAAAAGAAAAGAGAACCAAGTTGGATCCTTCCGGAAAGAAGGGAATATTTGTTGGATAATGTGAAGTCTCCAAAGGATTTATGATACACATTTCAAGATTCCATCATATAGAGATTAGTAGAGATGTAACATTTTATCAAGCAACAACTCTAAAGAAATCCAGAAGGTGTCAGCTTGAAGAAGTACATGAAGAGGATGTACCTCCCAGAAAGGTAGAAGTTGAACCCTCTCCTGAAATAGTAGCATAAGAAGATCATGATATGCTAGAACCTTAAGAACCCCCTACTATGGATATATTTGGAAAGAGACAACCTGTTTGGGTAAGAGAAATCATAAAAGAAGCAGAGAAGTATGGATCTCTAGAATGATCCACAAGAACAAGCAAGAGATCAAATCCATTCTCCAACTATGTATCTTTGATGTGTGATATTGTAGATCAAGAACCCACCAGTTACGAGGAAGCCATACAAAAGAAATAATGGGTAGAAGCAATGATGGAGGAATACCAGTCAATAATGAAGAGTGATGTTTGGGATATAGCACCCAAACTAGAAAACAAGAGTGTGGTATCTTCCAAGAGGATCTACAGGATAAAACAAGTAGCTGAAGGAAGTATTGAAAAATACAAGGGAATATTTGTGGCTAGAGGAGAAAGAGGGAATTGATTATGAAAAGACATTTGTGCTAGTAGCAAGGTACACTTCCATCAGAACCATCATGGCACTTGCTTCCATGATGAGGTGGAATCTACACTAGATGGATGTAAAGACATTATTCCTAAATGGTGTGATTGAGGAAGAAATATACATCTAAAAACCACAAGGATTTGAAGTCGAAGACAAAGTTACTCATGTATTTAAGTTGAATAAGGCTCTGTATGGGATGAAGAAAGCTCCTAGAGCTTGGTATTGAATAATAGATAGCTTCTTGAAAAGCATGGGCTTTACCAAAAGTAAAGTTGATCCTAACCTTTACCTTAAGGTTATGGATTATGAACCTATCATATTATTACTATATGTGGATGATCTATTTCTGACAGGAAACGAGAAATAGATTGCAGAAAGAAAGAAGAAGCTAGCTGAAGAATTCGAGATGAAAGATCTTGGATTGATGCACTATTTTCTTGGGCTGGAAGTGTAATAGATCGGAGAAGGAATATTCTGAACTAGGGAAAGTATACAATGGAAATATTAAAAATATTTTATATGTTGTATTGTTAATCCATGGCCACACCCATGGATACCAACATGAAGCTTTAATCTGAAGAATCGTCAGATTTAGTGGATGTGACCCAGTACTGATAGATTATTGGGTCGTTAATGTATTTGACGAATACTAGGCTAGATATATGCTTTTCTGTGAACACCCTGAGTCATTATATAGTTAAACCTAGACGTCTTCACCTAATAGCTGCAAATCATGTGATGAGGTACCTAAAAGGTACGGTAGACTTTGGACTATACTATGATAGAGATCATGACTACATATTGTATGGATATATAGATTCAGATTGGTAAGGAAGTGTCCTAGAAAGAAAGAGTATTTTAGGTGGATGTTATTGTATGGGATCCACCATGATCTCATGGTTTAGTAAGAAACATTCCAATGTTTCTCTCAACATGGCTGAAGCAGAGTACATAGCAGCTTTCTCTATTAGTTGTGAAGCCATATGGCTTCATAAGCTCATGTCAGGTCTATTTGACATGGAGTTGGATACCACCATGATTCTATGTGACAACCAGAGTTGTATAAAGATGACAGAGAATCCCGTGTTCCATGATAAATCAAAGCACATAGAAATATGATATTTTTACATAAGGGATATGGTACATAAGGGAGTTATAAAAATCTAGTATGTAAGTACCGAAGAAAAATTTGTTGATGTGCTGACCAAGATTCTATCTCAAGTAATGTTTGAATACTTCGGTGATAAGCTTGGTATAGTCTGAAAATACTTCCCTCATAAGGAGGAACAATGATGTTGATGTTACAGAGCTTTCTTGCAAGAAGGACCGATGATGATACAAAATCTCCTCAGAAAGGGGGAACAGGTTGATGATGCGAACCTCCCTAGAAAGGGGGAGTAATAATGAGACTGTTGTTGATGATGGGATGGTAGTGATGTTCCAGTACAAAAGAGGCCAAGTGCACCTGCAGATGCTGATGTTCCTACATTCACTTGTAGATGCCATAGAAAATAACACTCACTTGGGAGTGGTCCTAGCTTTAACAATCTCTAGATGGTATACAATGAGTCCTACACCTAGTCATGGATTACATTTACTGCATTCAGTTGCAAAAGAGATATGCATTCAGCTGTAGACAATACTCTCGCATAGAGAGTGTTCCTACATTCACTTGTAGATTCCGTAGAAAATAACACTCTCTTGGGAGTGGTTCTAGATTTAATAAGATAAGGATGGTCTACGATGAGTACTGCACTCAGTTGTGGACCACAGGTCCTGCATTCAGTTGAGGACGTGATCTACATTTAGTTACTGATGATACTCTCGCATGGAGAGTGTTCCTACATTCAATTATAGATGTCGTAGAAAATAACACTCGCTTGGGAGTGGTCCTAGCTCTAGCAGGCTGAGGATGGTCTAGTACGATGAGTGTTGCATTCAGTTGCGGATGATAGGTCCTGCATTCATTTGTGGATGAGATCTACATTTATTTCTAGAATATGTGGTCCTACATTTATTTGTGGACGATCCAGCTGGTCGATGCTATGGACCCTCCTTGTTAAGGGGGAGTAGGCTAATGAGGGTTTCATTATCCTTGGATCTATCTCCTAAAGTGATAAGGATTGATCATCTTGTAAAGAGATCATGTGCATTGCAAGTACTTTTGTGGAAAAAGATCGAGAATATTGAAGTGTTGCTGTAAAGGATCGAGAATATTGAAGTGCTACTACAGAGGATCGAGAAGATCGAAGTGTTGTTGCAAAGGATCGATAAGATTGAAATGATGCTGTAAAGGATCGAGAAGATCAAAGTGTTTATGCAAAGGATCAAGAACATCAAAGTGGTGCAAAGGATTGAGAAGATTGAAGTGTTTCTACAAAGGATCGAAAATATCGGACTGTTGCTACAAAGGATAGAGAAGATCGAAGTGCTATTGCAAAGGATACAGAAGATCTAAGTGTTGCTGCAAAGGATCAAGAAGATCAAAGTGCTACTACAAGGGATCAAAAGATCGAAGTGTTTCTGCAAAGGATCAAGTGATCGAGTGTTGCAGAAGATGAAGACTCGGTGCTATAGAAGATGATGTTCCAGTACTGAAGATATTGAAGATATTCCAGTAACTGTTCCAGTTGCTAATGTTTGTTGAAAAATTCCTATGACATATAGATTTATTACCTTGATATTGTTGAATATGCTATCTCTCGTTATTCCTATAGTTGATGATGTTGTTGTCTATAGAATACCCTTATCGTTAAGGGGGAGTGTTGAAATATTTTAACTTCGAATAATATTCTAAATGTATTTTACTGATGTACCCCAAGGGAGATGTATTATTCCTCCGTCGGGATGTTACTATTCTATTTGGTCATCATAGAGTCATGAGGTATAACATCCATTGTAAGTTGGGTCAATAGTACCCTAATGAATATAACATAATACTATTTTGAGTCTTCCTAGGTGAAATTGATCCATTCAGTTTAGTGGAGTCGACTTGTTAGGTTAAAATTCAAGTGACAGAAAGCGTATAAATAGAGGAGTTGTGTTCCTCATTTGAACACACACACTCACTTGTGTATAGCACATAGGAGAGAGAGAGAGAAACATACCAGCAAGGAGGAGGATCACATGTCTTGGGGTGTTATCTTATACATATATATAGAGGAAGTTTTGTTGGGTTTTCTTCCCCTTGAGGGTTTCCCAAGATAAATCTATGTCTATCTTGAGATTGTGTTTCTTTCAATGATTTTGCATATGATACTATTGTGAATTTGGATTAAACACTAATGATATCTAGCTAATCATATGGAATATTAACACCAAGATCCATTTCAAAAGCAATTTTTGAAATACAAAATAATAGGAACACAATGAAAATACACATAATTTAAAATAGTAATCAATTAATTTGACCAGAGAATAATGTTTCCCACTATATATTATCAATTATATCTATGTTCTCTAGGAGAATAATATTATTGTATGCTATCATCCTCTATAACATGATTAATGTGAGAATGGAAAAATGAATATTTCCTAAAATAGAAACTAGTAATTGGATAAATAATGACAATCCTTCCTCAAAAAGTATGCATGTGTTCCTCATTAAGAAGAAAACGTTATGGAATCTAGTAATAACAAACTCTTGAAGATGTACTATATTATTGTTTTTTGAGGAGTCATCAATCTCAGAAGGAGTAAAAGATCATTTATAAATAGGTCTAATGTAATTGTTTCTCATAATATATCCATGAGTTAAGAAGGTGTCGTTGAATGCTCAAAAGTTCCTCTGTCGATTTCAGTGGAACGAGTTCAATGCGATGATGATTCAACAATCTCTACTCAAATTATCCCATATAGAGAATTAATTTTCCATGGGTAATAATATATCAGACCCTTAAGGAAATACCTATAATCACCTAATTATCCAATCAAATAGTCCCATATGGGAATTCACTGGAAAATGTTTGATCTATTAAAGACTCACGATTCATTCGTAGAACAAATGCAACATGTTGGTTTTCCATGAGAATACCATTTAAAGAAGAGGTAGATGTTCCTTCTATATGATTTAGTACTCTGCTATTGTTTTCCCTATTGGATTGAATAATAAATAGTGACTTATCCTTCTTGAAGAGGTCAAATATCTTGCAAACCCAAAGGTGATCCACCATAGGAGGGTGCACCTCTCAGTAATAAGGGTTTCTTTATCTTTCTGTGAAAAGTTATCATTATGATAATGTGCAAGGAATCAAGTTTCTCAAAGGGTCCCATATAGAAGTTCATTTAAAAATAAATATTATAAGAAGTGACCAATTCCCTATCATACAAGTCACATGTCATCCACAACCACAAGGTAAGTCTCTTTGAGAAAAAAAGTGTCTAGTTGTTCCTTCCTAAATGGGTCTTTCAAACTAGAAAGTAACCTTTACAATTATAATATGTTAGAAACATCTCTATGATGTAGAAGTTTATTTATATCTGTGAATGATGCATTCAATTGGAATGGATTAGGAAAGAACGAGCCCTCTTTCTTGAAGTTTTCCTTTCCTATTGTTTTTTGGTAATGATTCATTGAATAAAGAGTGATCGCTCCTTCATTAAGGGATCAAATATTGTGGTTCCCCAAAATAATTCAAAAACCATGATAGTAGGTACTCTCTCTCAAATTTTATGTTTAGGTTTGTTAAGGAGAAAGCACTCAAATTTAGAATGATCAAAGATCATTTTTTCAAAGGTACCATATATATATGGATGTTCATTAAAAAGGGATAGATTGGATGAATGACTAATTTCTAGTCAAATAAGGAACATATCATCCACAAACCCTAAGATAGGTCTATTTAAGGAAGGAGCGATCATTCCTTCCTAAAACGATCACATGGAACATAAATCTTGGAAATGTTTTTTGTGATAATATATCAATTTTCTTATGTATTTGAATTATAAATTCTATTCGATGGTATCAAGAAAGGAAGGACGTTTTTTAACCAAACAACCTGCATATTCCTTAAGGGAGTGGACACTCTTTAAATGATTTTTCGACCTCTTTGAAATCATATATGATTCAATACATTCTGATAAATATGAAATGGGACTACATGTTGAAAGAGAGGCTTCTCTTTCTCCTTAACATCCACTTTCCCTAGCTCCAAAATACAATTACTTGAGGAAGTAATGACCGGTCTTTTCTTGAGAAAATTATTTTTTCAAATGGTCCATATATATATGGATGTCCATAGAAAAGAATTATATTGCATGACAAATGAATTCCTAATCATATTAGGAACATGACATCCACAAACACCAAGACAAGTCTCTTTGAGGAAGGAGCGACCATTCCTTCCTAGGCCGCTTGGAACATAAAATTTGACTATATTTATAATGATAATATATTAGTATTGCACACACACACACACACACATAAAAATTTATTTATGTTTTTGAATTATGAATTCTATTTGATGGTATCAAGAAAGGACAAGCTCTCATTCTTCATACTATCCCCATATTCCTCGAAGGTGTAGACACTCTTTAAAGGATTGTTTCCTACACCTATCATATATGATATATTGAATTCCTAGAAATCCAAAATGGACCTACTTGGGGAAAGGGCAGCTGCTCTTTCCTCTTACCATCTACTTACCATAGGCCAAAAAATGTAACCCCTTTAGAAAGGATTGGTTGCTCTTTCATTGATAAGATGTTTTTCTCAAAGGGTCCATGTTTGTTGTGGAGCTTGATCTTCTTGATTTATATATGTTATTGTTCATCTTTGTTGGTACCTTAGTTTTATTGTACACTCATCCCAGGCGGGTGCGATGGGATATCATCCCCCAGGGGGATTTAGGGGGGAACCATTCCCTACAGATGGGGGTTTTGGGGGCAGTGCCCCCGAGAAAGGGGGTTTAGGGGAAAAGCCCTCGAGAAAGAGGGTTCAGGGGAGAAGCCCCTGAAATAAAAAATTTGGGATGTTTTTTGGCCAACAATTTGCGGGCCCATGGTATTGGGTGACCCATGGTATTTTCTCATGGTAATTCCCCTATAAAATGAAGGAATTGTAATACAATTGAGTATTTTATTGTAGAATTATAAAAGCAATATCTGTGATTGTGAGAGAGCGACTATGAGAGAGTGAAGAGGAAGTGTAGTGGGGTTGCTACAGGTTGTATCCCTTCATTTTGTTGGGCGAAATAATAATAAAGAACTAGAAATTTATATGTGGATGTAGCCCATATTGGGTGAAACACATTATATTTGTGTGTCTCTTCTGATGTGTTTTAATATTTGCATCTTGTTTATTGTTTATTGTTATTTCTATGTGATCATGTTTTTCTAACAACCCATTCATATAAGGATTGGATGTTCTTTCTCCATCCATTTACCATAATCCTATAAGGGTTGGAATATCTTACATTATTTACACCTTTATAAAAATCATGTATGATCAACTGAATTAACAAAACACAACTGGAGCTATGTGGGGAAAGAGCGGATTCCGTTTCTCCTTACCAACGACTTTCCCCACCCCAAAATAGAACCCCATCAGGAAGGAGCAACCACTCTTTCTTTGACAAAATTTCTTCTTTCCAACATACTATTTGAAGTAAACTTCCTATGAAATTTTTTGTTAAATTGTCAAGATCTACCTTCCCCACCCCAAATAGAACCCCTTGAGGAAGGCACAAACACTTTCCTTGAGAAATTTTCGGTTTGTTGTTCGTATTTTTGACATATCTCCCTGTGTTTTTACTCAAATTTCAATCGGGAGAGCTCGTTGGATGTGGAATTAAATTCCACATCCAATGAGTACCCACTCGACATACTTTTTATGGTTCCCGCTACCCGAAAAACAAGAAATACCTGAAAAAATGTGATGATGACATCATCATCACCTTTTTTTTCCAGGTATTTCTTGTTTTTTGGGTAAAGGGGCCTATCAAAAGTATGCTGAGTGGGTACTAGTTGGATATGGAATTTAATTCCGCATCCAACAAGCTCTCCTAATCGAAATTTGAGTAAAAACACTAGGGGATATGTCGAAAATACGAACAAAAAAGGTAGTTTTTTTTATGATACCTATCCCCAAATTTATATTAAAAAATTGTTTAAGAGGTGCTCCATTTTTTAATTTTAAAGCATTTTGATTGGATAATACATGATGACATGGAATTTGTATTATTTTTGGAAGGCCCATTTTAAATTGAAATTTCCTCTAATGGACAATCCTCAATTCAAGAGCTTGCATCCAGAACAATCTTGGAAAGAGCATAGAGTTGAAGTGCTTTTGTTTGGAAAAGGCCCGTCGACTAACTAGATACTAGGTAAAGAGAACAGGTAAGTCAAATATAATAAAACATTCCTTGGCATGGTGGATGAGAGAGATATATAGGTTGTCATAAATTTGTGGAATGAGCAACTCAAGTATACAACAAACAATCGATTCTATATTGCTTAATTAGGTAGTGCGAGAGAGGATAGAGGAACCCATTATTCCTGCACAAAATATGATTTTGAAGTTTTAGGTGATAAATACGACCATGCATCTGCATTTTTTAAATGCATATTATGTGGACCTCAAGAGCGAACCCTATCTTTGGGAAGATCTATATCTTCAAACCTAATCTTGTGGAATATGTGTTTTTAGATCCAACTATTTTTGTTTTGTTAACAGATTGTCATTTCTATTATCGATTACCACCGCAAAAGGAGCAACTCGTTCCCTTCTTTTAACCAAAAATCTTGGTTAGAGAAGTACGTGGAATATTAAAAACATTACCGCAAATTTTTGTTGGTTTCTTTAATGTTGTTTTTTTTCATTTTAGGGAAGAGTTACAACAAACACATCTTTCCATGAGCATGAATCTAATAAGATCTTTGGAAAAGTAGAATAATCTAGGAAAGAATACAACATAAAAAGGTCTTAAGATATATTTACCCTTGGAATCCTTCTCTCCTTTCTTAGCAATCTCTTTTCTCAGCAGGCTTCAATAGAACACATGGTACAACATAGAGAACGCCAAGAGAAAACGTAAATTTATCCAGACCTTCAATTAGTCTCATGAATCACTAACTATATTGAATGAATTTTTTTATTGAAGTATTGATTTCATCTCATACAACTTGCACACCGTAAGGCATGTTAAACCGTCTTCTTTTGCTTTGATTTGTTGTTTTATTTACATGTCAAAATTTGTCAAGCGTTTCTTTTGGATCTTATGATAAAAGAATAACATATTGCGGATCCACATTGAACATAAAAAACCACATATTTTTTTATCAACATGAGTAGATTTTGGTTTTGAACAGGTATAAATGTGAATCGAATTTGGCAGTGTTGAAATATTGTAACTTCAAAGGATATTCTAAATGCATTTTTTTGATGTAACCCAAGGGAGATTTTATTATTCCTCTGACGGGGTGTTACTATTGTATTTGGTCATCATAGAGTCATGAGGTAAAGCCTCCAGTTCTGTCGGGTATTTAGTACCCTAATAAATAATATAATATATTGTTTTTGAGTATTCCTAGGTGAAGTTGGCACAAACAGTTTATTGGGGCCAATTTGTCTAGTGCAAAAGTCAATTGACACATCTGTATAAATAGAGGAGTTGTGGTTGTTATTTGAACACACACTCACTCACTTGTGTAGCACATAGGAGAGAGAGAGAGAGAGAGAGAGAGAGAGAGAGAGAGAGAAAATAGAAGGAGGATAACAAATGTTTTTGAGGTTGTCTTTTATACATCTTATACAGAGGAAGTTTTTGCTGGGTTTTCTTCCCCTTGAGGGTTTCCCAGGATAAAGGTTTTGTCTATCTTGTGATTGTGTTTCTATTAGTGATTCTTGATATGCTGTTGTGATTTTTGAATTGAATACTATTGAATCTAGTCTATCATATGAAAACTTAACATGGTATTAGAGCTAACTTGATTAGATCATCTTTCACAAGGTGAAATTCTCCCTCTTCCCTCTTTGGAAGAAATTATGGTTTCCACAAAAAGAAAAAGTTGGAGGATTGAAGATCTGCTTGCATAGAAAGTTGCGCCCTCCCAGAGTGCATCTATTGATCCCTGGATCAAATTTTTTGGGTGGCTAGATCTCTGGGAAAGCCAAGCCCTAGTTTGGAAGTGAACCAGAAAAACTATAGTGAAACAGAACCAGAAAAGCTGCAGTGCCACAACTTTGCAAGTAGGATTTGAATATTGAAGATTAGGAATATCTATAAAGTAGTTGGATAAACCAACTTGCCTCCTATAAGCACATCCAATGGTAAGGTCAATCTCCTATTTTGATAAATTTAATTTTTGAGGAACTTACTGGTCAAGATGGCCCCAAGCACTAAGCTTGAGGACAAACAGGAAGGCCTAGAAAACTTCCTGGCTTGGAAGTATAGGATTGGCCTCATCCTAAGAGAGAATGGTCTTGAGAAATATATCAAGAATGAGATTGTAGAATCTGGAGAAGCTGAAGCTAAGGATAAGCATGAAAAATACCTAATCAAGGCAATGATGATCATTGCTGATTCCATTAAGTATCACTTGATCCCTCAAGTGTCATCTAAGAAGACACCTAAGTAAATGTATGATGAACTTTCTAGAATGTATGAAGGAAATAACATCAACAGAAATATGAATCTAAGAATGAAATTGAAGGGCACCAAGATGAGGAAATGAGAATATATTCAAGATTACTTCACAAGGATCTCCCAAATCAAGGAGAAACTAAGTGCTATTGGAGATACCCTTGATGATCTTGAATTGGTTATGATTTCTCTCAATGGCCTCGCTAGACCTTGGGACTCATTCATTCAAACTCTATGTGCTAGAAAAGAAAGTATGATGTTTGACATAGTATGGGAATATTGCATACAAGAAGAAGCTAGAGTAATCATTGGAGAAGCTCTTCTTAGAGAAGATGATCAGGCTCTAGCTACCCATACTAAGGAAATAAAACAATCAAAATTTAAGAAGAGTAATCATAATCCTTCAAAGAAGAAGTTCTAGAATAAGAAGAAGAAGGATTACTCAAAGTATCAATGCTACAACTGTCATAAGATAGGACATCTTGCTAGAGAATGTCCATCACCAAAGAACAACAACAACAAAATACATCATGCTCATCTAGCTGAAGATGAGAATGAAGGAAGACCTTGAAAGAAAACTAGAGGTGAAGATGTATAAGAATATAAGTTATTCTCTGCACTCTTTGGGTCTGTAACACCTGGAGAAGATACATGGCTTATTGATAATGGTGCCTCTAAGCACATGACAGGAAAGAAGACAACTTTGTAAAATATTGAAGAGAATAATTCTCCCCAGAAGATATCATTAGTAGATGACTATCAATATCCCATGAAAGGTATTCGTGAATCAAGCTACAAAATTGACTCTGGGGCCTCCATGAAGATGAAGGAAGTATTGTATGGACCAGGTTTGAAAAAGAACCTACTCTCCATCCCCACTCTAGACAAGAAAGGATATAGATTTGCTTTCATAGATAGACAAGTACTGATGTGGTCCAAAGGAAAGGCACTTGAAGATGTGGTAGTCAGTGGAGAAGAATAAGGAGGAATGTACAAGCTCAAAGGACATCCAGAGACAACCCTTGTCCATGATACTACCAGCTCAAGTGAATTGTGGCATAGGAGACTTGCTCACATCAACTACAAAGCATTGCCCTATGTGAGAAAAGTGGTAACAGGGTTACCAGATCTGAATATCAAACATGGGGGAACCTGCAAGGGATGTGCACAAGGAAAGAACATCAAGAATCCCTTTCTGAAAATTCACACAAAGACTAAAGGTACATTGGAACTAATCCATTCTGATGTATGTGGTCCTATGCCCTCCATATCCTTAAGTGGATATGAATACTATGTCACATTTATTGATGATTATTCAAGAAAGAATTGGATACACTTTTTGAAGAATAAAAGTGCAGTGTTTGGGAAATTAAAGGAGTTCAAATCCTTGATAGAAAACCACTCAGAAAAGAGAATCAAGACATTGAGATCAGATAAAGGTGGTGAATACACTTCAAAGGAATTTCAAGCATTCTGTAAGGAGGCATGAATCAAGAGGGAACTAACCACTCCCTATAATCCTCAACAAAATGGTGTCGCGAAAAGAAAGAATAGAACTATCATGGAAGTAGTGAAGACCATGATTCGTGACCAAGACCTCCCTATGTAACTAAGGGATGAAACTGCAAGAAAAACCGTATATGTGAAAAATAGATTATCTCACAGTGCTCTTGAATTCAAGATTCCTAAAGAAGTGTATGCCGAAAAGAAACTTGAAGTAAGCCATCTCAATATATTTGGCTATCTAGTCTATGTACATATTCTGAAAGAGAAGAGAACCAAATTGGATCCTTCTGGTAAGAGGGGAATATTTGTAGGACACTGTGAAGTCTCCAAAGCCTTTAGGATATACATTTCAGGATTTCACCATATCGATATTAGTAGGGATGTAACCTTCGATCAAGAGGAATCTCTTAAGAAATCTAGAAGGTGTCAGCTTAAAGAAGTACATGAAGAAGATGTACCTCCCAGAAGGACAGAAGTTGAACCAAATCCTGAAAGAATAGCATCAAAATACCATGACATGCTAGAGCCTCAAGAGCCCCCTACTATGGATATCTCTCGAAAGAGAAAACCTGCTTGGGTAAGAGAAATCATACAAGAAGCAAAAAGACATGGAGCACTAGAAGGCTCTACAAGAACCATCAAAAGATCAAATCCATATCCTAGTTATGTAGCTTTGATGTGTGATCTTGTAGACCAAGAACCCAACAGCTATAAAGAAGCTGCATAGAAGAAATAATGGGTTGAAGCAATGACGAAAGAATACCAGTCGATCATGAAGAATGATGTTTGGGATATAGTTTTCAAACCGAAAAACAAAAGTGTGGTTTCTTTAAAATGGATCTACAATATAAACATGCTGCGGATGGAAGTATTGAAAATTACAAAGCAATATTTGTAGCTAGAGGATTCTCTCAGAAAGAGGGGATCGATTATGAAGATACATTGGCTCCAGTAGCAAGGCACACTTCTATAAGATCTATTATGGCACTTTATTCCCTGATGAAATGGGAGCTACACCAAATGGATGTAAATACAACCTTCCTTAATGGTGTGATTGAGGAAGAGGTTTACATCGAACAACCACAAGGTTTTGAAGTCAAAGACAGAGCGACTCATGTATGCAAGTTGAAAAAGGATATGTATGGACTAAAACAAGCTCCTAGAGCTTTGTATGGCAGAATAGATAGATTCTTGACAAGCATGGGCTTTACCAAGAGTAAAGCTGATCCTAATCTTTATATGAAGATCTTGGATGACGAACCAGTCATACTATTATTGTATGTGGATGATATATTTCTAACTGGAAATGAGAAACAGATAAAGGATTGCAAGAAGAATATAGCTGAAGAATTTGAGATGAAAGATCTTGGATTGATGCATTATTTCCCGAGGATGGAAGTGTGGAAGAGCCCAGAAGGAATCTTTCTGAATCAGGGAAAGTATGCAGTAGAAATATTGAAAAGATTTGATATGTTGGATTTTAAATTCATGGCCACACCCTTGGATACCAACTTAAATCTATTGTCTAATGAGACATCCAAGCTAGTGGACATGCCTCACTATAGACAGATTATTGGGTAATTAATGTATCTGATGAACACAATGCCAGATATATGCTTTGTTGTGAACACATTGAGTCAGTATCTAGTTAAACCTAGACGGGTTCACTTGATAGACACAAAGCATGTGATGAGGTACCTAAAAGGTACGATTTATTTGGGACTGTACTATGGGAGAGATCATGACTACAATTTGTATGGGTATACAGATTCAAATCAGGCAGGAAGTGCCGCAGATAGAAAGAGCACGTCAGGTGGATGTTATTGTATGGGATCCACCATGATCTCATGGTTTAGTAAGAAACAATCCAGTGTTGCTCTTAGGATGGCTGAAGCAGAGTATATTGTAGCTTGCTCCACTTTTTGTGAAGCAATATCGCTTCGGAAGCTGATGTCAGTAATATTGGACATGGAGGTGGACACCACAGTAATTTTCTGTGACAACTAGAGTTGTATAAAGATGACAGAAAATCCGGTGTTCCATGACAAATCGAAACATATAGAAATATGACATTTCTATATAAGCGATATGGTACAAGAGGGAGCCATCAAGCTCCAGTATGTGGGTACCGATGAGCAAGTTGCTGATATACTGACCAAGCCTTTTTCTCAAATGAAATTCAAGTATTTCCGCGATAAGCTTGGTGTAGTTCAGAAGGAATTTCCTTGCAAGGAGGTAAAGTAATGGAACTACAAATGATGGACCCTCTTCAAAAAAGGAAGATCAGGTCAGAGACATGAACCCTTCTTGGACAAAGTGAGGGCAGGTTGATGATATGAAACTTCCCAGGAAAGGGGGAGTGATGATGAGACTAACATTGGTGATGGATGATAGTGATGATGGTTTGACATTTGTTTGTGGAAGATAGTATCCTCTCTTGAGGATGGCAGGTATAACACTCTGTTCATGAGAGTGGTCCTTAGTAGCTAAGGATGGCCCTGCAGATGCTACTCTTGCATGGAGAGTACTCACATTCACTTGTGAACGATAGTATCCTCTCTTGAGGATAGTAGGTATAACACTCTGTTCATGAGAGTGGTCCTTACTAGCTAAGGATGGCCTTGCATATATTACTCTCATGGAGAGTACCCACATTCAGTTGTGGATACCATAGATTAAACACTCGCTCAGGAGTGGTCCTAACCTTAGTGGTATGGATACTCTATGATGAGTCCTCATGGATGCTGGGAATAACATTGTGTATGCAGTCGAGATCTTCCTTGCAGACTATACTCTTATATGGAGAGTATGCCTACATTCATATGTAGATGCCATAGAATAACACTCACGTGGGAGTGGTCCTAACCTGTGTGGTATGGATTCTCTATGATGAGTCCTCAGACGACGTAGTATAACACACACTTGGGAGTGGTCCTAACCTATGTGGTATGGATGTTCTATGATGGGCCGACATTGTGTATGTGGTCGATATCTGCTCTGCACACAATACTCTTACATGGTAGAGTATACCTACATGTGAGTGTAGATACCGTAGTATAACACTCACTTGTGAGTGGTCCTAACCTGTGTGGTATGGATGGGTTACGATGAGTCCTCACAGATGATATGGCCAACACTGGGTGTGGTCAAGATCTACATTTAGATGTAGGTGATTCAGTTGATCGATTTCATGGATCATGCTAATGGAGGATTGCATCGTCCTTTGACTTATGTCCTAAAGTGATCAGGATTGATCATCCCGTAAATAGATCATGTGTACTGCAGGTAGCGTGGTGGCGACGGATCAAGTAGATCAAAGTACACCAACAAAGGGTCAAGTAAATTGAAGTGAGATTGCAAAGGATCAAGAAGGATTGAAGTGCTATTGTAAAGGATCGAAAGGATCAAAGTGTTGCCACAAAACAATCAAAAGGATCGAAGTACTGCTACAAGGGATCAAGAAGATCAGAAGGCTGCTGCAGAATATCGAAGTGCTGCTACAAAGGATCGAGAAGATCAAAGTGCTTCTAAACAGGATCGAGAAGATCGAAGTGCTGCTGCAAAGGATCAAGAAGATCAAAGTGTTGCTGCAAAGGATCAAGAATATAGAAGTGATGCTGCAAAGAATCGAGAATATCGAGGTGCAGTTACAAAGGATAGAGAAGATCGAAGTGTTGTTGCAAAGGATCGAGAAGATCAAAGTGGTGTTGCAAAGGATCGAGAAGATAGAAGTGGTGCTGCAAAGGATCAAAGTACTACAAAGGATCAAAAGATCAAAGTTCCACTGAAAAGGATCTGAAGATTGAAGTACTACTACAAAGGATCTAGAATATCGAAGTGCTGCTATGAAGGATCGGAAGATCGATGCGTTACTGCAAAGAAAGTATCAAGTGATCATGTGATGCAGAAGAGTAACTATTCCAAGTTACTAATTGTGAAAACTTCCTGTGATGTATAGATGTATCTCCTCAATGTACTGTTGTAATTGTCTCTCTGTTCTCCTATAGTCTGTGATGATGTTGTCAGTGGAATAACCTTCTCGTTAAGGGGGAGTGTTGAAATATTGTAACTTCAAAGGATATTCTAAATGTATTTTTCTGATGTAACCCAAGGGAGATGTTATTATTCCTTCGACGGGGTGTTACTATTGTATTTGGTCATCATAGAGTCATGAGGTAAAGCCTCCACTTATGTCGGGTCTTTAGTATCCTAATAAATAATATAATATACTATTTTTGAGTATTCCTAGGTGAAGTCGGCCCAAAAATTTTATTGGGGCCGACTTGTTTAGTGCAAAAATCAATGGACACATATGTATAAATAGAGGAGCTGTGGTTCTTATTTGAACACACACTCACTCACTTGTGTAGTGCATAGGAGAGAGAGAGAGATAAAATAGGAGGAGGAGAACTACTGGTTTCAAGGTTGTCTTTTATATATCTTATACAGAGGAAGTTTTTGCTGGGTTTTCTTCCCCTTGAGGGTTTCCCAGGATAAATGTTGTGTCTATCTTGTGATTGTGTTTCTATTAGTGATTCTTAATATCGTGCTGTGATTTTTGAATTGAATACTATTGAATCTAGTCTAGAATATGAAAACTTAATAGGAAGGAGATATAGGTGATGTCCATTTAACTCCAACAAATACAAACATGGCTTTCACAATACATCGATTTGTAGATCATAAATAGTATGTGATATTTATGTTTACATATATAAATTTTTTTACTCCTATTTGTAGAGTATAATTAGTATGTGTTATTTATGTCTACATATTTTTACTCCAGGTCGAAGGATGAAGGATAGCGATGTATTTAAGGGAGAAATCACCAACGAAATTGATCCAATCATTCACAAGTCCAGACTGTATAGCACTCATTTGCTTATTCATGTCATTGATATTTTTTTCTAAATGATGATTTTTGTTTTAAATTTTTATTACCTTCCTAAATTAAAAATAAACAAATAAAACAAAAAAAATTAAGAGAAATGAAATTAATGAAAACGAAGATAAACACTTTGAAATTGAAGACACAAATTGATTAACCATTTTTATACGGTTAACAACTTAAATCATTCCTGAAAACAATTTTAGTCATCCTTAAGATTTCTACTTTTTTATCTTCCAGATCGCACAAAGCACTGGAAGAGAGCATACTTATTCGAACCAAAAATTTGAAAACAAAAACTGAAAAATGACATTGTTTTATTGATTATCCTACCTATTCTATGTTAATTAGGAATTGGAAATTATTTACCTGTAGTCAAATATCCAATGTAACCATAGATGTAATGGTAATAGGAATATTCATAATTGGGAATTGGAAATTATTTACCTGTAGTCAAATATCCAATGTAACCATACACGTAATAGTAATAAGCATATGTTCACTTCCAATTTTGCGATTGAAAAATTAAAATATACAGGAATGTGTGAGACTAGTTTTTGAAATTGTGAATTAATGAAACAAAAACAAAAAAAAAAAAAACTGATCTAACCTGGTATTTACTTGAAACCATTGTTCAATGAGGCTTTCGTATGCATGATTTTCATCTTGATTTAGCTCACCCAAAACATCTTCTTTTCCCTCCTCGATCTCCTGTTCAAATAATTTTTCTCCATCTGATATACAAGATTCTTCGAATGCTGATTCTTCTTTCACTTTTGGAGGAGGGGTAAATAATTTAGTTGTTGTCAAGATATCCTCTTCTCGAGAAGAGGAGATCCCAGCTTTTGCTAGGATCTGAGTGAGTTGTTCCACACTTAAGTGTATCGTTAAAATCATCTTGTTGGTATTATTGTACTTCCATGTAGATCAAATAAAAACATAAAAACAAATTGAACTCTAAATCTAAAACTATAAAAACTAATGGCAAAAATAAAATCACTCTTGCAGAAAATTAAACACACTCCTATAAAAATGCAAGTAACATACTTAAAAACCAACTTAGAAATAAGGAGAAATCAAAACTAGTGCATAATGAAATCAAGACAATCTCCCAACTAAAAAAATGTAAAAACAAATTTTCATTAAATAAATACTCTATCTTGTAGGAAAAAATAAACAATTTACAAAAAAAAAACACTCTTACATGAAAAGTAAATCACACTTGCAAATAGGAAACATATTTACATTCCAAGGGAGCAACAAGGATTTGGGGTGACCCACCAAAGTGGATGCATCAGGCTGTTACAATACAAAAATTCTGTAGTGAAGTCGTCTTTGCATCTTATCATTCCCCCTTCCCCTTGTGTAATTATAAAAGAAACCTATCTATGTATCTAAACTCTGGTCCCATTTTAGCACCTCCTCGACAATGGCGCCAAAATGTTTAGCAAAATGTATGATAGTAATTTCAACATAAATCATCAATATGAGAAGAGCGTAAACTTATGAGGTACATGAAAAATATATGCAGGGTCAGAATAACACTAATTTAATCTACTATTACATGCTAATCAAACTGAAAACACATGCGACTAAAATGTAAGAAAACATGCTATTAATCTAAGAAAACACATAGGACTGAAATTGAACCTAGTTTACGAAAGCTAGAAATTGCATGAAAAGAAATCTAATCTAAGAAAGCATGAGATTGTGTATAAATAGAATTAACTAAGAAAGCATAAATTGCATGAAATAAACTAATCAAAAAAAATTCATAATAAATAAATCAAAATCAATATGGAGAAATGAAAATGTGTATATTAAACCATCAATCCATTACATAGCAATCCAATCCATTGTTAACTCTCAAAAGGCATAAATAATTTCTCTACTTCCACACCACTAAAGAGGCTTCCTCTCAAATAAGGAGAAAACTCTCTTATTTATACATGAATGTTTTAAAATATAGATCCACTTTTCTCTCAACCCATTTTCCATAATTACAAAATATTTATCCCCTCAAATCCTCACAAATCCTCACAAATTCTCTCATGATATTCCTCTTTGGAATTATCTTGAATAATTATCTCCAAATCTTGAAAAGGTGGAGGAAATATTTTAGAAGATTTTGAATAATACATTTATTGAAAATCTTCAAATATTCCTACACATCACAAAGCTCACACAACTTTGAGATATAAATGAAAACAAATTAATTTTATAATATTTAATCATAAACTCTCTTAAAATACTTAAAAATAAACTAATTTGAAAAATAACAAGGTAACCCATATTTATTTATGAAAGTGGCATAAAGAATGGTTAGTGGAGTGATGAATAGGGATGAGTGTGAGGAATAGTGAAGGGAAAAAGGATGAAAATACAACATTTGGGTGACCAAACATTCCCCCTCAATTGAACTTGTTGCATGTCCTCATGCAACTGTGTATACACGTTTTGGCTTTCCATGATAATAGTTTTAACAATAAATCATTCCATGATGTGAAATACATAAGTAGAAGCTGATTTTACTTATGGTTGGTTCGTGTGTGACAAACAGGATAAATGTTGGTTCTTTTGTCAACACCATTCATTTCTTTTACTTGTTTTCTTATGGTTGGTTCTTGTGTGACAACCATGAATATGACAAATGTTGGTTCTTGTGTTAACACCATTCATTCATTTTTATGGCTGCAATACATAATATTTGAAAGTATAGATACACTGGAAATGATAAGCCATCAATGTACATTTTATTCATATTTATGAATCATGCCATAACTAGATCAAATTGTAACAAAGTGTAATTTGGAAGAGAAATATTGGTCAATGGTAAATGAGATAATGGTATGTGTAAATGGTAATGAATATACACCCCGCCCCCAAACTGAAGATGTGTTAAGTTTATGAAAATGAGTAAGGGAATGCAACATGGCGAGGGAATTTTCTAGTATTGTGTCATGGGTGTCATAATTTCATCCTATGACATCTCAGGGGTTAACTCATACTATTTCAGGAAGCTATTAACAAAATTTTTATATTAAAACATGGAAACATGTGAACCTCTTATGAAGAAGAGGTTCTCGAAACTATAATATAGTTTAATGTTAGGAACCTGTGTCAAACCTTCTCTTTACTTTGTTAGTATATTGTTGTTGGACGCATATGTTTTGTAAGTCGTACAATGAGTATACAGTATTATCCCACATTCATGGGGAGTAATAGTTGTTTGTATTAGACTTAGTATATAAGTATGTGTTGATTCCAGTGAAGGAATCCACAAGTTATTTGTATTGATCATGGTCAAAGGAGGTTCCCCCCTTGAAGTGGCATGTGATTAATAAATTCCTTCCATGTTATGATATTTCTATTATATCGTGCATTTTCATTATTTATTACAGGATATTTCTCTCATCTTGTATTAGAGCAGTTTCTTGGCCTCGTTAGGTGGAATTTTTGCCAAATTTGTTTCATAGTGGCTTCCCAGTGCTGTGATTATTTTAGTAGTTCTTCTTCTTTGAATCCATATTGTTTATTTGAATTGCAAGTTTGGATTAAGGAATAACCCATATCCTCTTAATTGTGGGAGGTACCTGGGCATAGCCATAAAACACATGTGAGGAGTACCACAGGAACCCTGAAGTAGCTGGCGATTGAGAGGACCTTCTAGAGAAAACAAAAAAAACCCCTACATTATTGACTAGTTCCCACTCATGAGGTAAACCAAGAGATGTCGTTTATGGAAAAGAGGTTATGAGTTTTAGTTGAGCCATGGAGTGAGGGGTACTTCCCCAATATGCAAGTCGTTAGACATCATTGGTGGATGAGTTAATTCCCTGAAACTTTAGGAAGTCGAACATACCTGGGGTCCATATATATTTTCAATAGATAAATAGCATATTGCATCTTTCCAAAGCCATCACAGATCAATTCCCAAAAAAAAATGCATAAAATTATTGGTTTTTTCCATATCTTCTTTGCTTTAGCACCGTTTCCCTTGAAAATTCACTAGAACCCCTACAATTCCATTATGTATATTCCTTCCTTGAGGACCCTACCCAAAATTCCACTTCCAAATACAAACATCCCACATTTTTCTAATTTTAGGGTTTTCCATAACTCTTCGATTCTCACCCAATCTCCTTTAATTTTTTCCACAATGTTCATTTCCTATTTTGCTTCCTTGTCCCTCTTTGCTAAATTTTCCTATTCTTTCACCCCGCTTATGAAATATCCATTTTCCACTTCCCTATCTTTTAGAAAGTGTCCAAAACCTATTCAAACCCCAATAACCCATCAGAGTTTTCCCTACTCCAAAATCTTTCTTTTCTAAAAAAAATTATGTTTTTCTTTTTCTACACATGAAAAATAAAGATTACAAATTTATGTTTTTTCGCCATATATTCTTTTCTTTAGCTCTGTTTGCCTTGAGAATTCACTAGAACCCATGAAATTCCATTATGCATTTTCCTTCCTTAAGGAAATTATAAACAAATTCCACTTTCTGAATCCATAAATCCCATATTTGTCTATTTTTAGGGTTTTCCATAACTTCTTTGATTCTCACCCAATCGACCTCAAATTTTCCAGAGTGTTCATTTCATATTTCTGCTTCCTTTTCCCTCTCAAATTTTTTTTCGCATTCTTTCAAATCACTTCTGAAATCCCCATTTTTTACTTCCCTATCTCTTAAAAAGTGTCCAAAATCTAGTCAACCCCAATTACCCATTAGATTTTTTCCCAACTCCAAATTTTCCTTCTCCAAAAAAAATTCTGTTTTTTTTTTCTACCCATTCCAAAAAAAAACTCCTACTTATTGTTATCACTTGCGTAGGAGCAAACAAATAAATGGAATATGAACTTGTCTCCCTCAAGACAAAACCCCAATATCTAGATGAAAGAATTCCCAGCCTCCATCTTCAACATTCTTCCATGAACAATAGATGAAATCCAAAGTCTTTTGCAGACATTGGGTTCTCTTCTTCTGAGAATTTTCATGGGTCAAAGCTTGATTTTCCTCGCATCAATGGTGATGATTCGACTGGATTGATATATAGGAAAAACCAATATTTCAGTATGCATAACACTTTTGATGTCAACAAAGTCCCACTTGCATCCTTTCATTTGAAACACAAATCCCTTCAATGGTTTCGTTGGTACATCAAGGCTCATGAAGAGCCAAAATGAACATATTTTTTCCAACTACTTTTGTAATGATTTGGACCTAGTTATTTTGATGAATTCATAGGAGAACTCACTAAACTTCTCCAAACTGGCACTATGAAGGAGTATCAGACATAATTTGAGAAAATAGCTAATCACACCAAAGGATTGTCTGATGCATTCTACAAGAGTTGTTTTATCGATGGTCTGATGGATGAAATCCGATCTGAGGTAAAAATGTTCTATCCCTGCATAATGATGGAATACCTAGTATTGGATAAATTGGAGGAGGACAATATCATAGCTCAACAACACTCAAAATCCACTTTTGTTCCATTCAGAAATATGGTTTCCCAAAGACTTCCAATCATGCCAACTCCTAGAACCACTCCTATGAAGCATTTGTCTAAAGTCGAGATGCGAGCATGTAAAGAATAAGGGCTTTGTTATAATTGTGATGAGGAATTCACCTGGGGACATAGATGTGTTAGGAAAAATCTCTACCTATTGGATGTGGATTCTCCAACTGCACCTAAAATTTGTGAAGATGCTCGGGATCTAGTAGATGATCTAGTTGGCATTCAGTAATCATTTGTTCACCCTTCTTCTCAGGATGACCACCCAAAGATATCTATCAATGCATTATCTGACCTCACCGCCCCAAAACCATGTGGGTCAAGCATTTCTTCAAGAATATCCTTCTTACAATACTCATTGATTATGGTAGCTCTCATAACTCCATTGAGCCTCACATCTCCAAACAGGCTGATTGTTTTGTCCATCCTTACTCTAGCTTTGAAGTCATGATTGCCAATAGGGGGACCTTACCTTGCAAAAGGAAATGTCTCAATGTGCGTATCTATATTGAAAATTATAAATTACTCTATGAAATGTTTTCCTTACCCTTATGTGGATGTGATGTGGTTTTGGGTGCTCAACGGTTATGCACACGTGGATCCATCGTATGGGAGTTTCCTTAACTTTGGATGTAGTTTTCAGTCAATGGGAAAAAATAAACATTGAAGAGATTACAAAAGGGTCTCTCAACATCATCAATTCACATCACATGGAAAATATCCTTACAAAGAATTCACATGGTTTCATCACTCATCTCCATTCTATTCATATGCAACCATCAATGGTCTCCACTACTCCCTTGGATCAACAACAAATTTTAGATCGATATGCATGTTTCTTTGTTGAACTGGTGGGATTTCCACCTTTAATACCAATGAACAATTGTATTCTTCTCCTTCCTGGATGTTAGTAACCCGTGTCAACCCTTCTCTTTATTTTGTTAATATATTGTTGTTGTATGCATTTGCTTTGTAAGTCATCCCGTGAGTATATTGTATTATCCCACATTCATGGGGAGTAATAGTTGTTTATATTATAATTAGTAAAAATGTATGTGTTGAGGAAAATGAAGGAATCCATGAGTTATTTTTATTGAGCTTTCTCAAAGGAGGTTTCCCCCTCGAAGTGGCCCACGATCAACAAATTCCTTTTGTGTTTTGTTATTTCTGTTATTTCATGCATTATCATTATTTATCGCAGGAGGTTTCTATCATCTGGTATCATAGAAATATCTTGGGATCGCTGGGTGGAATTTATACCAAATTTATTTTATGCTATTTTCCTAGCACTATGATTATTACAGTAGTTCTTCTTATTTGCATATTTATTGTTCGTTTAAATTGCAAGTTTGGATCAGGGAATAAACCCTATTCAATTAATTGTGGGAAGTACCTAGGCATATCCCTAAAAATCATTGTGAGGAATACCATAGGAACCTCAAAGTATTTAGCCATTGACAGGACCTACCAACGAAAAGGGAAACGAACCCTATCTGATTGACTAGTTCCCACCCATTAGGTAAACCAAGATTCATTGTTTGTGGCAACGTGGTTATCAGTTTTACCAGAGTCGTCAGGTGAGGTGTACTAACTCAATATGCAAGCCATTAAGAACATTGGTGGTCAAGTGAATCCATTGAACCTTTAGGAAGTCGAACATACCTGGTGTCCATATCTATTTCTAGTTGATAAATAGTAGATTACATCTATCAACAACCATTACAAAACAATTCCATCGAAAAAAATGAGTATAAATTTCTATTTGTTTTCCATATAATCTTTTCTTTACATTTGTCTCCCTTCAAAATTAATTGGAACCCCTACAATTCCATTGTACATATTTCCTTCCTTGAGGACCCTATCCCAAATTCCACTTTACGAATCGAGAAATCCCACATTTGTCTATTTTTAGGGTTTTCCATAACTTCTTCGATTCTCACCTAATATCCTTCAAATTTTGCCACAATGTTCATTTCCTATTTTTTCTTCCTTATCTCTCTTTGAAACAATTTCCCATTATTTCACCCCGCTTCTAAAATATCCATTTTCTTCTTCCATGTCTCTCAGAAAGTGTCTAAAACCTAGTCAAACCCCAATTACTCATTAGAGTTTTTCCCAATTCCAAATTTTCCTTTTATAAAAAAAAATTGTGTTTTTTTGTTTTCTACCCATCCACCCCCCCCCCCCCCCCCCNACACAGGAGAAAACAAACAAATGGAAGAAAAACTTCCCACCCTCAAGACCAAACTCCAATATCTGGATGAAAACATTCTCGGCCTCCATCTTCAACATTCATCCATGAACAATAGATGACAACCAAAGTGTTCTGCACACACTGGGTTCTCTTCTTCCAACAATTTTCGTGGGTCGAAGCTTGTTTTTCCTTGCTTAAATGGTGATGATATGAATGGATGGACATAAAAGGTAGAACAATATTTTAGTATGCATAACACTTTTGATGTCAAAAAAGTCCCATTTGCATCCTTTCATTTGGAACATGAATCCCTTCAATGGTTTTGTTGGTACCTCAAGGCTCATGAAGAGTCAAAATGGATAGATTTTTGCGAACTCCTTTTGCAACTATTTGGCCCTAGTGATTTTGATGACTTCATAGGAGAATTCACTAAATTTTTCCAAACTAGCAGGAGGAAGTAGAGTATCTCGGGCATATTATTTCATCACAAGGGGTTTGCGTGGATCTTGCCAAAATAGATTCCATGAAAATTGGATGCATCCTCATGCACTCAAGAGCCTTCATGGTTTTTGGGGGCTGAATGGGTACTACCACAAGTTTACCAAGGATTACAAGAATATTGCATCTCCATTAATAACTCTATTGGAAAAGGATGCTTTTAAATTGAAACATGTTGTTGAGTGTGCATTTGAAAAACTAAAACAAGCTATGTGTACCACACTTTTTCTAGCTATGCCCTATTTTTCCAAACCCTTCACTATTTAGAGTGATTCTTGCGAAAATGGACTTGGTGTTGATATGGAGTCGAGTTGAACATCCCATTGTGTTCACCAGCAAATCCATTTCCAGTAAGAATTTATCCACCTCTACACATGAGAAGGAAATGATGGATATTTTGTATGCAGTACAAAAGTGGAAGCCATACCTATTAGGGAATCATTTCTGCATTAATATTGATCACATAGATTGACATATTTCTTGGAACAACACGTATAATCCCCAACACAACATGAATGGGTTATAAAAATCATGGGTTCTGACTATGAGATCACTTACAAGAAGGGTAAGTACAACCTTGTCATGAATGCTCTTTCTCGCACATTTGAAGACCATGTTTCTCTTTCATATATTTCTATGCCTATTCCAAATTGCTTGCAATATGTTTAGCAAGGATATGTCAATGACTCTTCATTATCTGAAATCATCCAATGGTTGTCCAACAACCTTTCTATTGTACCGCATTACTCTCATTTCTTCCCCAAAGCACAGATCTTCAACAGGTTGTCTTCTATGAGCCCCATGCTTTTCCATCAACAAGGCACTCTAGGTTCTTCAAGACATATGAGCAGGAATGACATAACTTATTTTGGAAGGGAATGAAAAGGGAAATTTAACACATGGTGGATTAATGTGATACCTTCCAGTGCCACAAGGGTGAAATGACACTCCTTTAAGAATTACTCAAACCCTTTACCATCCTTACACAGATTTGGACATATATTTCAATGGATTTCATTGAAGGGATCCCTAAATATGGAGGGAAGACAATGATCTTGGTTATTGTTGATTTCCTCTCCAAATAAATTCATTTTTGTGCCCTTGGTCATCCATATACCGCCTCCTTAACCACATAAATTTTCATGGACCAGATCTTTTGTCTTCATGGAATCCATTTTTCCATTGTCTCAGATGGTGATGCAACTTTCAAAAGTAATTTTTGGACAGAACTATTTTACCACACTGGCACCAAACTAAAGATGAGTTCAAGGTATCACCCACAAATAGATGGCCAGAATGAAGTTATCAACAAATGTTTGGAAACTTATCTTCGTTTCTTCACCTATGAACAACAACATTAGTGGGAAATGTGCCCCCCTCTCGCCGAATGGAGGTACAATAGCTCCTACCACACTGCATCTAAAATGACTCCATATGAAGTAGCCTATAGTTAAGAACTTCCAGTGCTCCTTCCATACACCCCCAATAGTTCACCAGTTCATGCAATTGACACGGTTCTTTGTAACCAAGATCAAATTATTCACATTTTGCATGACAATATTCAAATGGAAAGAAATCGAGTGAAACAACAAGACGATCAACACAGTTCTGAGTGCACTTTTCAAGTCGGTGATATGGTTTTTCTTCATCTTCATCCTTACAAGTAATCCTCCTTGAAACTCAAAGGGCTTCATAAGCTAGCTGCAAATTTATATGGGCCATCTAAGGTTCTATAGAATATTGGGTCCATTGCTTATAAATTGGTGCTTCCTCCTCACGTTCACCCAGTATTTCATGTCTCTTGTCTTAAGAAATTCATTGGCACCAACATCAAAGCACAAACTATTTTACCAGAACTGGATAATGAAGGATCCATCATTTTAGATTCATAGGACATCTGAAATAGGTGCACTCATCATATTCACTCTTGATCCATCACAAAGGTATTAATTTAGTGGCACGACATGTAACAAGAGGATGCTAGATGGGAACCACTCCTTTAGATTTAACAACAATTTCCACATCTAAACATTTGAGGACATAGGTTTTCTATGAGGGAGGGGATGTTAGGAACCCATGTCAACCCATCTCTTCACTTTGTTAGTATAGTGTTGTTGGAAGCATATTCTTTGTAATTTGTCTTGTGAGTATATTGTATTATCCCACATTCATGGTGAGTAATAGTTGTTTAGATTAGACTGAGTATATAAGTATGTGTTTATTCCACATTCATGGGGAGTAATAGTTTTTTATATTAGACTTAGTATATAAGTACATGTGTTTCACCTGAAAAATCCACAAGTGCCTGATGACCCTTCTGAAAGCATAGCCCGAGATTCCTTTGGAATATTTTTTCCAACCCTAGGATGACCGATGCCATTTCTTAGTTATGATAGAGTGTCATCGGTGCTCTATCCAGTGGAGAAAAACACATCGAATACTATTTGTGTTTTAGCAACATGCACCGCCGATGCTCTTCCTTTGTGAGTACAAAGCATTGGCGCTGCTTCACCTTGAGCCAAGTGCATCGACGCTCTTCCTTTGTGAGTAAAGAAGATTCTAGAAGCTTCCTTACAAAATCCTCCATGGAATTGGTTCCTACTGGCTAAGGAGAGGTGGCATTTGCCTTCCTCACCTATTGGGATCACCTCCTATTCATTCCCTAAGTGAATCTCATGTAATTTGGCCTATAAATGAAGCCTTCATGGAGCGAGTGAGAGGAGGCCAAAGAAAGCACCCTTATGCTATTGGAATGAGATATGGATTATAGGAAAGATAGAGTGAGCTTATGTGTGAAGATATTGTTGTAAGTGTGAAGGATTGTAAATATATTGTAGAGGATAAAGACAGCAACATCAAGGCTTTATGGTTGTAAATTTACTCTCTTTTATTATTAATACAAAAGTGTTCCCATTTCCCATATTTAATGTGTGTTAATATCAGTTAAATGTTGTTAGACTCCTTGATCAATAACATAGATGATTAATTTTCCATGATACTCTCATCTCATGTTTTTGTCTTTTGATCTCTTTTGCAGGTACTAAATATTGCGAGGAAAACTTTGGAACAAGGACAAAGTAATCAGATCTGAGGTATGATTTTAGTTTCATGTTGATTAAATTGATTATCTAGGGAAAGTATATGTTGTTGTGTTTCTTTTTCTCTACACTTGCATCATAGAGGGTAGAGGAACAAGCAGTGTATGCACCGATTGCAAAATTCCTTGAAACAAAACTGGCAACCATACTGGGGAAAGCTTAATCCAGTCAGATTTGGGGAAGATCTGGTCAGATTTGGAGCAGATCTAGTTAGATCTATGATTATTGGTAACTTTCTCACTTATGAAGTTTACATTTTCTTCCTTATCTCATTTCAGTGGATGAGGTGAGTGATCCATCTTGCTTCTCTGTTAATTTCCTCTTATTGGAAGTTCCTTTTACTTATGTTAGTCCAACTCATTCCAATTTTTAGGTTTCTTGTGTAGATCTTTAATTTTTCCATCCATAGATCTGTCAGCACACTTAGCCTTATCTAACAGAGCATCGTTGCCTCATAGGCGCTTCTCTCCTATTGCAAGTCAACATTGTCAATGCCTTTTTGTAGATTACACAGAGTGCCATCGACGCCCTGTTGCAATGGACAAAAAGCGTCGATACCCCTATAACGCTCTGGTGTAGCCTGCTTCTCAGCGCCGAGGTAGGTCATCATACTGCCTGCATTTTGATTTTTTGATGTTTTTTATTTCTATGAATATTTTTAGTGTGTTTTTCTTGAGTGCTTGATTGCCGAGTATGGTGGTTTTGACACCCTAATTCTCACTTGTTGAGCTCAGTTGTAAAACATTTATTTCCTCTTTAGTGAAGAAGTCATAGTGAAAAAGGAATTGTGTGCAAATTCAGTTTTGGATTTCTTGATTAGTGTGGTCCATTCTCTGAAAAGTTTATGTTGAAAAAGGAAATCTGTAGCCTCTCTTAAATCAGTTTGTTTTAAGCTTCTTTATGTATTTTATGTTTAGAATTACATTCGAAAATACAAAAAGAAGCTAGTTATGTTGTCTTGTTTGTGCATAGGAAAGCTTCATTCTTGGCTTGCATCAGTGATTTAGACGACAAGTAGATCTTTTTGTGTGATTGAGTAGATTTAATTTTCATAATTATAGGCTTCATTTTATTTTCTTGATTTAGAGAGTTAGAGTTCTTATTGGTGAAAAGTTTTATACTTGAAGAATTCTTTAAAGAATTGCTTGTTAGATCTTGTATTGAGTTGGTGAAAGTAGTGTTGAATTTGTGTTCTTTTGAAGGAAAAATAAATGGTATATTCCCTACTCTAGATAGTTCTCATTGAAGAAAAGAAGTGCATCACATATAGAGTAAAATTTTCATTTTGAAAAAATACACCTCACAAACTTTGACTAACCACCCAGGTAAAATAAACAGTAGCTTTAGGCTAAAATTTTATAGAAATTTGAGTGATAGGATAGAGACGTGTTCCGACGTCTTTAAACATAGGAGATGTCGTTACATTCCTACATTGCATTCTGGGGTCTGAGTGGTTCCTCCACGTACCATTGGTATATAGAACGACCTTTCACATTGCCTTGAGTTATATTGAAAGGTACTTCACGTAAACAATTGTATATCGGAGGGCCCCTTTTTAACGATTGTGCATTAGACAACACTAATACGGATTTGAGCTCCCACGTACCTTGCGTATATCAGGAGACCCTACTAGGATTCCCAAACCATCTGAGGAAATCGATTTGGCCATTTTTTTGGAGCAATATACCGAGAACAACACTTGGGAAGCTACTACGCACGTACCATCTAGGTAATTGGGTGTTTAGGCAAGGGACGGTCCCAATCCTCCTTGTCACATTTCACTATTAGACCCTACGACATATCGCAAGTTGCAAAAACTTGACAATCCTGGTGAGATACCGACTATATTCAACCCATCCTCTCATTTAAGTCTTCTTGTAGCCTTAGCTTGCATAGTTTTATTTGTGTGTGTATTTCTTTTTTTGGACCTAGGGTAGAAAACTTTAGTCCTCACCTTGGCTGAGGAATTTGCGAGGAATTATTGTAGATTGCAGGGTTTACCTCTTGACTCTCCTCATGCCATGGAAGGACATGAAGGGGAAACCATGGAACGATCAGCTTCTACTGATGCTCGTATAGAAAATACTTCAGCTACTAAAACTAGAGAAGATTTCTCTATTTATAATAATCCTTTGGTCCAACTACCTCCTGCGGCTGACCCACCCTTTCGCTTTCCGATGGAGGGTCAAGCTAGCTCATTCAACTAGACATTCAACCACCCACCTTATGAAGTTGTAGAAGCAGAATATGGTCCAAATGCTCCTTTCTGGAGGACCTCTCTAGGACAGTCAATTGTTGATTCTATAACTACTACACGGGAGCCATGTATACTTTCCCTTTTAATGAGACGCCTTGAGAATGCTTTGTCAAATGAAGATTTTTTTCTAAGATTCTATTGAGTATTTGCAAAAATGCACATAAGATTTGAAAAATTCATAAAATTCGAGGAGGAGAAGTATTTATCCTCTTCCGAGTCCTTCAAGGACAACCCCACGTGGGTATCATGCCCTGTCACCATCTCAAGTAACTGTTCTTCCAGAATCACCGACCCAAATTTCGTTACTTAGAATCCATTTCACACCCCAACTCCTAGTTAGAATCTAGTTCAAACCCCCTCTCCCAGTCAGAACACCCCATCCGTTTTAGTTTCTCCAATAATTTCTACACCCAGGGGGCATTCCCCAGCACAATTTCCATCATCTACTGGAGGGACTATTTCTAGTATGGGGAATAACTTACCTAGAGTACCATCATCATCAAATATTCCTCCTCCTAATACCACTATGGTTGTATCTCATGTTGGTCAAGGAGGATCCTCATGGGTCCAACCTACCGTTACTCCACTTACTTGGGGATATACTTATCCCGGGAACCAATGACCTATGGTTCATCAAGCTTATCAACCAACACTATCGATGAAGTATACCCCAGAATTCCCTACCCTAGAAATGTGTTTTTCCCTTGGGTACAAACGAATTGGTCTAATGTCCCATCTTACATAGGAGCTTTCGTAAACACTACTGGAGGGTATGGTGGTCCACCCGGAGGCCTAGCATATGGAGGACACCTGAAAGGACCAAAAGGAACTGGAGTACCTGGAGGATTAGAGGATCCAGAGGACCTAGTGGACCACCACCCGGAGGGCCACCATCTAGAGGACCCCCACCTAGAGGCCCACCATTTGGAGGCCCACCACTCGAGGGACCACCACTTGGTGGACCACCTTATAGAGGTTCACCGCCTGGAGGAACCCCACCTGGAAAAACACCACCACCACCACCACTTGGAGGCCCATGCCCTGGAGGCCCACCTCCCTCGGGTGGCCCACCATCTGGTGGACCTTCTGGTAACCAATCACCAAATACACCAGCTGCGGGGGCATTGTCTATCCTCGTTTATCAATCTTCCTATGGTCCTACTGGTCCACAAATTCCATACCAGTATTACCAATATCCTCAATCCAATCAGCAATTTCCATTTCTGGCTACATTAGATTTTCCATATTTTTCTAGACTCATTAATGATCCTATACATCACAATCCCTCCTGGAAATCTGTTTCGGTCAAATTACCTTCGGATATACCAAAATTCGACGACAAACCCGATGAAGACCCTAAGAACCATGTGATGAATTTTCATATATGGTGTTCATCAAATTCTTTGATGGATAGTTCAATCCATCTATGATTATTTCAAAGAAACCTCACAAGTTTTGCTGCAAAATGGTATATAGAGCTACCAAAACACTCTTTTTGGGATTTTAATGCTTTAGCAATGGAATTCCTAACTCATTTTCAGCTACAAATCCAATATGAGATAGGTATAGACCTATTAACCTCACTTCAACAAACTAACTCAACACATATCTCTGATCACATCCATGAATGGAGACGAAGACGTAGGTTAATCAAGGCTCCTATTCCTAACCTGCTACTTGCTGATTGGTTCACAAAATCCTTACTTTCCCCTATTGCTAGAGATGTTTCCATGGGAGGTGATGATATGAAGGACCAAGCTATTAGCCATGCTCATTACTTAGGCTTGCTTTATTCCCAGTCAGGTACTCTGTATGATTTAATCTTGCATGCTCCTCGCCCCACATCGGACCCGTCGATACCTGCAACTGAACCACAGGCTGATGGCATCCTTGGTTCAGTTCAAACTCAAATGGTGGAAAAATATACCAAGAAACAAACCCAACCTGTTGCACCAGTAATCCAACCCACACATCCCCCCAAAAATGCACCCCCTCCTATTGCTTTCACCGAGGTAAATGTGGTTCAATCCGCTAAATATTCATGTGGAAAAAATAAAGGTAAAAACAAATAAAAAAAATCTGATAATCAACATGAAGGTAATAGACCACCAAATCCTGATGCTGATTCCGAAACTAAGAGAAAGGTAAAGTATACTTGTCTAATATATGGAGGTGATCATTTCACCAAAGAATGTCCTCGTCGAGAGGAAATTAATAAGTTTTTGAAAAGTTCACCCACCCCGGTAGTTCTTACGGACCCTTTCTCCACCCAATAGTAGTTGATTGATCATAAATATTTGCATGGGGATTCTTCATCCATTGATGAGGTCAAAATGATGTCAATTGAAATAAATAACCTAAATACAAGATCACATAGTTATGAACCCCCTCTAGAGAAGAAAACTGGTGAGTTTCCATCTGAAAAACATTCAGCTTCCACCCCCTCTCTAAGCAATGGTATTCACATTGAGAAACCTATGCCTGATGAATTTTTTCTCCCACCCAAGAGTACACTTCGTAAGTCCATTATCAATCCTAACGCATGTGCTTCCCAATACTATAACATTGTAGAATATTTGGCCCGGGAACCATGCACTATGTCAGCCCTAGAAGTACTCCAAACTTGTCCCACATAGTGGAAAAACGTACTAACAACACTTGGAGCCATGGAGCTTGAGAATAGTAACATCATTGCTTTCAAACTGGATTAATTTAAACCTAGGCTCTCACATCAATTGGATTTCCAATAATCTACCAAGGACATTGGGAAGACTATCCATCGTATCGTATTGGACGAGGGACCCTCTACTTCAGTCGTGTCTCTTTCTTGTTGGAGAGCCATTGGTTCTCCTAAGATTAATCATTCACCTACTACACTCAAGGAATTTGATGCTCGTGGATTTCAACCATATGGATTATTGCCCTCTCTCCAGGTAGAACTAGGGGAAAAATTAGTTTCCATTCATATTGAAGTCATTGATTCTCCTTTGGATTACAACCTACTCCTAGGTCACAACTGGTTCTATGCTATGCAAGTTGTAGCATCATTCGTTTTTTGAGATTGTCTAGTTCCCATTCCAAGGAAGGATTATTACGATATATCAATTATATTTCATCACACATAATTCTATTACAAATGATGTGAACAATGTTTGACTTCTGACTACCCTGCAGTATGAGAACATTGGAGTAGGCCTCATCAAAGAATATTCTCTCATGGGAGTCTTTACTTTTTCAAATCCTCCTCCTTCCCTGCAGACCACATCTATAAATATGCTTTCTACCTCTATCATAGACAAAGGAAAGTCTATCACTGAACCAACATCACTTACTCCTTTTGAGGAAGTCTACAATGCCATAAAGCTCCAGTGACCCCACCATCAATGACCATTTGTTGGTGGCCTCCGGTCCATGTCACCTAACATATTGGCTAGAAAACCCCCCCATCTCTTGATTATATTTCACATACATTTCCCTCTGATGAATCCATCATGGAAGTTATGTCTCTAGAAGAGATTCCTTGGAAATATCATCACCATAGATCTTCTTTCCTTCCCCCTTGCCATGTGGTAGAAGAGAAATTCACATCCGCGGTGTCATCTAAGATAGTCACGTACCCTCAATCCCCAACCCTCATCCATGGGGTTGAATTCGAGGGTAATTTATGCAATATTACCAAAACCATTCTGGTGTATATATCAATGAAACCCAGTGTTTAAAATATTATTTAGATATGAAAACATTATTCAACTTTATAGGTTCAGTCATATACGACCTTGTTCAAGGAATTTAGAAATGTCTTTGCTTGGAATTATGAAGAAATTCCAGGGATTGATCCCTCCATTGTTTTCCATGAGATTAAAAATTACCTTGGTGCCAAGCCAGTTTTCCAAAAATTATGCCAGGTACATCCACGAGAAGCAGCAGCCATTAAGGAGGAAGTTCAAAAACTTCTTAGGGTTGGCCTTATTTACCCTATTCCCTTGACTGAATGGGTCTCCAACATATTCCTTGTGAACAAAAAGTAGGGTACTATTAGGGTTTGTATCGATTTTAAGGATTTGAATCGGGATTTTCCAAAAGACAATTTCCTTGCCCCTTACATTGATCAAATTATTGACAACTGTGCCAGAAATGTCATCTTTCATTCATGGATGGATTTTTTGGCTATAATAAGATCGAAATTCTCCCTTGAGATCAACATAAGATAACTTTAATATGCCCATGGGGGACCTTCACCTACCGCAAAATCTTGTTTGGTTTAAAAAATGATGGCACTACATTTCAACGCACCATGTCATATGCTTTTCATGATATCAAACACATTGTGGAGCCCTATCTCGATGACCTTCCAACTCATTCCAAGCAGCCGGACCTTCATGTCGATCATCTCAGAGATATTTTTCTTAGATGTTATGATTTCAACATTCATTTGAACCCCCACAAATGCATTTTCTGTGTCGAAACTAGTCATCTGCTTGGCTTCATCGTGTCCAAGGATGGTATCCATATTGACCCTTTAAATATTGAAGCCATCTTGGCTCTACCCTCTCCCACTAATGTAATAGAACTCCAAAGTTTGCAAGGGAAGGAAAACTTTTTATGTCATTTTGTTTGTAACTATGCAGAAAGACACATGGATTCATGCGGCTATTAAAAAATGAAACTCCTTTTGTTTGGGATGACTTAGCACAACATGCAATTAACAATCTTAAACATGCTCTCACACGTGCACCCATGTTGCAACCACCTGATTATACAAGGGATTATTCTCTGTATGTGGTTGCATCCTTGTTGACCATTTGTATGGTCCTAGTTTAGAATGATGAATATGACCAAGAAAATGTGATGTACTATGCTAGTAAGAGTCTCCTTGACTCTGAAACCCAGTACTCGCATGTGGAGAAACTCGCTCTGGCCACGGTCATCACGGTCCAGAAGTTTTGTCACTACATCCTGCTCTGCATAACTACAATCTATGCAGATGCCAACCCCATGTATTATGTCTTGACTCGACAGGTACTTGGGGGAAAATACTCACGCTGGATTTTTATTCTCTAGTAGTTTGAGTTGGAATTTGATAAAACCACTTAGAAGAAGTCACTTGTTTTTGTTGAGCTCATATGTGACCTTCCACGTGTTATTGAAGAAAAAGAGCCCATCGATTCATTTCTGGATGAATTTTTGTTTCTCATTAGCACGACTGACCCTTGGTATGGATATTTCATTCTCTATCTCCAAACTCTACGGTTTCAACCCAACATTACTCGTGATGAACGTCATCATATCTTCTATCAAGCTAAGTATTATCTCATTTTAAATGATACCTTATACCACCATGGTGTCGATTCTATATTACGACATTGTCTCACCCACGAAGAAGCTGAAATCGTATTGAATGATTTCCACTTCGGAGCTTGTGGTGGTCACGTCTCTCAGTTGGATACTTTCCAGAGGATCTTGTGTGTAGGGTATTTCTAGCCTTTGATTTTTAAATACTATATTGAAAATGTCAAGAAATTCTGACCCTGGCAAATGTTTACAACTAAGAAGCGCACCCATCCCGCTCCACTCCATCCTGTCGTAGCAGTTGTCCATTTTGCAAAATGGGACATAGACTTCGTGCATTATAGGCCTATCTCAGCCGAGAGGCATGGCTACATTATTATGGCTATGGACTACTTTACTAAATGGGTTGAGGGTATTCCCACATATGACAAAGACGAAAAAACAACTGCATTATTCTTATTTAACCATATCATCACTAGGTTCAGGATTCCTAGGGCCATTGTGACCGACCATGGGTCACATTTCTAGAATAATATGATGGCAGAACTAAGTACAAAATTAGGGTTTCGAAATGATAACTATACGTCTTACTACCCTCAGGCTAATGGCCAGGTTGAAGCGATCAATAAAGTTTCAAAAACCATGCTTCAATGAATGGTAGGACATGCCAAATAAAATTGGCATTTGCAATTGTTTTCTGCACTTTGGGCCTATAGGACTACTATAAAGACCTCTACTAGTTTTACACCATTCCAATTTGTGTACGGACTTGAGGCTACTCTCCCGATAGAATGTGAAATTCCTTCTCTAAATATTGTTGTGGAACTTTTTCCTAATACCACTATAGATGAAGAACGATTTTTGTATTTGAATAAGCTTGATGAAACCCGCCGTGATGCTGCCTTCACTAATGAAGCACACAAACGGTGAATGAAATCCCAGTATGATAGATCTGTTCAGCCCCGCTCTTTAATTAAAGAGATATGGTCTTGACTTATGACCATAAACATGATAAACTGGGGGCAGGTAAATTTGAATCTATGTGGCAAGGACCTTACATTATCAGTTGTGTCTTGGAAAGAGGTGCATATGAGTTAGTGGACTACGATGGGATACCCTTGGGAGAGCCTCAAAATGGGATCTACCTTAAAAGATACTATTCCTAGGTCATCTATTAATCTTGCACATTGATCTAGGAACAAAGAATCAATCTCATCAAAGAATAATCAACAAATACTCATGAAATGGTGTTAATCCGAACCAGAATGGTTTCCTCTCTGTATATTTAATAAAAAATGAATAGTTACAATACCAATGTCAAGCAATAGTTTGAATCAATGAGGAATTTGAATACCTAAGGAGGTCATTTGAATTCAATGAGTGATTCTGGCTTAACTTACTGTCAGCCATTCAATCACACTCAGTTAACCACTTGACCAAAACCCTAATTGACTCACCAAACCCTAACGGAAGTCGGAGTGCAATAAATGACTGAATCTCAACTGAAGGAGATCAAACACATGTCATAGCAAGCCAACCATCAAGTGCTAGTGCTCCATGAATTCAATGAGCCCTGATGAGGTTAACTGAAGCTGAACTGATCATCAGAAGTTGGTGGAGGCACCCTATTGACTCCAGATCATTAAATAATACTAAAAAAATCATTAAATAATCATTAAATAATATATTTAATGAGAGGAGGCACCTTAACTGAATGGTTGAACTGATTGTAACTACTAGTTAGCAATTAGGTGCATTAATATCACTTAGATCACCCCCAGAGTGCTCCAGTTAGCCTCCTTGACTATACGTAGGCGTGGGTGTGACTGGATGATGGCAATTAATGCTCCACTAATGTCAATTAATGTCAATTATACTTAGGATAGTGGTTTAACTAGGACAATTTGACCAAAAAGAGTGTGTATGATAGTAAATGTCTCCAACACCCCCCCTTAAGCTATACTCAGGAAGAGTTAGAAAACATAGATGCATAAAAATGCTAGGGCCCCAAAAACAAAGGCCATAGGTCACCATGTATAATAAAGTAACTGCTTAATATAACCAAGGAAACGGGGAAAACCTCATGGGAAAAATACCCCCCCTCAAACTAAGCAGTAAATCAAGAATTGGTTCNTAAGCCTGTGAATCCAAACTAAATGAATATGTCTGGAGGAATCTTCCACTTTGGAAGAATATCAATGCACTCAACTGAATCAGAAATATAAACAACTGCACGGTGAAAACTGGACCCATGTAGAGTAGCTAAATCATCTGAAGAGAGAGAAAAGGTTCTTGAGGATTTGAACCATGTGTGGAACACTCAAGAAACCGATATGTTGTCCTGAATTCTCTTCTCCATGGATTCCAATTCCTATTTGTCGCATTTTCCTTCAATTTTTACAATCTGTTTTTCCAATTCCTCCACTCTTCATCTATTCCCATCACTACCACTACCCCATCCAATAAGGAAATGACTCCTGACATTCTACATTATATAATAATGATATAGAATTGAATAGATTGAGTAACAAAGCTTCCCTTATAGGAGCTCACCACTAAATAGAAAACTGGTCAAAATCTGCTGCCTTCCCTTGTCTAAACCTTCAATACCCAATTGAGGAAGAGGGCCGATGGAGGGAAAAACCATTGAATCCAGAGCCGTTTTAGCTAGCGTTTTCAACAAGAAACAATGAACAGGAGCAATTTCAATTAAATAAACTAGCATGAGTGAAAACTAAAGAAAATCCCAAACCCCCAAATATGAAGAAATCTCCAACACTACCGAAAATGAATTTGAAAGTACTTGAAAGAGGGGGTATATTTGACTACGTATGAGACCTTACAATCATTGACCTTTGGGTGGATGTATGGGGTATATTCACTCCTAGGGTTCATGCATATAATCATGATGGTATCATCAATAGTAATTTCAAATCTAGACTAAAATTTGTGCTCTAAAGCTACTCACTTGCACAAAATCGTGATTTTATCAACTAAAATATGGAATTTCACAAGCTTTTAGTTTGATGGACTCGATAAAATAACCATAAATGAGGTGATATGATGGAAATATCTGGTACTCAACTAGTCCTATTTTCACGCATGATGAGATAGGACATAGCCCCGCCTTATAATAGTTTTTTTGTCAATGTTTGAACAAATCCAATCATGCCACTTGTGTACTTCTACGTTTATGGTTTTGAAGAAAGTATTTCTTATATACTTTTATGTCAACCTATGATTTACTACTTTCTGCCTAAATTTTAATGAGCTATGGGCAGGCTGGCAATGTATAATTTTTTAAAATCTTTTATATGTCAATCTTATCATTAATTTTTGTAATTTCTAATTTTTTCTATATATTTTTTTAAATAATGAAAACCTATTTAAAACAAAACACTCATAAAAAAAACATAACATAACCAAAACAATTATAACTTTAAAATTTAAAAATTAAAAATTAACTTAAATAATTAAAAAATATTAAAAAAAAACCTCAATTTAAGTAGTAAAAATCATGTATCAAAAAATTTACCAAGATTTGTAATACCAAGTACAAGAAACATGATTATTCAGAGATTTATCATTTCTATATCACAATTCCTATCCATTAACATCGGGTGGCAACTATCCAATTCAACACAGACATTGTTTTTCTTTACCCATGACACCAGGAAACAACTATCCAATTTAACACAGACATTGCTTTTCTTTACCCATACTAGTTTTTTTTAGAACCACAAAACATGAAAATATAAATTTCCATATTGCAATTTCAACACGATAAATCAGAGAAAGATGTTAAGATTTCATATGCTAGATGTCACATGCCCCAATTTGCAAAAACAATTCAATGATATTTGAGGAACATTGTGATATATTTTATGCTAAGTTTGTAATTTATGACCAAGTGGGGTCAAGAATAATTAATGTAATTTAGAATATTTTATTTATAAATAAATAAATTATGAGACAACAGCTCAGGAAAGATGTTAAAAGAGTGTTTACTGGTCACTTGGTGGAGGAGACTGGCTACTTATAGAACTAATTTTTTTATACTAGTATTATTTATAAAACAAAAAACTTACAGTTTAATAAATAAACATAGGTATAGTAAACAGATTATCATCTAGGGTTTAGGTTAAGATAATTTTCAAGAGAATATTATAACATTTAATTTTTAGACAATATGTGTCTCTGATTTAAGACAGAAGTTTCTACTGTAACCTAAATACAACTACCTAGGTTATTGAATGATAAACTTAATCATATTCTCAAGCTTGCAGTATTTACCCTAAATATTCCTTTATAAGAATCAAACAACTGTAAAATTTATTAAAAGAAAATAATAAAACAGAGCTAAGAATTTTTTTTCCTTGTAAAATTTATTCTTTCCCGAACTGTAGGGTACTCTTATAATTCACCCTCTTGAGCCAAAACAGAGTAAAATATTACTCTTAAACACTGTAAAATTTCCCATAAAACATTGCACTAGAAATATTTATAAATACATGATAATAATTAAAATATTACATAAACAATTTGTTAAAAACAAAATCAATTAAGAAGAAATGGCTCATAGCCTTTAGAACTAAAGGCCGAGGCTCAGGCCTGTTAACAAAACTGAACTATACAATATATATATATATATATATATATATATATATATATATAT
>LPNX010033234.1:46767-93596 GCA_001517045.1 Pseudotsuga menziesii
TCCTGACTGATTCACAGTCTTTTATTACCGACTAGAATCTACTATAAAAATTAAAAATTAGCTAGACAAAGGTCGATAGCCTCGTAGGGCTTAGAGCTGAGCTCTATAGAAAACATTAAAAGAAGTTACATTGTTCAATCCGTAAAGGAAGAGACATAAAAAAACCATTTTCCATCATGACTACTAGAGCCTTCTTCATCCCTACACAAAGTACCCTGTAAGGGTTTTGAAACTTATATAGAAAAAAAAACAAGCATTGAAACTTTAAGCTAACAGGTAACAAAGGCCATGCCTTTTCAACCGCAAGAACCAACTTCCAACAACCACAACAATGTGCAGGATGAAACCCTTGTTTGCAACCATTGATTACCAATTTGTATGCTTGAGTGAAACTGAAGGGTAATATTTCTTCCACCTATCGAGCTGGAGCCTGGAGAAGGATCTGCAAGTTACAAGCCTCATTATTATTCAACTCTTTCTTAAAATTTGTGAAAAAAAAACCTGTTGTAAAAATTAATCTAAAAATTGAATGAGGGTAAGTATTTACCTTCTCTAGTTTCGAGAGGAAGCTGAGGTGACATGGCCACTCTAGTTCGTGATGGTACCATGCCGAAATTCAAGAAGACTTTGAGTTACCACCATGAAGGAAAAACAAGAAAAACACGCAACCGGTGGAGAGTTACTCCTACTCGAACTCTGTCAGTCATTTTACAAGCTCAAGGATTTCACAGTCCTTGAGTCCTGAAGAAAAACCTTTGTCCACACTCGATGTAACTACATCAACCATTAAAAAGACCAAAAACTACTCATGACTTATCTCAAATAGTCACAACAATTGTTTAGGGAAGCAAGCTCCAAGCTTGAAGGCGGTTACAGATCTCCCATGGCCGTGAGCTCTTAGCTTGGCCAACAAGGAGGAACCCTTGGTCTGCAAAGCAATTGCATAGGGTTTGGAGTTATAATTCAACCCTTGAGTGGATGAAACTACCCCATGTGTCTTTCCAAATAATTTATCCAGCATGGGTAAATTCTACAGTCAGAGCTGCAACGCTATGAATTACAATCAACCATTAATCATTAAAACCATACATTGTTTTATGATTTCCAATGATATATATTTTTCCATGGAGATTAGCGAAGCATAGATTATAAATCATAATTTATGACATGAAGTAACCTTAGGCTATCCCAAGTTTAATTAAATTCTTTTAATTCATTTGCTAAGACATTGTATAAAGATAATGAAAAGACTACTAATCAACTTGCATGAAGTTGTAGTCATAGCTAAAGGTGCATTCAGTTTGAAATGAAAGATGCACATAAAAGAAAATAAGAGAACATCCTTATTTAATGAAAGACCTAGGATAAGGTAAAAATGATATACACCTATGGATGTTAAGTCGTAGGAGTTTTAGAGTAACTCTTATTCAGCAAAAATAGCCTAGGATGGTGGTTTAGGAACTACTAAGTAGTTCTTGTTTATGATTCATTTCATTGATGCTCAAAACTAGAATCCAATGTATGTTCAAACTAATCAAAGGACGGAGTACCATAAATGCATCTTAGCTAAAATAAAGATCAAGTTTGCTTTCTACAAAAGTATTTGGTGTTTTTGAACTCAAACCAAACAGTAATTTGATTGTTTTCCTTGGCATAGTAACTAGGAATCATTTTATAACTATGCTAACGTAGTTTATTATACTTTTATTCTAGGAGCCATATCGACAGAAAATAATTAACTTTACCTCATTGAAGACAAGCATCATATTAAACTTTTTCTAAAACTAGCATCTTAATCATGCTAGGGAAGTAGCTTCTCGACGTGAATTTAAATAACAACCTACTGGATCTTACTCTTACCTGCTAAACCTATAAGGAACCAGCAGTCCAATTGAGTTAGATGAACGCTAAGTAAGCCCCAATATCATACAAGAATTCTTACCTACTTGACAAAAGTTAATCATCAGTATATCTAGCAGCAACAAAATGCAAGTCCTTTTCTAACTCTGATAGAATTACAGTTGTTAAGTCATTAATAGCACTAACACAGTTTTTTAACATTACACCTATTAGTTTACAGGTTCTTTTAAGAAGAAATCCCATGTTCTTTTATAAACTGTTTCATTTTCCGCTAACCATTAGCAGTTACTTAGCTGCGACTTAGACATTTTATGTCACTTTAAAATTTTTAATTTTTTACAAATTTTTGGGTTATTACATGTGGTATCAGAGCACAAGGTTCAAACACTAGGCCTGAATGTACCTAAACTTGCTTATGTGGAACAGTAAATTTAAATAAATATGCTGATGTTGTTTTCTTTGAATGATACACCCAGAGAATTTTGTTTCTGAGTCAATGACAGGTATGGATAGATTGGAAGAATATGCAGATAAGGAATCTCCTTACACTAAACGAGATAATCTTCAAAAAGAACCTATACAAGAAGATATAACTAATAATTCTTCCGAACTACTACAAACAGTTAAAGAATTAAAATCAAAGATGGAATCAGTTAAGAAAGAAAATGAGAGGATTCTAAGAGCTCAAGAGGAGCTAAATCAAATCTTAATAGAAATATTTCATACTGAGGGAAAGGGTAAAAGAACTGAGTCTGAAGATATAGGTTATCAGCATAAAGATAAAAAGACTAAACAAGTTAAAAATGAAAGTAGCTCATCTTTCAAAGTATATGGTGATTTATATAAACAAAACTCTCATTATACTAGTGACAATAGTGAAGATAACCACAATACTAGGAAAAGAAAATATAAACCTTATGAAGAAATCTCTGGGGAGTTCAAGAAGATCAAGCCGCCAACATTTAATGGAGAAATTGAGAAGGGAGAAAAACATAAATTGGAGTACATTCAAGAAATATTTCAAAAAGAAATTTTTATCTAAACAATACTATGAGGAAAGGGCTAATGAATTCTATGAGTTAAAACTGGGTAGAATGAATATGAAAGAATTGAATAGTAAATTTCTAAGTCTGCTCAAGTATGTGCCATATATTGTGGATGAGAAACCTACGGTATAGTGGTTTCTCAGCTGTTTACCTTATCATATAAAGGACAGAATTGAGTATGACAATCTGAAAACTTTAGAATAAGCAATGAGAAAAGTGAATTTATGTTATGAAAATAATTGTAAAAAGGAGAGTATGTCCAACTGGAAGGCCAAAAGGAATAATGACTTTGAAAAAAAGAAGAAAGAGTTTGTACCTAATCAAAATTCTAAAAATAATAACACCAGAAATTTTCCTAGTAAGAATTTCCAAGGGAATAAAAGTAGTGCACAGACCAATCAGAATAATCAAAGGAATAAAGAATCTGTTAACAACCACAGTAACTATACAAAGAAATTTGAATGAAAGGAACCCATAAAGGATTGGGAATGCAACGGTTCGCATTATGCATAAGTCTTCCCCAATCAGAAGAAGACTGTTAACAACATACACACAATACAGGAGGAGATGACTGTTGGTGATCTAGTAAGGACAATGCCCAGGATCAATGCAACATTAGAGAACCGATAAGCAGATTATCAAACTTCCATGGTGGAAGTGGAAGGTAAGATAAATAAAATACCTATATCTATTTTAATTGATCCAGGAGCTATTTTAAGCTATATTTCTCCTAATTTAGTAGAAAAGTGTAAGCTTACAGTTGAAAAGTTTGCAAGTTCTTGGTTAGTTCATCTAGCTACTGGTGTAAAGAGAAAGGTAATTAGTTTTGTAAAGAATTGTGCAGTAACTGTGGATTAGTTTGAAACTTTTGTTAAGCTCAATGTACTACCTTTAGGTTCATATGATATATTAATTGGTATGGATTGGTTAGAGCAGCATAGGGTATTCTTGAATTGCTTTGAAAAAAACATTTACTTGCAGAAATAACGATGGAAAGTTAATAAATGTAAATGGAATCCATAGGAAAAAAACCGTAAGGAAGATCTCTGCTCTATAGCTTAAGAGAGTTGCTAGAAAAGGCTGTAAGGCTTATGCAGTAACAGTAGTCGATGAAGAAAACATTAACAACATAGATAAATTAAAATTGGAAGATATATTGATTCTAAAGGAATATTTAGATGTATTTTCGGAATAAATTTCGGGATTGCCTCTGAAACGGGAATTAGATTTTACTATTGACTTGGTACCTGGTGCAATGCCTAGCTCAAAAGCCCCTTATTGGATGAATATACTAGAATTAAATGAACTTAAGTCACAATTAAAAGAACTTATTGATCAGAATTACATTAGACCCAGTGTGTCTCCCTTGGGGCACGGGGGCTTCACTTTTTGACCAATATCCTATCACGTTAGTTCATATTGTGGGTTTTAAAATTATTAAATATTGAACCAATATATTGCAGGTATTGGGGGGATGAGGGGTTTAAGGTGGGGGTGGGTAGGGTGGTTTATAAGGATTGAGGTATAAAAAGGGGTGGAGAGGAGGTTTTAAGTATTGGGAGGGGGTTTCAACTAAAATATTTTGGGTCAATATCTCTGGAAATTAAGGGTATTCTTTAATATCCCACCATCGCACGTGATATGTGAGATGTTCACTAAGTGAAGTCCCCGTGCCTTGGGGGAACCTAACATCTTTGTTAAGAAGAAGGATGGAAAACTATGACTATGTATAGATTATCGCCAATTAAATAAAATGACTATCAAGAACAGATACCTGTTACCTTGCATAGATGATCTATTTGATCAACTACGTGGAGACACAGTGTTTTCAAAGATTGATTTACGGTCTGGATATCACTAGGTCCAAATCAAAGATGAAGAAATATTTAAAACAACCTTTAGAACTCGATATGGACATTACGAGTTTGTTGTTATGCCTTTTAGGCTTACTAATGCTGCAACTGTTTTTATGTGTCTGATGAATAATGTAATGCACAAATATCTGGATAAATTTGTGGTTGTATTTATTGATGACATCTTAATTTACTCAAAATCTAAAGAAGAACATAAAGAACACTTAAAAATTGTTTTGCAAGAGTTACGAGAGCATCAACTTTTGGCGAAATTTAGTAAATGTGACTTTTTTAAAGATAAAATCCAGTATTTAGGTCATGTGGTGACTAAAGAAGGAATTTTGGTTAACCCCAAAAATATAAAGGAAATCGAAGATTGGCCAGTCCCAAAAGATGTAACTAACGTCCGATCATTCATGGGGATTACTGGTTATTACCGGAGGTTCATCGAAGGATTTTCAAGAATTGCAAATCCTATAACCTCTTTGCAGAAAAAGGAGAAGAAATTTGATTGGAATCAGAAGTGCGAAGACAATTTTAAAAAGTTAAAAACATTATTAACTAGCGCACCAATTTTAAGAATTGATGACCATAATAAATATTTTATAGTATGTACTGACGCATGCAATGATGGTTTAGGTCGACTATTAACTCAGGAAGGACATGTCATTGCTTATGAGTCTAGGAAATTGAAGATTCATGAGAAAAATTATGCGACCTATGACTTAGAATTAGCTGCTGTCATACATGCCTTAAAGATGTGGCGTCATCATTTAATTGGAAGGAATTTTATCTTAATGACAAATAATAAAGGATTGAAATACCTGTTAGATCAACCTAACTTGAATGCTAGGCAAGCTAGGTGCCTAGCTTTTCTAAGTGAATATGATTTTGAAATTCAACACATTAAAGGAAAGGAAAATAAGGTTGCTGATGCATTAAGTAGAAATGAAAATTTGAATTTTATAGCAACCATCAGCACTTATACAATAGACTTGGAAGAACAACTTGAAGCTGGAATAGAACAAGATGAAAATTACTGAAAATTACAAGTAAAAGTAAAAGAGAATTTAATAAAAATTCTAAGTACAAGGTACAACTTGAATGAAAAAGGATTATTACTGTATAAATATAGATTATACGTACCTAATGTACCTAGGATTAAGCTGTTAATTTTAAATGAAATTCATAAAACTCGTTATTCAGGGCATCCGGGTTATCAGAAAACTATAACCATAGTAAGAAAGGATTATTTCTAGCCAAATATGAAAAATGAACTAGCAGAATATATTGCTAGATGATTTGAATGCCATCAAGTAAAAGCTAAACATCAACATCCAGGCGGGCTACTTCAGCCATTGCCTATTCCTAGCTGGAAATGGGAGATAATTAGCCTTGATTTTGTTACAGGATTACCTAGAAATCAAAACTTAAATGACTCAATAATGGTAGTAGTTGACAAATTGAGTAAATAATCTCATTTTATACCAGTAAAAAATACTTATAAATCTGCAAATATTGCTGATATTTTCTTAAAACAAATTTTTCGGTTGCATGGAATACCGAAGGTGATAATTTCAAATCGAGACCCTAAATTTACAGGTAATTTTTGGAAATCTTTGTTTAAAATTTAGTACCTCTTTCCATGCTCAAACTGATGGATAGTCTGAAAGAGTAAATTAGGTATTGGAAGATCTACTCAGAATGTATGTAAAGGAGCAGCCAGGTAAATGGGAAGATTATTTACACCTGATAGAATTTGCTTACAATAATCATTATCAAGCTTCAGCGAGTTATAGTCCTTTCAAAATTCTGTATGGAAGGAAATGCAATACTCCCATATCTTGGAGTAATCCAGTGGACAGGTTAGTATTAGGACCATAATTATTGAAAGAAATGGAATTAATTGTAAAACAGGTACAAGGTAATTTGAAAATTGTGCAAGATCGACAGAAAATTCAAGCAGAACTTAATGAACTCCAAAGGAGTTCCAGGTAGGCAAACATGTTTGTATTAAGGTGAGAACCAAAAAGAGTTCTCTGAGGCTGGGTAGCTGTGACAAGATAGCACATCGATATTGTGGTCCTTTTGAAATACTATCTAGGATCGGATAGGTAGCATATCAGTTAGCTCTACCACCAAATCTAAGAGTTCACAATGTTTTTCACATTTCTGTATTAAAAAAATATGTACATGATACTACTCATGTTATTAATTGGAACGATGTGCAAGTGGAACTCGAAGGAGATTTTCTAGTGGAACCAGATTGTATCCTCGAACGGAGGGAGATCTCGCTTCGAAAACGAACCATTGGTCAGGTGAAGGTGCAATGGAAGCACCTTAGTCCAGAGGAAGCCACCTGGGAATTGGAAAGTCATATGCGGGATGCATATCCAATTCTATTTCAGGGGAACTCTGAGGACGAGGAATAAATAACATCGAGGACGATGTTATAATTTAAGGGGGTGTGTATGTCACATGCCCCAATTTGAAAAAGCAATTCAATGCTATTTGAGGAACATTGTGTTATATTTTATGCTAACTTTTTAAATTTATGACCAAGTGGGGTCAAGAATAATTAATGTAATTCAGAATATTTTATTTATAAATAAATAAATGACGAGACAACAACTTAGGGAAGCTGTTAAAAGAGTGTTTACTGGTCACTTAGTGGAGGAGACTGGGTGGAGATTACACTGACAAGTGGCAGCATCCTCAAACTACTTCCAACTGTTGCAAGTGGCAACTTCCCTATATTTGTGGTCATGATTCCCTAAGAAAGTGGAATTGGAGCAGGTGGCTCATTAAATGAAAACTGACCCAGAAGACCTAGGCATCTCTATAAAATTTTCCATTGAAGACAACTGAGGCTGCTCATTCAGGGTGAATGAATTTACTATGAGAAATTCGATGGAGGGTGTTAACACAAAAAATCCCTCACTCAGCTCTACATGGCCTACACCACCCAAGGAAACCCATACACGACCTTTGTATCACCCCATTAGACCCCCACACCCTCAAAAAGGCTTAAAAACCCCCAAAAGGAGCCTAAATAACTCTCCTATGGGCTAAAGCCTCCAAAAAGTGGCTAAAACCCTTGAAAGGAGCCTAAAACCCTAAAAGGAGCTAAATTTAGGGTAGAAGGGGCTAAAATCCCAAAAAAGGAGCTAAAGCCCTGACCAAGGGCTTAAAACCCTAAAAATCCCCCAAAAAGCTATAAAAGGAGGGGTGGGGGTCACTCTTAAACGACTCTTCCCTTGCATACGGTTATGCTGCCCGTGGATGCCTTGAGACCCTTTGTCTCTCAAGCCACCCACATTCCCCTCTCATCCACTCATCTTCCCCATTGAGTTATAGCTCCTCCATTGCTGGGTGAGATAGAGAGGTGCTTCTTCCAGCCAGAGCATGGTGGCCCATTGCACCAAAGAAGAGGTATACCACTGTTTGTTTAAGTGTTTTCTTTAGTATTTTAGTCATTTTTTCTAACCCATATTTGCTTGCAGGTTTGATTTCTAACATGTTTTGTAAGTTTATTTCTGTTTAATAGTTGTTTGCAGGTTCTCAAAGCAAAGCCCTAACCTTGTTTGTAGAGGGGCTCACGACCATTTCTTTCTTTTCTTTGCTTTCATCTCTATCCAGTTTCATTTCTATTTTTCTTCTCTGCATTTCCACACAAGAACCTACCCTTCCATCCTATAGACAGAAAGGAGCCATTCCTACCCCTGTAGCAAGGAGAAATCCCTACTATAGAGGGGATTACTGAAGTGAGTTTGAGGGGTTAACTGCTGAGACTAAACTTATTGTAGCTATTAGGCTGAAGTTATTACTGTTGTGAGCATATTTGAATTACTGAGGTAATTGGACCAGTCAGGTGACAGAAGGTCTTTAGGACATATGCTTCACCCAATACTCTACCAGGAGGACCAGGAACAGGCTCGAGGGTCTTGAGGAAGTGCAGTCTAAGCTTCCTCCAACAGTTGGTTGGGAGGAACAGCCTCCTTAAGCTATTGTCGCCTTATCATTGACATGTTTTTATTTGTTTTCATGTTATTATATTTATTTACTGTCTTCAGTAAAATGGCTACTATTTTTTAAAGACATGCATGTTAGTATTTAATTAGGGTTTATGAAGAAGGGAGTAACTGTGTATTGTTGGAATTAGTAATTTGCAGATTATGTTAACAATAGTAGTAACTATGCTAAATGAGAAATAAATAGAATTAGAATTCCATACTGTATTTTTCCACGCTTGGCTCAGGCACTACTATAGTACAACTGGGTGTTTAGGTACATATGATGATTCTTTTTACTCTGAATGAAAAATGTAGCAAATTTCTGCTCTAGTTTTCTTATTATTTATTCTGTAAAGAAGTAGTAAATATTGTATGTATTAAATGTATTTACTTTAGATAAGAATTGAACATAGACATGTAAAAACATTTAGTAATTACACTAATAGAACTATTTTTTTATACTAGTATTCTTTATAAAACACAAAACTTACAGTTTAATAAATAAACATAGGTATAGTAAATAGACTATCATATAGGGTTTAGGTTAAGATAATTTTCAAGACAATCTTATAACATTTAATTTTTAGACAATATGTGTCTCTAATTTAAGACAGAAGTTTCTATTGTAACCTAAATACAACTACCTAGGTTATTGAATGATAAACTTAATCCTATTCTCAAGACTGCAGTATTTACCCTAAATCTTCCTTTATAAGAATCAAACAACTGTAAAATTTATTAAAAGAAAATAATTAAACAGAGATAAGAATTTTTTTTCCTTGTTAAATTTATTCTTTCTTGAACTGTAGGGTACACTTAATAATTCACCCTTTTGATCCAAAACAGAGTAAAATATTACTCTTAAACACAGTAAAATTTCCCATAAAACATTGCACTGGAAATCTTTAAAAATACATGATAATAATTAAAATATTACATAAACAATTTGTTAAAAACAAAATAAATTAAGAAGAAATGGCTCACATCCTTTAGAACTAAAGGACGAGGCTCAGGCCTGTTAACAAAACTGAACTATACAATATATATTGAACAGTAACCATTCTTTACTGATAGGTAAAACCCTTATTTCATTTACAAATCCTGACTGATTCATAGTCTTTTCTTACCTACTAGAATCTATTATAAAAACTAAAAATTAGCTAGATAGAGGTCGACAGCCTCGTAGGGCTTAGAGCCGAGCTCTATAGAAAACAGTAAAACAAGTTACATTGTTCAAGTCGTAAAGGCAGAGACATAAAAAAACCAGTTTCCATCACGGCTACTAGAGCCTTCTTCATCCCTGCACAAAGTAACGTCTAAGGGTTTTGAAACTTATACAGAAAAACAAACAAGCATTGAAACTTTAAGCTAATAGGTAACAAAGGCCATGCCTTTTCAACCGTAAGAACCAACTTTTGTTGGGGCTCGGACCTTGAAGGTCCTTAATTTTGGCAACTCCGCGGTTTTGGTGCGAAGCTTGTAAGCGGAGTTGCAGTCCAAAATAGTCTTAGGGGCTTCGGGGTTGGGTCAAAGCCCCTCTTTTTGTAAATGTATGATGGTTTTCAGGTACCCATGGTTTAATCCCATGGTATTGTAATAGTGCACTTGTATAAATAGGCACTGATGTAAAGGAGTCAAGTACAATTTTTGTTATGATATGATGTGATGCGAAGAAGCTAAGGTCTATTTTTGGGTTTAAGGTTAAGTCCCAGCTGAGTGCGTGGACAGCCTCTACAGCTGAGTCCACAGAGGGTTTTGGAAGAAAGGTTCTGTAGCTAAGTGCACAGTTTTGGGTTGTTGAGAAGATCTGTAGCTGAGTGCGTAGATCAGAACTATTGTTTTGTAAAGTGTTGAATATAAACATAGTTCTGTGGACGTATCCCCTACACTGGGGGTGAACCACGTACATTTTGTGTTGTGGTGGTTCTTTTTACTTTTGTTCATGTTATGTTTTTATGCATTTGACAAGTAGGTGAATGATAAGTAAGATACATTGCTAAGTACTAACTTCGCTGTGAATTCTCAGTTAAGGGTTAAGCAAGAAATTGTCTTTTTATCTAAACTGCGAAGCTATTTAAGTGAATTTCGAAGCTCTGTATTACATAATTATTCTTTGTTAAGGCTAAAGATATAGTAATATCCCTCTTTCGCCTGCAGAAACCTGATTCTGCGGCACCCCATAGCTGTTTCGGGTGAGACTACAACCTGTTCGTAGGTTGTTTCTGAAAGGGCCAACACTGTGGGTCTGTTTGTTGGTGTGAAGATAAAAGCATAAGAACCTGGGTCTGCCCTTAGCCCAACAAATTGGTTCCATTGCCGGTTGAACCAGTATCTGCTTCAAGAGGGATCTATGTCGTACCTGGAGGGATATGTTTTAGAGGCCCTCAGTAAAATAAATCAGTGACTGGGTTGGAGATACTTATCTGAAATTTGCTGAACAAAAGAATAAGGACCCTCGTCGTAGCTCAGACGACTTGTTGCAAAGGTACATTTTTACTGATATTTATGAAATTTTATTTGCTAGTATCTACATAGAATTGCACTAGTGGTTATCCAGGTTGACAGAAAGAAAGACAAACTTCAAAGAAGATTAGTCTCCTGACTGGACCCAGAAAGAATTAAGCTGTTGAAAAGTATGAACAACACGGTATCAAGAGTTGTTGACTTTTGGACAACGCGAACCCTTGAAGCATTTGTGACAGACTTCGCCATCGACACACATACTTCTTTCAGTGAAGCAGAAAGATAGTTTTTCAAAGGACCAAGGGGTAAGTACTTGAATTCATTCAGTTTAAAAATTGTAATTCTCTTGGATGAGAAAGGCATATTGCTTATCCAATCAGATTGCTAGATTTATTGCTACTAACTTATGTTTGGAAGCGAAAGTGACTTCGGCGAGCAAAGTGGTTTGCTTCGCAATGGTAAAAGATACAAGAAAACTCTTGGATCCTATAGCCTAGGCCAGAATATCGATTATACCTCATTAAGTCCTGAAGAATTTGAAGAAACCCCTTTTGTTAGAAACCCTCCTATAACTCTGTAGCGAAGATCTATTATCCTTGAGAACCCTTCGCAGTATGAAAGTAACCCTAGCCCGAGTAGTCTTGTCGTAGGTCAGTCCACCTCAGTAAGTTCCCTTTCTCCTATTACCAGTCTCCCTCCTCCTCCCCCTCCTCCCCCCCTTGATTCACTATGGCCCATATGAATGATGATATCAAGCTCCCAATTTTTAAAGGAACTAGATCAGAGGATCCAGAGAAGTTTTGGTTCTTATGCGAAGCTGTTTGGACTGCTAAGAATATTATGAATCAAAATACAAGAACAACACAGCTGGTCACCTCTTTCAGAGACCAAGCTTTGATCTGGTTTATGAAGTTTTCCAATACTCAGAACTATATCTTGGTTGATATTAAAAAAGTAATGATCAAAGAATTCAAGAAGCCTAAATCGGAGTCACAGTGTATAACTGAAATGAAAGAAATTTAGCAGAAGCGAGGTGAATTAGTTTGGGACTTTGATTAGAGGTTCAAGGTTCAGTTGGATCAATTTAGCTTCACTATTGGACTAGAACAGCATAAAGAATGGTTCATTGCAGCACTATTGCCTCATATCAGGACTCCACTTATGCAACAGAAGGTTGCTGATCAGCAAGAGGCATTGGAAATTGCTATGAAACTTGAAACAACTCCTATTGGAGATAATTCTGGAATAGCCCAGATACAGGCACAGTTAGCAGAAATGGATTTGGAGCTTCGCGACATGAAAAAAGGGAAATATATTCAAGAAGAGGTTTGGTGTACACAATGTAAGACAGAAGGTCATGACAAAGAACAGTGTCCTGCATTAAGAAATTATTTGAATATTGGTGCACAAAACCCGTTTAACCCTAATGTCCTATATTGTGAGATCTGTAGAACAACTGGCCAGCATCGACCTGAATATTGCTATCTGCTACAGAGATATGTTCAAGTACCTAAGAATCCCTACTGCAAGTTCTGTAAGTCAGTTGGACACAACGAAGACGAATGTCGTAGATTTGACCTCATGAGAGAGCGAACCTATGATGCTTATAGGGTACAACTCGATGCACAAGGCAATGATGGATATGGTTACCATGGTAGTACACCAAGTCAAGGGAATTTCAGAGGTCGTGGTCATGGTGGTATGCGTGGAAGAGGACGAGGCTAGATTATTTGCTATAACTATAATCAGACAGGACATATAGCTAGAGAGTATCAGAACCCAACTACGACATGTCGATATTGCAGAGCAATCAATCATGTGATTGAGCAATGCCCACATTTCATAGCCAAGATACAAGAAAGAAACAGCTCTCCTACTCAGAATGTTCAGATGATTGTTGTAGAGAAGAGACCTGGCCCAGCCATTAACGTTGTTACAAGGAGTGGAACTACGACTCAAATGCAGAATAAGGGGAAACAACCTGACAAGGCTTGGGTCCGTAAGACCCCAGAGAAAATCCCAGCCTTCGATGTTGGAAGAGAAAAAGGAACATTTATGGAAGCTAAAAAATACTTTGCTGGTCCGAGAACATCAGTAGCAACTACGCAACATTATCAGCAGCAGTTACAATTTCAAGAAGCTTCGCCGAATCAAGTAAGTACACTGACATCATTTTTACAGAGTTGTATGAATCTATTAAGAAATCAGAATGCTTTGAATGAGTTACAAAAAGTTATTCAGCCTTGCGAACCTCAGCGAAGCTCTGATAAAGGAAAAACTATTAATAGAGTTAGAAGGACTGGAAGAGAAATGAGATTGCATGCTCAGATAGGAGATTATGACATGACTGATATCATTTTAGACCTAGGATTAGAAGTGAATGTCCTAACTAAGCAAACATGGGAACAAATGGGAAAACCTACGCTTGAATGGCATTAGAGGAAATTTCAACTCAAAATGGGCCTTTTAAATTTTATTCAAATTCCATGTCATCATGTGTTAGCCAATGAAATTGCTTTAAATTTGAAATACCGTATAGGTCTTAAACACTTTTTTAATATAAATTTGGGGATAGGTATCATAAAAAAAACTACTTTTTGTTTGTATTTTTGACATATCTCCCTATGTTTTTACTCAAATTTCGATCGGGAGAGCTTGTTGGATGCAGAATTAAATTCTGCATCCAACGAGTACCCATTTGACATACTTTTGATGGATCCAGCTACCCAAAAAATAAGAAATACCTGAAAAATGGAATGATGACATCATCATTCCATTTTTTCAGGTATTTCTTGCTTTTGGGGTAGAGGGGTCCATCAAAAGTATGATGAATGGGTACTCGTTGGATGCAGAATTTAATTCCGCATCTAACGAGCTCTCCCGATCAAAATTTGAGTAAAAACACGGGGAGATATGTCAAAAATACAAACAAAAAAGTAGTTTTTTTCTTTTCTTCCTCCAAAATTAATAAATATTATTTTATTATTTTAACTATTATTTTATTAGTTCATTTTAGGAGGCCCATTTTGAGTTGAAATTTCCTCTAATGTCTCCTATACAGTTGATATTAGCCAGTCAGCAGAAGATTGTGCCCTTGGGAAGATTCCCTAGTATACCAGTGGATATTGATGGAGTCAGTACCTTAGTAGATTTTGAAGTCATTGAAATAATTGATGATAGAAAACCCTATCCAGCCTTGCTAGGAATTGAATGGGCAATAGAAAATTATGCAGTAATCAACCTTAAGAATAGACAGATGACTTTTGAAGTAAAAGGCTTGGGAGTCATAGTACCGTTGGACCTTTCTCAAGGAGAAAGGTATACAGAGGCAGTCAGAGATGAATATCAGGATGTTTTAGATCATATTTACAACATCACAGTTAAAGAAGAAGACTACGTTAACCCTACTGCTGAAGGTATAATGGATTGACAGTGTGACAGTTCTTGCATGACTAATTCAGACGAAGGCCTAGAGAATTGGAAGAATCGATTTGATGAGCTGCATGGACATCGATGTGCAAGAATTACCAAGTCTATCAGATGGGTTGGCTCACAGCCAATAATCTTACCTGCTTTTGATGGCTTGACAAACCCAGAATATTTTATTGTATAATTCTCAGAGCAAGTACCAGATTCATAGAAAATGGAGACTCTAGACTCAGTATTCAGAGCCATAGCTGCCAGATGGTGGAATGGTCATAAAAAGTATATTCATAGTTGGAGAGCTTGCCAAAAGTTTCTTCGCCTAAGATTCATGGATCAACCTCAGGAGGTATGAAGCAGATTTAATGGTAAGACTAGCCCTTAGGAACATTTGGAGCAGTGTTATGAAGCATGGAAGCATGTACCTTGTGAAGAATGGGTACATAGGTTTGTACACACTCTGGAACCTGTAGCAAAGAATTGGTATGCAAAGGTGGAGCTTCTTCATCGTACTGTAAGTTGGGTTAAGGCTTATCGATTTGTGCTCACATTTTCTATTAATGAGGTTTGCCCTGCCTTGGACACAGCTATTTGGTTGATCCATACTAAGGTGTTTGATGATAAAGAAATAGCCGAATACCAACCTGATTGGAAGGGACAAGAAGCTAATGCAGTAGAATGCTATAACCTCGCCATTGATGAAGATGATGACCCTTGCAACATTAATATTCCTGATTCAGAAGGACATTGCAAAGTACATGGACCAGCAGTCGAATCACCTGAAGTAACTCAGACCTTGAAGACAAGGAAAGTAAATATTGGATCAGAAGAAATCCCTAAGTATGCTACCATCGGAAATTATTGGGACGAAGAAATGGTGAGCAAAGTGACTGAACTCCTCCATGAGTATCAAGACCTGTTTTCGACGAAGTTCTCAGAAATGAAAGGTATCCTTGGTGATATAGGAGTACTAAAAATCCCTTTGAAAGCTGATGCAAAGCCTGTGAAGCAGCGCCCTTGTAGGTTGAACCCTAAGTATAAAGAAAAAGTCAGGATGGAGCTAAATAAGATGCTCGCTGCAGGAATCATTGAGCCTATCGAAGAGTCCGAATGGGTCAGCCCTATGGTGGTACAAGAAAAGAAGACCAAGGGAGAAATCAGAATCTATGTTGATCTGAGGAAGCTGAATGATGCTTGTTTACATGATCCTTTTCCTACTCCCTTTACAGATGAATTTTTAGACAATGTCGGAGGTCAAGAAGTGTATTCTTTCATTGATGTATTTTCAGGTTACCATCAGATCAGAATTGCTCCAGAGGATCGACATAAAACAACCTTCGCTACAGAAATGGGATCTTTTCAGTATACTGTTATGCCCTTTGGATTGAAGAGTGCACCTGCAATGTTTTCCAGAGTAGTCATATCTGCATTTAAGGAATTTATTCATAAGTTCTTGGAAGTTTACTTTGATGATTGGACTATATTTGGTTTATTGAAAGATCATATAGCCAGTTTAAGACTTATGCTGGACAAGTGTAGACAGCATCAGATTTCCTTGAACCTAAAGAAGTGTATCTTTTGTGCACATTTTGGAATTCTCCTAGGTCACATTGTATGCAAGCAAGGATTGATGGTGGATCCTATGAAGATAGTCATTATTGTGAACTTGCCACCTCCGAGGTAATTTAAGCAACTTCGCACTACGCTTGGTCATACTAGATATTACAGGAAATTCATTAAAGGATATGCTCAGATTACAGCCTCTATGGAAAATAAATTGAAGAAAGATATTAAGTTTGAGTGGACACCTGAATGTCAGGAAAGCTTGGATATTTTGAAAGAAAAGATGGTAACTTCCCCTATCTTAGTATTCCCTAACTGGAGTAAGGAGTTTCATGTTCATGTCGATGCATCTTCCATTGCTTTAGGTGTAGTATTGGCTTAGTCAGGTGAAGGTAATATTGATCACCCTATTGCTTTTTCAAGTAGAAAATTGTCCACAGTAGAAAAGAATTATACTACGACAGAACGAGAAGGTCTAGCTATGGTTTATGCATTGCAGAAATTTCGACATTATTTGTTAGGATCTCATTTTAAGATGTTCACTGACCATTTTGCTTTGAAGTATTTGGTTAACAAGCCTGTGTTAGGTGGAAGGATATGTAGATGGCTGATTTTGTTTCAGGAGTATGACTTTGAGATCATAGTTAAGCCAGGAAGACTTAACCTAGGACCTGACCACTTGTCGAGACTCGAGTTAGGAGAAGAGCCCACTAGTTTGGATGAAGGTCTTCCTGATGCCCAGTTGTTTGCCATCCAGATGGTTGATTACTATTTTTAGGATATTGTTCAGTACTTGTCTACAGGCTTTACACCCTCTGAGATGACAACACAGCAGAATAAGCAGCTGGTGGTTAGAGCAGCTGACTTTAACTTGATAGTAGGACAGCTATATAAGATGGGACCAGATGAAATACTGCGCAGATGTGTCCTAGAGCATGAAAAGCCATTGATTTTGGATGAGGCACATTCTGGAGCAGCAGGAGGCCATTATGCAGGAAAAGCTACAGCACAGAAGATTCTGACAGTTGGATTGTGGTGGCCTACGATTCACAAGGATGCAAGAGAGTATTTCCACAAGTGCGATATCTGTCAGAGGACAGGAAAACCATCCAGGAGGGATGAGATGCCTCTGGTTCCACAGGTAACTTTACAAGCATTTGACAAATGGGCTATTGATTTTGTTGGACCAATCAATCCCCCTACAAAGAAATCTGGAGCAAGATACATTATTACAGCAACTGATTACCTTACTCGTTGGGATGAAGCTCAACCAATCAAGGACTGTAGCACTGCTACAGCTGCGAAGTTCATATTTGATAATATCTTGTCGAGGTTTGGGTGTCCTATAATTCTTATAAGTTATCAAGGATCACATTTTCTGAATAAGACTATTGAAGCATTGACCAAAGAATTTCAAGTATATCATCAGAAGAGTACTGCCTACCATCCTCAAGCAAATGGAATTGTCGAAGCCTTTAACAAGATCCTTGAGCACGCTCTGACGAAGTTTTGCAATGTTAACAGAAATGATTGGGATCTTAGAATTCCAGCAGTATTATGGGCTTATAGAACCACTTGCAAGAATTTGATAGGCCATACACCTTTTATGCTGGTTTATGGATAGGAAGCAGTTATGCCCATGGAGTACATTGTTCGTAGCCTCAGAATATCTGCCTTCACAGGGATGGATGATCCAGCCATGTTGAATGAAAGGCTGGCGAAGATACTGGAACTAGAAGAAGACAGGAACTAGAAGAAGACAGATTCATTGCAGGTTTCCAATAGCAAGTATAGAAAGCTAGAGAAAAAGTATGGCATGATAGACACATTAAGAAGAAGCATTTTCAGAATGGTGATCTTGTGCTCTTGTACGACAGTAAATTCATGAAGTTCCTAGGTAAGTTCAAGACACATTGGAAAGGACCTTACATAGTTCAGAAAGTTACCGATGGTAGCGCAGTTCAGTTCGCTAAATTAAATGGAGAAAATTTTCCCTCCATGGTGAATGGGAGTAAATTAAAGAAGTACAGGGACGGGCCTGTACCCCCCTGACCCAAAGTAATAGAATAAGAAGAGTCTAAGTACCAAGAACAGTTGAAATTGGGTACTAGACTATAATGAAGCTGTTCTCAGAGAGCTTGGACAGATTGTGGGAAAACTTACGAAGTATCGAAGCTTGTGTCAGAATGTGTCAAAGGTCTATATTGTGTCGGAGGTCCTTATTGTGGCGAAGCTAAAGTTAGTGGTTGTGTCGAAGAAGAAAGGTGTGTCGAACCTTAAAATGCGACTGTTGGAAAAAATCAGATTTGGCGGCGCCGGTATGTTAACTGTATTAATTTCCTGTAATGATGAGATTTTGGGAAATCTAGCGCCATTTGGACAAGATCTACTGTTGCTCTGTTAGATTTGGTGTCTTTAATGCACAGTTATGGCAGATTTGGTCATTGGATTCTATAAGAAGACACCCAGTCCTACGAATTTCACATTACGCATTTTCTTGAGTTGAGTCCATGTCAACTGATCACGAAGTCCAGCAATTACTGAAAGAGTTTAGAAAGAGGGGTCTACAGAACCTTATGAGAAACCCACCTGCATCCGCACCTCGTGAAGAGACTCCCTCAGCACTAGATCAACCGATGCAGACACGATCAACCAGAAAGAAATTTAAGGATGAATTTCGCTCTAAGCGGAATGAAGAAAGACACAAGCCATCAGGAAAGACACCAGAGGATCCCGAGATGAATCCTCTTGGTTCGGCAGAGCTCTCACCTAAAGATTTCCAAGACTTCAGTGAGGATGAGAACGTTGCGTCGCAGCATCCACCATATCTTCCACCTGTTCGACCAGGATTTCAGCCACCTCGATGGACAGCCAAGTTCACGTTATGCACCCCTTCGCTACCACAGGGTGTGAAGTTGGTTGGAACGATGACAGGAAGATTAGACCAGATCAAAGTCTTGAAGGAGTATGATGCGTTTGCACAGGAAAAGGCCAACGAAGCATCTGCAGAAATAGTGCAGGAGATAGTGGAGAAGGAGCAAGCAGCTGAAGATATCATGCACAGCCTCAACAAGTAATTTACTATCTTCGCCAACAAGATTCTTCCACCAGAAAAGCAGCAGAGTGTCCCGGGATGGGACACTGGTGAGTCTTAGGGGCGTGTTGGGGCTCGGACCTTGAAGGTCCTTAATTTTGGCAACTCCGTGGTTTTGGTGCAAAGCTTGTAAGCGGAGTTGCGGTCCAAAATAGTCTTAGGGGCTTTGGGGTTGGGTCGAAGCCCCTCTTTTTGTAAATGTCCCATGGTTTTCTAGTACCCATGGTTTAAGCCCATGGTATTGTAATAGTGCACTTGTATAAATAGGCACTGATGTAAAGGAGTCAAGTACGATTTTTGCTATGATATGATGTTATGCAAAGAAGCTAAGGTCTATTTTTGGGTTTAAGGTTAAGTCCCAGCTGAGTGCGTGGATGACCTCTACAGCTGAGTGCGCAGAGGGTTTTGGAAGAAAGGTTATGTAGCTAAGTGCGTAGTTTTGGGTTGTTGAGAATATCTGCAGCTGAGTGCACAGATCATAACTATTGTTTTGTAAAGTGTTGAATATAAATGCAGTTCTGTGGACGTAGCCCCTACACTGAGGGTGAACCACGTACATTTTGTGTTGTGGTGGTTCTTTTTACTTTTGTTCCTGTTATGTTTTTATGCATTTGACAAGTAGGTGAATTATAAGTAAGATATATTGCTAAGTACTAACTTTGCTGTGAATTCCCAGTTAAGGGTTAACAAAGAAACTGTCTTTTTATCTAAACTACGAAGCTATTTAAGTGAATGTCGAAGCTCTGTATTGCATAATTATTCTTTGTTAAGGATAAAGGTACAGTAATATCCCTCTTTCGACTGTAGAAACCTGATTCTGCGGCACCCCATAGCTGTTTCGGGTGAGACTGCAACCTGTTCGCAGGTTGTTGCCGAAAGGGCCAACACTGTGGGTCTGTTTGTTGGTGTGAAGATAAAAGCATAAGAACCTAGGTCTGCCCTTAGCCCAACAAATTCCAAGAACCACAACAATGTGCAGGATGAAACCCTCATTTGCAACCAAAGCTTACCAATTTGTATGCTTGAGTGAAACTGAAGGGTAAGCTCGCTTCCACCTATCGAGCCAGAGCCTGGAGAAGGACCTGCAAGTTACAAACCTCATTATTATTCAACTATTTCTTAAAATTTGTAAAAAAAAAACTCTTGTAAAAAATAATCTAAAAATAGAATGAGGGTAAGTATTTACCCGCTATAGTTTTGAGAGGAAGCTGAGGTGAAATGGCCACCCTAGGTCATGATGGTACCATGCCAAAATTCAAGAAGACTTTGAGTTACCACTGTGAAGGAAAAACAAGAAAATCATGCAACCGGTGGAGAGTTACTCCTACTTGAACTCTGTCAGTAAGTTTGCAAGCTCAAGGCTTTCACAGTCCTTGAGTCCCGAAGAAAAAACTTTGTCCACACTTGCTGTAACTACATCAACCATTAAAAAGACCAAAAACTACTCACGACTTCTCTCAAATAGTCACAACAATTGTTGAGGGAAGCAATCTCCAAGCTTGAAGGTGGTTACATATCTCCCATGGCCGCGAGCTCTCAGCTCGGCCAACAAGAAGGAGAAACCCTCAGTCTGCAAAGCAATTGCGTAGGGTTTGGAGTTATAAGTCAACCCTTGAGTGGATGAAACTACCCCATGTGTCTTTCCAAATAATTTCTCCATCGTGGGTAAGTTCTATAGTCAGAGCTGCAACACTACGAATTACAATCAACCATTAATCATTAAAACCATACATTGTTTGATGATTGCCAATGATATATATTTTTCCATGGAGATTAGCGAAGCATAGGTTATAAATCATAATTTATGACATGAAGTAACCTTAGGCTATTCCAAGTTTAATTAAATTATTTTTAATTCATTTGCTAAGACATTGTATAAAGATAATGCAAAGACTACTAATCAATTTGCATGAAGTTGTAGTCATAGCTAAAGGTGCATTCAGTTTGAAATGAAAGATGCATATAAAAGAAAATAAGAGAACATCCTTATTTAATGAAATACCTAGAATAAGGTAAAAATGATATACACCTATGGATGTTAAGTCATAGGAGTTTTAGAGTAACTCTTATTCAGCAAAAATAGGCTAGGATGGTGGTTTAGGAACTACTAAGTTACAAGTAGTTCTTATTTATGATTAATTTTTTAATGCTTAAAACTAGAATCCAATGTATGTTCCAACTAAGCAAAGGGTGGAGTACCATAAATGCATCTTAGCTAAAATCCAGATCAAGTTTGTTTTCTACAAAAAGTATTTGGTGTTCTTGAACTCAAACCAAACAGTAATTTGATTGTATTCCTCGGCATAGTAACTAAGAAGCATTTTATAACTATGCTAACATAGTTTATTATATTTTTATTTTAGGAGCTATAGCAAGTATTTCTCCCTGCTACAGGGGCAAGAATGGCTCCCTTCTGTCTATAGGACAGAAGGGTAGGTTCCTGCATGGATGGGAAATGCAGAAAATAAAATAGAACATAAATAACAGTAAACTAAACTAATGCTACGATAAGAACAGAAAGAAGAAGATGAACCCCTCTGCAAACATGGGTTAGGGTTCCACCTCCAAATACCTGCAAACAAATCCTAAGCTACAATAACCTGCAATACCTGCAAAACAATTTTAAAAACAAAACCTGCAAATGGAAACAAGGGTTAGAAATCAAAGCAAACTAAACAACTAAGAAACTAAAATAAAACATGGTATACCTTCTCTAGTGGAAATGGGCCACCATGCCCAAGCTTGTGGAAGCATCTCTCTCTCTTGGATGGGGAGAGATGGCTCAATGGAGATGGAGATGGAGGAGAGGGAGTGTGGGTGGTTCGAGAGGCAAAGGTCTCAAAGCATCCATTGGCAGCATAACAATAGGCAGAGGGAGAAGTGTTTTGAGAGTGACCCCCCACCCTCCTTTTATAGCTTTTCCAAGGGTTTTTAGGGTTTTAAGCCCTTGGTCAGGGTTTTAGCCCCCTTTTTGGGCTTTTAGCCCCTTCCTCCCTAACTTTAGCCCCTTTTAGGGTTTTAGCCCCTTTTTTAGGGCTTTAGCTCCTAGGAGGCTATTTTGGGCTCCTTTTTGGGGTTTTTAGCCCTTTTTCTTCATCCCTAGGCTATTTTGAGGGTGTTGGGGTCTAATGGAGGGATATGAGGGTCGTGAGATGGTGTCCTTGGGTTGTGTATGCCATTGAGAGTTTATTGGGGGATTTTTCGGTTAACAGATTGCTCCCTGATGTGTGAGGGTAGGAGCTCAACGTATGGCCGACGGACATCATAGGATTTGCTGCGTAGAGGTGGTGCTTCCGGGCTAGGGCATGGTGGCTTTTGGTTTTTGTATTCAATGGGTGAGATATAAATAATGTGTGACATTTATAGGAATCCCCATGATCGTGACAATGTCAAAAGAATAATTTGATCTATGTTGTAAATTACAAGAGCCGATCATATACAACTGATGGTACAATAATGGTTGCCTCCATGTGAGGCTGAAATACAATACTGATCTTGTATATTGGACCCATGGCATTCTCAAGGAATGCTATATCTTCATGACTAACCATCTGTTGGTTCTGGAATGGTACATAGCTGTGTGGACTTGTTGATTGAGAGTCAGAGTCTCTGTGGTACAAGTATGCTGCATCAATCATAAAGGTATATCAAAGCATTGTTGGGGCTTCAGATCACTGTCTCCAACGCGACCCAGAAATCACAAGGGACATAGCCTATTTAGGTCCTTGGAGTGGACTCACCAATGTGCTAGAGTTGGGTGACATCCAGGGTCTTCGACCAAGTACTGTGTGGAACAAACCCTGCACGAATCTCAATGGTGCAATGATGGAGTTGAAGTTGAGCACGTGAGAAACAACCATCCCAAGAGGCACTAAGGACTCTTCTCAATTGGTCCAAGGAACTCATCAATGATTTCAATGAAACCAAGGTATAGGGACCTCTGGGTCTATCCTATGGAATGTGTGTGTTGGCATCGACAGAGGGAGACCTACCCCTGGTCAAGGTAATGATGTTTCCTTGAACAACAGTGTGAGGGAGATAACCAAAAGGTTTGAAGCAATCTATGGAATGACTCACTAAATTGGGGAGGGGGGAAGGGAAAGATTTGAATAGGGACAGGGGGAGTGCAGGAGACTCAAACTTCCTTTGTTCAGAGTATGATGGCAGGGCGGACTAGGAAGCAAATGAAACTGACTTATGGGAATGGGATCATAGGTATAATACTGGGGTTGTCATTGCAGATGGGAAATACTTGGAGGAGGTAGACACTCTTGATATTGATGGCATCCCAAGAAGACACATTGGAGAGTACTATGAACAAAGGTGACCCAACGGGGGAATGCTGCCAAACTGTTTGCTATGGGGAGGTGTCTAGGGACACCGTTATGGTACGATCTCATGGATTTTTGGTGAGCCCGAGAAGGTAAATGCTTGATGGTGCTTTCAATTTTAGAGAGTCTAAAAGCATGTAGAAGACTCCAGTGGGGCTCTTTTTCATTGGTAGTCTCCTGTGCCTGAAAAAGGATAAAAGTATACATAGGAGAGCTCGCCCATCCTATGAGGGATGGGAGGCTTCTTTACCTTTGGTAGTCCAATCAAGCCAGAAAAGGTTAAACCTGTACTAACTAGACGGTCATTCAAATACTTTTATGAGCATGAATGAAACCAAGTTTTCTCGGTGATCTTTTCTTAATGAGAAGGCTGGAAAAGAGCTTAACGACAACCCGTGGTGAGATTTTTCATGCATTAGAGGAAATTTCAACTCAAAATGGGCCTTTTAACTTTTATTCAAATTCCATGTCATCATGTGTTAGCCAATGAAATTGATTTAAATTTGAAATACCGTATAGGTCTTAAACACCTTTTTAATATAAATTTGGGGATAGGTATCATAAAAAAAACTACTTTTTTGTTTGTATTTTTTACATATCTCCCTATGTTTTTACTCAAATTTTGATCGGGAGAGCTCGTTGGATGTGAAATTAAATTCCACATCCAACAAGTACCCACTTGGCATAATTTTGAAGGACCCCACTACCCCAAAAACAAGAAATACTTGAAAAAATAGAATGATGATGTCATCATTTTGTTTTTTTAGGTATTTATTGTTTTTGGGGTAGCGAGGTCCGTGAAAAGTATGCCGAGTGGGTACTTGTTGGATGCGGAATTTAATTCTGCATCCAACGAGATCTTTCAATCGAAATTTGAGTAAAAACACAGGGAGATACGTCAAAAATACAAACAAAAAAGTAGTTTTTTTCTTTTCTTCCTCCAAAATTAATAAATATTATTTTATTATTTTAACTATTATTTTATTAATTCATTTTAGGAGGCCCATTTTGAGTTGAAATTTCCTCTAATGAAGAGCATCCCCTCTGCCTGAGAAAGCATAAAAGTATGTAGAGGGGTACGGTCTTGTCTTGAGTGTGCCAAGGATGTCCTTTTCATGAAATGGTCTACATGGTCTGCAAAAGGAGGTAAACGAGACAATGTAGACGCCGTTTCCTATACTTTAGTGAGTGAGAAAGGAAGCAGCTGCGCTCGGCAATCTTTTCATTGTTTTAAGGAGTCAGAAAAGAGCTTAAACAAAACTCCAATATGGTCAACCGACTGTGGAGGCACATGCGGTGCCCCATGTTGGGACGATGGACAAAGGTCCACAGGTCATCCACGCAGTATGGACGGAGCAGAAGGCTCTCAAACATACCAATACATGCATGGGATGGATCACGGCAGAGGCCTACGAGTCGGTACGGTAGAGGCACACAAACTGAGGTGGCTATTGAACAGAAGTCAGGAGAGCATGTGTGTGTGTGGCGGTGGGAAAACTTGACTACATGCGATGTGAGTGCAAGTCCGGGGGCATTTATATGTCGAATATGTGTAAGAAAAAGAAATCATTTTGTGGACATTGGTCCATAGGTCTGCATAAGGTGCGGTGGAAAAGACAATTATAAATACAAAAAATAAAAGTAAAATTACATTCCTTAACGGGCAGTGGGCCGAAAAATTGCATAAGTTGCGGTTGGAAAGTGTGATGCAAGTACAGGTCCATAGACACTTGCATCGTCATGTCATGGCTCGTGAATCGAGGTGACTTGTGGAAAATGGTCCCAAAATTGACTTATTAAACATGAGATGATGGTCCAATAAAGAGGTAGAGAGTAGAATTATGAAACCATTGGTGCAAATGGCGTCTCAAATGGAGTCCGTATGGTCCTGTTATGTCGATTGGAAGAAATTAGGTCAAATGGGGCATATAAAAGGGGGGGGTACACATGGTGAAGTGTCATTGTCACTGTTCATTGTGGAGTTGGAAAGGTGGGCCCTAATTCTTCATTTGCTGATTTCTCTTGATCCAACCGATGGTTTCATGTGTCGTGACTTGCAGGTAAGAGCTCTCACTGAATCTCTTCATTTTGGTGGTTTATTTGCTGGATTTGGTCACTTAGAGGCCCCCCATGAGCAGTTTGGGGTTTCTTGGGGGCCATGTCACACATTTTGAAGGAAAAGGTGCACCCTAGGCACAACTATGGGGAAATTATGAGTGCCCTAGGTGCTCCTTTTTCCCAAACAGGTGTGCCCTAGCCTCCTTTGGGGGATTCTTTGATGGTGGCAGTGGCTTACATCAGGGTTTTTGCTTGTGCAGGATGGTGGAGATCAAGTAGAGGGAGAGAGACTGCAAGAGTGTCAGATATGCATCCTTGCATGACGAGGGTGTTAGAGATACATTGGCCCACTATGGGTTGCTGAAATTTATGAGGATACCGCTTATGCAGAGTTTGCATTTGCTGATGCAAACATTGATAGGTTTTTGGGATGTTGCTGAGGGGGTGTTCCTCTTTCAAGGCCAACGCATTGAGATTACATTGGAGAATGTATACTTCATTACTGGGCTCCCTATATTGGGAGTGGTTGGAGACTTAGTACCTGTGCTGTCTCAGGGGGAGACATTGGATGATCTGTGTGATTGACATTGTTATGCTACGACGCATGTGCATGACTCCTACATCCTAATGTGTGACATCGAGGAGTTGTCCACACGGGTGGTGGGGACCTTACTATAGTGTATCTTGGGTTCCACAGGGAGCCATAATATTTTTGGTGGTCAGCTGCAGCTAGTAGAGCGTGCCATAGGTGGCACGTATTATGCATGGGGCTAGATGTATTTGCAGGATGTTCAGCATTTGCTGAACAAGTCGAAGACCACTGGCGCTGGTTTTTTCTTTGGCTCTTTCCTGTGTGCTTTCTTATTTGATAAAGTACCTACACTTCGTCCTCATCGGGTTGTGCAGGACAGTGGTCCATGGGAGCCGAGGATGTATAGATGGTTCCAAATGATGACTCGTGAGGGTGCCGGTAGAGTGGGCCGCTTTTTTACAAAGGATTTGTTGGAGAAGTGTCTCCAGCTTCCTGTGGTGATTGAGGAGTACCTGTATGTGGGTATGGATTTCCAAGGAGACCCTGAGATGCCCCGAACTCCTAGTAAGGATTGGGGACTGACTGGTATGTATGCGTGATGTTTTTATGTTCATCTTTGTGCATAGTATAGTTGAGCTGGTTAGTTGTTTGCATATTGATATATGTGGACTGATGGTGTCCTTTCTTGTATGTGCAGATGTTGGTCCTCGCCCACCTCCTGGGCATCAGAGGCGGGTTGTTATTGTACCCCCTACGGCGGTTTCTGTAGGGAGCTCCTGCAGGCGATAGCGGGATATGCATGGAATGGTGCCATATATGGAGGAGGTTGCTGCTGGAGTGTCAGATGATGGCTGGAAGCACCTGAGTACTAACATTATTGCCTCTATTCACAAAATTCCTCCCGAGTTGACTGGTGTGATGAGGAAGATGGTGGTGGCTTGTGAGCACTTTCGCCGGGTGGCGAGAGGTGATCTTCCTATAGAGGATGAGCCCTCTTCAGAAGATGATGACCCCAAGTCAGATGATGAGTCTGAGTTGGATTAGTATCCTAGTGGGGCTATCCCTGGTGCACTGGTGCACTTAGGGGTTTTTGTGTCGCTTATGTATATCTTACTGAGAAAGCATATGTGGCTTCTCATTTTTGTATTGGACATGTTTTGGACATGCGACTGATGGATTTATATATATATTTTTGACACACGTGGATGCACTTTTATGGTTTTATTATGTGAGTCTTTTTATTATGCTGTGGAATGCAAATGCCTATGTGATGTATTATTACACTGTGTGTGTATTTTTTTAGACAGAGTTATGCATGATGTTATGGTTGTATGTTTCCTATACACTATTGTGGATGTGCCAATTTAGAATATCGTTATCCTTGATCTGTGACACTATTGAGGTTCCTGGGAAAATGTGTGAATGTGATGGATTCAAATGTTCTAACCATCTGTTTAGTGCACAGGTACTTTCTAAAGAGGCAGGGATCGCGAACTCGGTAATGGTTGTTCAGTTGAGAAATAAGCAGCTGGGAGTCTAAGAAGACATCGAGATGGTGAATTCCTAACTACAGAGTAGTGGCAAAGAGGCCATTGACACCATCATATTCAACCTAGTTGTTGGTTGTGGTGCCGACGCATATTCCGTCGATGTGGATCAACTCATGCAATGGGGAGTAGATTACTCAAGCAACGAGGCGAGGTTCGGAGTCCATCTACTTGCTCCATTTGTGAATCCCATATACTGATCTGAGGTGTGCTCCATCTAAATTAATGAGAGGAAATGATACATAAGACTCAATTTGGAAAAAAAATGTGTAATTCTTGGAAGAGAGCTTTGTAGACATCGACCTCTTCTAGGGAGCAAGATGCCCCCAGCATGATTTCTTCAATGATCTCAGAGTTGGTTGAGATGTTGATTTTAATGGTTGGAAAATTGTTCGCCATATTCCCTTCTTCGAAGGCATCTGGTGCTGGGATGGGGTTCTTGAACTAGTCGACCTTCCCATGGATGAAATCTTTGGTCTCCACAAAAAACTAGTCAGACTCCGACACCAGTTCTTCTGGGAGGAAGAATGAGCGATGGTGCATGTCGTCCCATGGGTATTTCGGGGTGGTCAAAGCTTCAAGTATATCCTCTTCATTGCTGAAGCAATGAAGAGAAAATTCTGATGGATCATCAGTGGAGGAGGAGATGAGCTAGTCTGTGGAACTGGACATCATGTAAATGGACATGGTGTCTGACGAAGGAGGTGGTGGGTGAACTTCTTTGATCAAGGTGATCTCATACTCAAGGGAATGGTGATGGAGGTTAGTGAGAGCCATTCGAAATTCAGGCAGGTCTTGGCAATGGTGGGAGTAATGTCTATACAAGCCGCAAAGGGCACAAGCATGGTTTGTCCTCAATGCCTTGTTCCTGACTACTGGCGCGGTTGGGAGTTCAACCATGGGGATGTTTTCGTTCATGTCCATGGCATCCAGATGTGCACAGATCACTGGGATTTCAGGGAAATTCTAAGTTGGATGGCCCTGTTGCTCATAGATGGCATAAGGTGGGACTTGTCATGGATCTATGGTGGCTTTCATGTTCTTCCCCCTAGCCCTTTTGGGTTGGGGTGATGCAGGTGCAGGTGCGGCGGTTGGATTGTGCAGACCGGGTGGAGGGTGAGACTCAATCGCGATGGGTTGCACTGGGGTTAAGACCACCCGGGGAATTGGTGGTTGAGATGGTGGATCAAGGTACCACACCGAGATGCCCAATGTAAATTTGGGTAGGCTTAAGGTAGCCATGACCGGTTTTCTCATGACACTAGGTGGGGGGAAGAGGAAGGGAATCGTATGGACTGGGGACAAGCCCACATAACTCCCGACTGGTTGCATGTGGGGATGCAGTTGTGGTTGCAGCTACACATAATGCTACTACTGCGAGTGATGTTGCGGCTACAGATGATGTTGTGGTTGTGGTTGGGGCTGTGGTTGTGGTTGTTATTTGGGTGCAGCGGTGCTAGATGAGACCATGCACAAGTCCGCAGTTTCATTTTGTGTCGATGGTGGTGACACTAACGGGAAGGGAGTCATCATGGTGGGATCGATAAACAACCCAGGGCCCACATTCAACAATGGGGATGCTGGTGTGTTTTCAACCGTGGTGTTAATTGTAGGGATGATATTGGCATGTGTGTTCATCCCTTGCGGCTCAATGGTGGTGATGGTCGCGATAACATTGGTTGGTGTTGTTAACCCTTGGGGATCATGATAAGTGAGCTGGTCAACCATCACAATCTTCAATTTGTGGGGGAACATCATGAGACATAAGACAGTTGATGCAATTGCTTGCATGGCATACATGTAACTCCTTCTAAGGAGGAGGTTGTAGTCCAGTTGAGCATTGACGACCTCGATGTCAATCATGACTGTCTTCCCGACTAATGTGATGGGGACATGTGGGAGGATTCCTTGGGATTTAGTGGTATGTCCATCGTAATCCCGCAGAGTTATGGAGGACAGTTGCAGAATTGGTGATCCAAGTTTCTGCCAAACCAAGGTAGTTCTCTTCGGTGACTTTGGCCTTTTTCTTTCCACCCTTCTTTGGCATGTTGTGATGTGAGGACTAAAGTTGTAAAGTTGTAACAGGATTCGAGTTCCACCATAGCCATGATAGTTAGAGTTATTTTTCTCACATGTATGCTCGGTCCGTTGGAGAAGGATGAAAAATGGTCGCTACCCCGAGCAGGATTGTCGAGCCATGTTTTGTTATAAGCAAGAAACTAGAACTAAGCCCCTAGATCATTGAAGATCATTATAAAATATTAATTTTTTTTCTACATACCTGTTAATATCATCGTCAAACAAAACTGTCCATGAGGACAGAGTTCAAGAACTCTGTCCACATGAACTATATCTCACAAAAGATAACAAGTGTTTGTCCAAGCAACGGTGAAGACTCATGGTATTATGCCTCACAAGTTTGCGATGTTGCAACCCCATGAAAAATAATACCATGAGTCATCGCCATTATTATCCAACACTTATTAGCTATTTTAGAGTTAGTGAATTGAAATTGGCTAAGTCAACGCAAAAAAGAAAGGTAATAAGTTTGACTAAATAAACTATTTTGATAATTGTACCTACATCTTCCGCTATTTTGATAAATGTACCTAATAAACTATTTTGATAATGGTGATGATTCTTGGTATTTTGTTTCACAAGTTTTCCATGATGCAACCTAATGAAACATAATACTAGGAATCGTCACCATTATTAGCCAACACTTATTAGCTATTTTAGAATTAGTGAATTGAAAGTGGCGAAATCAACGCAAAAAGAAAGGTAATAAGTTTGACTAAATAAACTATTTCAATAATTGTACCTACATCTTCTTTGATGGGGCTTCATCCAATCAAATTGGAGGTATAGGTGTTCATCTTTTGATCACCTAGTACCACTATCTTTGCTTCAAATTGGGTGTTGGTCTGAGTACAAACACCAGATTTGAACTACTTGCTTTATGGACTCTCCTTTATTGTGCTAAATCCATGGTCCTTCCCACTCTGCACATTCATGGTGACTCCACATCCATCATTAATTGGTTCAATAGAAGATCAACACTAACTTTACTTGCACTTGCAGTTCACATATTTAGAGAACACGATACTAAGGATGATAGCTTATCCAAAGAAGCATTAACCTTGGCCTCCGGCCATTTTCAGTTTACTGAATTCACTGATGGTGAATGTACTGATCAGGGCACTTTCCAGCTTTTCTAGTCCTTAGCACTTGAGTCTTTTATGTGTTGTTTCTATTGACATCCTTTGGATGATTGAGGTGGATGATCCCCTCATATTACTGATCTCTTCTATTTTATTGCTTCTTTGGATTAGCTACTTCAGTATTAGAGTTGAATTCTCAGTATGTTTAAGGTTAGTGATGTGGATGTAGTAAAGATTCCTAGATTAGAGGTGTTACCTTTGAACGTTTGTCCAATATTCCTGTGAAGCTGATCAATTGTATTCCTTAGGGTTTCCTTAGGGTTGAAAATTAGTATGGGAAAACAAGCATCATCAAGGAAAGCTAAAAGGAATAAATCAGCAAATATTACAGGCTGGTATAAATGTATTTAACGTGCCAAGTAGCCAGATCTGGAAATGTCCGCTCTTCACCACCATTTATTATATATATATATATATATAAGATTGTTGTAGGTTACCACTGGGAAAAATGCCTCTGAAGTGCTGGCTTATGCACTACAGAGTAGTAGTGAAGAGGTTAAAACATCCACTCTACAAGATCTCCAAGAACTCAACACCATTATTTGTCCATTACTATAAAGGAATTGTACTAGAATATTTGCCTGGACTTGTTGATTTCACGATGAAGTTGAACGTAAATGATAAATAGAGAGGAGCACTAAGCAAGCTACAACACTTTGTAGTAAATTGAATGAGTAGAGATATAATGTTTGGAGCAATCTGCATACATCCTTCACTTGAATGATGTTAGTTCTTGGAAATCCTAACATTATTCAAGTGAAGGGTGTATGCAGACTGCTGCAATATCATGATTCGACCATGAGGTGCTCAGTTGACTGGAAATTGGGTTACGTAATACTTTTCCATTAATGGATAATCATGAATCTTATGGTTTATGCTTTGGGGCTTGAAGCAAGTACTAGGTATTTTGATGTCCTCTATTTTTTATTTGAACATTTTATGTCAATTTTCATTGTGTCTGGTTTTTTTTGTCCCTCTTACAATTAACACGATAAGATGACCTTTGTGGTTTAGACAGTTGGTTAGCTTTAGAATTAGAAAATATTATAGACTGATATAAATGTATTTAAAACATTATTTTCATTCCTGAACGTGCCAAGTAGCAGATCTGTAAATGTTCGCTCTTCACCACCATGGATTAGATATATATATATATATATGATTGTTGTAGGTTGCCACTGGGAAATATGCCTCTGAAGTGCTGGCGTATGCACTTCAGAGTAGCACAGAGGTTAAAATATCCACTCTACAGGATCTCCAAGAACTCAACATCATTATTTGTCCATTACTGTAAAGGAATTGTACTAGAAGATTTGCGAGGACTTGTTGATTTCACGGAGAAGTTGAACAAAACAGAGAGGAGACTAACCAAGCTACAACACTTTGATGCATGCACACATTGACATGCACGAAAAGTGTTGTATCTTGGTTAGTGATCCTCTTTGTTTCTCATTTAGGTTCAACTAAATAGTAAAATCAACAAGAACAAGCAAATATTCTAGTACATATCCTTTATACTAATGGAAAAATAATGATGTTAGTTATCTGGAGATCCTGTAGAGTGGATGTAAATGTTGGCTCAAACTCATACACGGGTTTGCATTAGTGTCCAACCAAGGTGGTCTATTATAGTCCAAGCATTAGCATATTCAATGGCTTTCTGAAAGCTATTTTTTTCGTTGTTCGTCACTTTTCATAGGGCTATTCATGCCCAGAACTGTCTTTTAACCCTCCAATTTGGCCCAGATTTAGAGGTACGCTTGTTCGGTGATGGATAAGTGCACAAGGGTGCCCAAGATGGTGAAATAGGGTTGCTTAATACCCTATTTTACTACCAAACAGGTTTGTTTGTGCCCAGAATTCATGTGGATGCTTCTATAAGGAATATGAATGAGATTTTAGGGTTGCTTTCACCCACAGATTTCTCATTTTCACTGCCAGAATTGCAAAGACCGCCTCCTATTGCCATTGATGATCATCTTTTATTGATGCAATGTGCCCAAATCTGAAAGTTGGCCTAATTATAGCTGATTTGAGATGCTTTATTGTTTGTTGTGACCTTCAGAATGCTCCCAAAGTGCTTAGATTTGTCCATTTGATGCTCATACTTGATTCTAGAGTTGTTTATGCCCATAGGACTTCCCAACATTGCTCCTAGTGTGACATTGAAAATACCAAGTTTGTTCTTCATCATCAACTTTAGAATTAGCAAATATTACATACTGATATAGATGTATTTAAAACATTATTTTCATTCCTGAACGTGCCAAGTAGCAGATCTAGAAATGTCCTCTCTTTGTCCATTACTGTAAAGGAATTGTACTGGAATATTTGTGAGGACTTGTTGATTTCACGGAGAAGTTGAATGAAACAGAGAGGAGACTAAGCAAGCTACAACTCTTTGACGTGCATGCACATTGACATGCATGAAAATTGTTGTAGCTTTCTTAGTGCTCCTCTTTGTTTTTCATTTAGGTTCAACTAAACAGTAAAATCAACATGTAGAGGCAAATCCTCTAGTACATCTCCTTTATACTAATGGAAAAATAATGATGTTAGTTCTTTGGAGATCCTATAGAGTGGATGTAAATGTTGGCTCAAACTCATACACGGGTTTGCACAGAGGTTAAAAAATCCACTCTACAAAGTAGCACAGAGGTTAAAACATCTACTCTACAGGATCTCTAAGAACTAAACATCATTATTTTTCCATTACTGTAAAGTGCTCATATTTGTCCCTTTCATGCTCATACTTGATTCTAGAGTTGTTTATGCCCATAGGACTTCCCAACATTGCTCCTAGTGTGACATTGAAAATACCAAGTTTGTTCTAGAAGGCCTAAATAGGGCCAATTCACCTTGGTGTACTGGTTTATTGTTAGAGGAAGGCCTTCTCTCATTATTTGAGGAACATTCGCCGTTGGAGACACATGCATAAGGGTAGTGTTCAACCCTACCAAAGGAGAAGGTGATCATTTGAAGCATGCTTACACTATTTTATAGACCATTTCATGATAGATATTACATGCTTGGAGGTTACTCATTGAGCTGGTCCACTTGGAAGGTTGTTCACATGGTTCATGCCCTATTTTGTGAAGAACGATTTTGTATTCGTGGGCTACTTTATAGATTGACTATTGTGCACATGGGTGGCATCTAGGGCCTACAAAGCAAGTTGTGTTTTACTCCAAATAGTTTTATGATGTATAGGAATCCTACAAACCTAATTGACTCGACAATGAAGTAGGTTTAGAGTCTAGATGTTTATATTTCTAGGTTAAATTTTTTTTTGAATTGAAGTGTCATGTGTGTGGCCTGTGCATTCCCACATTCACTTGGTCAATTTAGTATGGATTGGGACAAATTGATGATTTTGTTACTGATCCATTCATTCATACCCTGATTTTCTTGGTTCGGTACCAAACTTGTCACTCCAATCATTTCAAAGGCTGAGTTAGCTCGGTTGGGGGTCAACTTGGTTGACTCAGCCACCTCGGTAGAAAAACACTTGATTAAATCTGCAACTATTATTGTTGAAAAGGGGTTAGGCCAGTAAAAGGAAAAGGAAATGCAAGCAATAAGTGAGAATGGAGAATTTTATGTAACTAAAAGAGGGGCATACATAAGATTTCTTAGGGCATACATAAATTTTTGCATACAATCCCATTATTATCATAAATTATGGGAGAGTTCAGAAAAACATCCCTACACAAATATTAAACGATAAGTATGGTTTTGGTGATTCATTTGGAGAATAAAATCCTGTAACAATAGTTGTTATTATGACTCTTAAAGGGTCCTAGATGAGATCTGTGCACTTTTAGGTAGTTCAACTTTCAAGAAAAAGAAGCCATCAACAACAAGTATGTGCACCCTAGAAAACATAGAAAAGATCATAAAACATATTAGGTAAAATGGATAATCATCTACAACATAACAAAATCATTGATGGGAAAACTAAAAACCACTTAAAGGAGATATGTTCTTTGAAGGAGATAGTCCATTAAAGGAGAACCTCCATGTTTTGTATAGACATATATTGCCATAAATTGCAGTGTTATATGTGATGCATATGCATAACATATCATCTCAAGCTTCACAACGTTGAAAGGCTAAAGTACAATGGCCACAAGCATACATTTGAAGCTTATGAAGCCTACCCAATTCATGTTAGCAAAAGGAAATGCAAGCAATAAGTTAGAATGGAGACTTGTATGTAACCAAAAGAGGGGCATACATTAGAATTTTTAGGGCTACCAAATTCCCACACCTTTTAATCAAACTCATTCTTGACAAGATTTTTCTTTAACAAGTTATTGGATTACAAGTCTTTCCAAGTTTTTTTCTTATAAGTCTTTCCACATTTTTTGGCTAGTATTTTGCTATGCTTATGCCAAAAGTTTTTGGCCACGGTGCAGGTAGAACCAAATGGGTATTTGTCAGACCTGTCTTCCTCTAGCAAAGGGAGTTTGGGAAGGCTAGAGGAAAGTGAGACATCCAGTAGGTCTACATGGGCTAGATTAACTAGATGTGAGAAGATCAGAAGAAAATTCGACAAACGCATGAATTTTTTTCTCCAAGGAGGGGGGTCATGTTCCTATGATGATGAGATAGTGGGAGGCATCGAAATGCCCTTAATGTACCAATACCTAGTGAAACAATGGGTGCCTAGTGATCTTCCTAAAGTAAACACTGATTTTTGTGTGAAAGAGAGGATATATAGAATTGCACCGTCCTCATTGCATGGATTGGGCTTGTTTTGCATGGACGACATCAAGGTTGGATATGGTAGATGTACATAATTGACGGAGTATGTTGGACCCTATTACAACTACAGTGATTGGATGCACCTGGTCCAATATACATGAAGTATGAGTAGATATGGGTTTTCAGTGAATTATATACAACTGAAAGACAAAGCTCAAAATAAAGGAGCAACAATGTACATGGACGGAAGGCCAAAAACAACCGGTAATATTGCGAGGTTTATAAACAGTACACAACTAGGGCCTACATTAAAGCAACCCAACTGCATATTCGAGTCGCGTGAAGGAAACCGTGTCTTTGTATGTGCAATTAAATAAATAGTTGTTGGCAAAGAACTGCTTATTGATTACAATTTGAATCGTGTAGATACAAACAATGTTAGTATGGTTGTGGTACAACAAACAATTTAACGACCCTTTTATTAATTATTTTAATGTCTATAGGAATTTTTGTTAGCATATAATTGAAATGATCTACTTTTCATGTTTCCTTATGTAACTTTTAGTATGTTTTTGATGCAGGGTTCTCTTAGGGGCACCTCCATCTCTGTAGATGTTTTTCAACTTGAGTCAAGGCAGTAGGTATACATCGATATTGCCAATGTAATATTAAATTTAGGATGGACATATAGATACGTTGTTATGTATTTTCATTAGTATATTAGGTTCGTTTATATAATATTATCGATTTTCCATGCAGAGTGTTGATCAGGGAAGCCAACCGGCTATTGATTAGCTGACTGCAGCATCAGGGAAATAGCCAAACATGAATGGAATTCTCCATTTCAAATACTTTAAAATCATAAACATGTCTATTGTGACGCATTATGTTTACTCTTTTATGCATTCTTTCATTTTTATGGTTGCGTTCATTATGGTAATGTTGTCTACCTTTTTTGCAGATTGACGGGGGAAACTCCCCAGCTGTTGATCAGAGGACTCAAGACTCGAGGAAACCATTTAACCTAAATGTAATTCCACATTCTAAATACTTCAAAAATGTACACATATAAAACATGTAGCATAGTGTTTATTTTTGTTTTTGTTCTGTATTTGTTAGCTTATACATATTGCGTTCATTGTGATAATGTTCTCTACTTTTTTTGCAGGTGGCTGATCAAGGTAAATCCCCATATGTTGATCAGACCATGCCCTCAGCTAGGTGTTAGGTAATCCTAGATGTAATCCCTAATATAATTATTTGCGCACACTATATTTTCAAATACTAAGCAATTTTTTATATATTTCAATTGCAGACAGAGGATTCGGTTTATCAAACAGCGTCTCAAAAATATTTACAGAATGAGGTCTCTCGGTTGATGAGAGACAGTGAAATTAGATAGTATGCAGACCCATTAAACAAAATTAGAAACTGATTCATTTGACATTGGCAGTTCCACTAACAGAAGGGCTCGAACAAAAGATTCAATTGTTGTTACAGCAACGTAAACAAGCGGACGTAAGTTATCGAATAAAAATGTAAATTTATTTATAAAAAATTTATAATATTTGATTTTATATGCTGTTGAACTTATAATACAATGGGTTTAATTTACAGCGTGCTATGGAGATTATCAGTGGTGGTCAAGGAAATGTTGGTCCCAGTGACCAAACCACTCCACGTACACCACATACTGCTCCCATATTGTCCACTGAACAATTGGAAACATGCTCTGTGACACTGTCGAGGGCAACAGAGGGTGCAACTGATGTTTCCCCACCCATAACAGATGCTGCAGAAGAATGGGTGGATGCAGGGCTAGATAGAGATGTGGAAGCATTTCCTGGATCTTCTCATGTGACTAGCACTGGTTGAATAAAGTGTACATTTTTAATGAATGAAGAACATGTTCCAATAAAGATAGAGAGGATTCTGGGTCATTATAGATTGTTCAATTTATTTTTTATAATTTGTGTCTAATATACCGATAATATTTTCTAATTTTGACTAATGATGGAAATAATGTTTTGTAGGAAATGATATATTTTATAAACACATGAATGATTTGACCTAGGAGATCTCCGGGCCCACCATCCACACAATGTGGAACAAGAAGCCAAAAGCTTTAAAGTATGATCTGACTAATCGCTTCGTTAGTCTGTTCAGAAAAGATACCTTTGATACATCAAAGGCACTACAGAAGGCTGGAAAACATCTAAATATTGTCCAAGACCAATATAGGGTTCACCTAGAAAAGAACCCTAGGTATGAGCGCCCTCCAATGATTCCATCTATGGAGTGGAAAGCCCTAGTGGAAGATGGAAAATAGAAGGGCCTGCAAAAATCAGGAAAGATACCACCAGGTGGAACAGGGAGGTATGCAATACATTCCAAAATGTAGTGGTAAGCCTTATTACTACTAGTTTTTATATCAATTTTGGTACATATATTAATGTATTTAAAAACTTAATTAGGCTCTCAGACACATTTAAGGCCATAAAGGAAAGAATTGAAAAAATTGGCCAACACAAGCTTGGGCCTGGTGGTTACTCCAACTTGGCGGCCTAATATGTAAGTATCGCAAAACCCGAATCCACATCCAAATATCATACAGATTATTATTTTTGTTTTGTTCTGACAAAAGGATTTAAAATTAATGACATCATGCAAATATGAAGGCCGACCGGTTCAAATAATTGCCAAGTGTGGATTACATGAAGCTTGGCTTCGAACATGGCTTTGACGCCGTTGTTGAACACCAGAGAAGCTTGTCTATGAATACTGCATGATATTTTGCTGATCCATCTGGTGCCCAAGTATGTGAAAACTATATAGTTTAATGATAATTTATTAATGCTCATGCAATTTGTTCCTTATAAATAAACCAACGTAAATTATTTATTCCTTTTTGTGCAGGAAAGTAATGATCTCGTTCATGTCGAGGATGTAGTACATGACCAACCAAACGAATATCATGCTTCTCATCCTAGTAATGAATTTATTAATGTGCTATTGTTTTTTATATACCATTGTAGATGATGAACATTAATTCTAATTCTACACAATTCAACTACAGAGCATGTAGTTGCAGATCATAACACTGAATAGGTTGGGCCAGTACGAGATAATGTTGAACATGTTGATGTGCACATGGTAGGTAAAAACACACATTTGTAATGTTTTTTAAATGAATTACTTGTATTTATCAAAATATAAATATATTAATGAAATATTTTGACATTATTGCAGAAATTCATCGCCCCTCGCCTGAAGTTCAACCTTGTGAGCAGACTAGTAGGGATACCGATGATCAGATTCCAGAAGATGCAACTCTAACTAAATATTTAAAGAGAAGAAAAGTAAAAAGGAAGTGACTAAACAAATTTTGAGTAATTCTTATTTATAAAAAAAAACTAATGCTTTTTTCTTCTATTTCATGAATGAATGCTTTACTGAATTGTTTATTGATATTTTTTTTTTTGCCATTTACTAAATTAATGTTTTAATGAATCAGTTAATGAATGGTTTTTTCAGCTGTTGAATGATTGAATGGTTTAATGAATGTTTTAAAGAATGATTTAATGAAAGCATTTTTCAACTATTGAGTGAAATAATTTTCATTGTAGATGCATTGTTATTTGCATTGTGAAATAGTGAAATAAATTGTTATTTGCAAGTATAGGCATTGGGTTTGGGGAGTTGAGAGTGATGTGAGGGGGGGGGAGGGGCCATACAAGCTTCCACCTTCACACGGTTGGTCCTGTTTAGTAGAGAATATTAAATTATTCTCGAAACAGAGAGGAGCTCAATGAATGGTAAGGAAGAATACATTAAAAAACATCTATTTCTATATTTTTACTGTGTAATTTTCACTATTGCTATTTGACGCCTCCATTGGAACTTGTTACAGATAGCGTTGAGAAACATTTCCATAGTTAAGAGGAAAGAATTGGAGTTTTGATTAGATAGATGGCCTTATATACATAGTATTTTTGGTTATCCATGTTTTATCAGGTGATATATTCTTAACAATTAATTTACTTGAATAGTTGAATAGTATTGTAATTTACATTGTAATAGAATTGTATTTATTTAGATTTTTTTTTTCATAAACAAACATAAATATATTTGATGGGTCCTAACATGAAACTGTTGCAACATGACAAAAAATGAAGTATGTTGAATGATGTTTTGAAAGGTAAAGCATAAGAAGACAGTGTGAAGATCCAGAAATCAAGGTATAAATATATTTTATTTTGTTTTATTGAGTTCTGTATTGGGTATTTATGCATGTGCACACACATACATTTAGTTGATGATGATGATTACAATACATAGAGGAAAACTTTGTTATATCGGATCTAAACATTTACCTTAAATATTTTGATTTATCGTGATAACTGGCCCCTTGGTAATACTTTACCAATACCATATAGCTAGGACAACAAAATTAAATGTAGGCATTTCATTACAAGAAATTTGATAGGAATTTGAGTTTGATGGGAATATGAAAGGTCAAAAGAGAAAAAAAGATAGATAGACTTGTGAGGAAAATGGTATCTAAAGCATTGTTTCCCTATTATTCCACTTGAGTATATTGTTATCTGCCCCAGTTTATCTTTCTCCAGTAGTTTTATAATTTGATTATTAATCTCATATATTGTTCAACTTTAATGGTTGATTGTGCAGTGGTAAACCTATGTTTATATTTGTGCGTATCCCTGTAGGTTGTGAGTTGGGCATGGTACACATTGGTATTTTCAGTTTCCATTGTAACTTTTCACCCCATTGTACACATTGGTATATCAACATGAATTACCAGCTAAGTAATTCATGTAAGTACTCCTTAGCCTGAAAAAGAATGCTTTTGGAAGGCAGAATTCAACTATATTGTTGAGATTTCCCCATAACTCAAATATGACCCTAAATTGGTTGATTTTGCAAGTCTTTTTGATAGGTTTTAGGGCTAGAAATGATACTAACACTGATCAAAATGAAAGAGTCCATAAATTTCCCTACTAAACAATTAAATGGGGTCATTGTAAGGCATAAAGTAACCTTTTATCAAGGCCAAATTATCCCAACCCCTGAAACATGTCAAGTATGAAACCCTAGATCTGACTTTTGACTGGTTTTTTTAGGTTGCTTCTCAAGTTCATGGATGTAGACAAGAGGATAGGTGATGCATTGGAGGATCTAGGGATAAATAGGCATACCAAAATTTGAGGGTGGCTTATAGTTTGAAAATTGTTGTTATTTTTGGATTATTGAATTTTATAAATTTCTAAGGTTTTATAGTTTATAAAAACGCAGATCTAATCTAACAATACACTAATCATGAAAATGCGTATATTTACACATGAAATACTACTATATTTACCTCTAGGGTTTGTTAGAGGATCCTAATTAGGGAAAATATTAGAGATCTAAGGACAAAGAAGAGAAAATTCCTTCAAGAGGATGTTTTATAACATGTAAAAGTTGACAAAAGCTGGTAAAAAGCACTAATTCAAAGAAAACACAGCATTACAACCACCATTCAATCCATGGAAGCATAATTTCACCAAACTTTACCAATGGAGCAACCAAGAAATCCCTAGATCCTCCTTGTGCTTGTGTTCTTCCAACAATGCTATCATCAATCTTGCATGTGCATGAAACCCTAGAATTCACCTATTATTTTACCATAAATCCAAAGAAGAAATAGTAATATATTTGATAAGTTTCCCCTGTGAATCCATAGGCAAGCCTATATCATTAGAATGCATTAACAAAGCTAGAGTAGGAGTTTTAAGAAAAAACTTTGAAAAAACATACAATTTATTTTTGTGATCAACTTTTTCGTGGGCTTCATTTTGCTTGTCAAAAGTGGGCCAATCTAATGCTCCTGCAACTTCACAGCCATTGTAAACTAGTCTTTATATGGAATCATTGGTTTATGCTCTTCAATATGAAGGTCCTCTTAAAGATTTCCTCTTTGTATGAAGTCATATACAATAAGGCATTCCTTGCCCCATGCATAATAGCTAATACAAAGTAGTTAGATGGTAATCGTTGTGCTTAATAATTAGCCACCAATGCTTGTTATAATAGAACATTATGTTTGCTTGTAGTCAAAAACAACTGCGAAGCCTTATAGAGTTTCTCTTCTTCCGGAAAATACTTTATTATTAGACCGTGAGGTATATCGACTTCAATATCTATTTGTTTTAGTAGCCAAAACCTTCATAGAATCCATTCACTGCATCAAAGGCATTGACCCACTGATCATTGGTATTCTTATAAAAAATCTTTCATAAAAGCTTTGTTTCCATCTCTCGAGGAGAATAAAGGGATTCACTAGCTGCAAAAGGATTGGACGCTATAAACTCATGCTCCCAGCCAGTAGAAAACACAATAGCGACACAAAGCATAAAACTGGAAAGCCTATACAATAAATTACAAAGGGAAATGCATGATAAATTTGGATTAACTAGGTTATAAGGGAGATAAATGTTTTTCCTACATTGCTAGCCTCTCCCAGGGATCTACTTGTCACTATTTTACTGTCTAAGTAACGACAGAGGGAATCATTGTCTTTGAAAGGCAGTTGAGCAAGGATACATAGTGATTTAGCTTTGGGAAGGTAAATTGTTGTCTCTGCTGTATTTGTTGCTTGTAGGCTAGTAGGATAAGGTGTTTCTTTGGTCAATATAGATACTGTGGATGGATGAATCTGAGTGGAGTTTGGACCTCAAGCCCCAAGCCATCAGGCAATGAGTGTAGCTGTTAAAAAATTAGTCTAGTTAGGTGCAGTTGTTTGTGGCCAGAAAGGCCTAAAAAAATTAACTAAATCTGGTTTGAATCTCATCAAGCTGGGTGTAAAACCTCGATTAGGGATTTTGAGTTTTGTGGGTGGAGAGCTGTTGGGTTGACAATTGCTGCAAATGCAAATAGATTTTTTTGTTTTTTATATATGTTTTGAGGTTGACATTATTGATCTGTGACCTTGTGGTTTGTATTTGTCTCACTCTACCCTACAACTACCTATCTCTCTCTCTCTCAGGTATGTCCATTGTTTCGTTAGTGACTTGTCTCCTAAGAGACAAAGTGTGATCGTATTATAAATATAAGTATAGAAATTAAGGAATGTCTAAACCAAATTGTTTTCTTATATTTGTCCATTTATAATATTTTTGCATGTGCTTGACTAATTATGTTCATACATATCCTAGGTAATTGTAATGATGTACATAGTGTTGATATGTAGTAATCCTAGCTTGGTTTGGAGCAAAATGGGTCATAGCATCAACTGAATGGATATTTAGTTTTGACATTGAGGAATCATACAAAAACAAGTAAACAGAGCTTTGTAATTGAATCACATATCTTGAATCACATAGACTTGGAGAAGGCTCAATTGGGTCTTGGGCACAACTACAGTAGAGCCAATGTGAAATTCAATGTCAATAGAGTGGATAACATGGTTATACAGGATATTAGTCTTCTCGAAACCTTGGAAAAGGACATCATGAACACCTTCTACATGAGAGTAAGGTATTGCAAGTTTAAACTTAGTATTGTTTTTACTTTTTGGGGGGTTTTATATGAAACAACATTTAAGATAGTTCAGTCAAGGTCAATTCTAACAGCTGTCAAGTTGAGATCAATTTCCCATAAGTGTCTTTTAATTCTTTAGTTAGGACTCATGAATCATATTTATACTAAAAGGTAAAAGGATTTGTTTATTAACTTAGATTTATATCAGATCCATGATTTATTTGTTCTCTAAGATGTGTTTTAAAATCACTATATTTGATATTCCCAAGGAATAAATAAAAATATACATTTGACTAGTCCTGTGAGGAATCAAGTGTGCTGGATACTGTTTTGTTGTCCATCATTCAAAAACAAATAAATTTAAGAAAACTATTAAAATTATTCCCTATGTATTCTCTAGGATACTCAATTTGTCATCAATATAGAATCATCAAAAGAGTCCTAATATCTAAACCAGCAATACAACAAGATGAGCATAACTAGTGTCTACATCCCTCAGCTATGACTCCGATTTAATATTCCATTAAGTGGTTGTTAGTACAAATCTTTTCTAAATCAGATAGGAAGTGACTTTTCTAAATTCTTGTTTGGTTTAGGTACCCTTTTGTAACAAAAAAGTATATTCAGAAAGCTTGTCTTCCATTGAGTTGAAATCACATATCTTGAATCACATAGACTTGGAGAAGGCTCAATTGGGTCTTGGGCATAGCTACAATAGAGCCAACGTGAAATTCAATGTCAATAGAATGGATAAAATGGTTATACAGGTTATTAGTCTTCTCAATATCTTGGACAAGGACATCAACACCTTCTACAAGAGAGTAAGGTATTGCAAGTTTAAAATTAGTTTTGTTTTTATTTTTTTTTGGGTTTTATATGAAACAACATTTAAGATAGTTCAGTCAGGGTAAATTCTAACAGCTGTATTTTATACAGGGAAAAATATCAGAATAATGGTGAGGTACCATTATAGGAACAGGCCCCAATCATGGGAATATACTCAACATACTTGTTTTCTACAAGCCTACAATCCATGACTGAGGAGGAATTGACTGAAAACAATGAACCATGTTGCTCAGAGAAATATGACAAAATTGGTAGCTCTTTATTGTTTTCTCTTAAATCCATCACTGACTATTCAGAAACTTGCTGATTCTTCTTGCCTGTAATCTCAAACTCGGGTTTGTTCTGACTTGTATTCTCAAACTCAGTTCCCAAATGGTCTGACAATTTTGAATGTAAAGACTCTCTGTTTGAGCCCTTTGACACACTCCACATATTAACCTCTGCTCGATCATCTGAGATGCTTGTCAACTCACCAATGTCTGGTCCAAACAAGCTTCCTTTAGTGGTCAAATTCTAGGCTGAAACCATGTTGGGGTAAGTGAAATCTTTGGATTTTTTTTTTAAATCCACCAATAGGCATCGCTTTTTCGATGTTCTTTCGACACTCTAGTAAACCCATCTGACGGCTGTGTCATGAATTCGATGCTTCCGCCCGTCGGATGACCGATGGTAAAAGTGTCGGACCGTGTCGAAAGGCTGACTCTTCCAGTGTCGGATGGCATCGAATTTCCAACATGCTCTGGATGAAAATACCGACGACGTCGCCTTTCCTCTGACACTTTCGTCTGTTGGAAGGCCAATGCTTCAAGGGTCAGAGGACGTCGGATTTCTGACGGTTTATGCAATTTTGATTGGCACTTTGGAAGGAAAAATGGTCAAATATGTGACACAATGGTGTGTCGGATCTTCGACCCACATTAGTAGAATGTAAAATATCCGACGTTATGCCAGCAACGGAAAAAAAAGTGCATGTGTCGAAAATGCGACAGAGAAGTGTCGAATTTCAGACATGCAAGGTGTCGGATTTTGGGTTGAAATTCTATTGTGATGGATCACCTTTGGTGGGGTGTGGTACTATGTCTATGGTTGGTTTCTCAATGGTGAGAGAACCACTTGGTTGTGATTCTGATTGATCCAATGTACTAGGAGCGACATCATAAGAATGATATATCATTTGAATGTTCACCTCATGATCGCACATGAAGACATTGGAATTGGGATCATTTCCCTCTTGCATAGATTTTGACTAGTTACCTCCTGGTGGAGGTACCAACATTGTAGAAACTATTTGATGATGGTGTTGCATAAAACGTTGCATTAATACAATAGATTGTTGTTTCCCACTGTCTTGAGATGGATTGAGTGTATCTCCGTTCCTAAAGTTAGAACTCTTCTTACTCTTGTATTTCTTCTTATTTCCTCTAAGTTCCATGGATTGAACTATGATTTTTTCAGGAGTTTGGGAAGGATTAACATTGTTCTTACCCTTGTACTACTTCTTCTTCACCTTAATATCCATGGATTGAACTATGAGTATTTCAAAATTTGGGGAAGGCTTAGCATGTTGCTGCATATCTTGACCAGCTGTAGGTTCTGAGGTTTGAACATACATGTGTCCCATTTGTTGGGTGATATTCTCAAGGTTGTTAATGAAACCAATCATACCATTGTAATGAGGTCCATATGACGGCCTAGCTATATCAAACATAGGTATTGCAGGTTGGTTCCAAAAATATTGGTTACTTTATGGAACCTCGCCACTCCATTGTTGAATGGGACTAATGGATGGATTTCCCCCTTGTGGGGTTACAATCCAAGGAGATTGGATATTTCCTAGAATCTGACCACGCCATTGATATTGAATGGGTGGATTTCCCCCTTGTGTGGTTATAATCCAATGAGATTGGTTATTTCCTAGAATCTGATCACTCCATTGTGGTGGTCCATACATTAGATTAGCATTCCAAGGTGGGTTTCCCCCTTGAGAAGGCTTCCCCTAAGAAGATTGGGTACTTCCTGGAACATGATCAATGGGTGTATTATCTCCTCATGGATTTAGGTCCCAACAAGATTGGTTACTTCCTAAAACCTTACCACTTGGTGGATTTCATCCTGGTGGAGTTGGGTCCCAAGAAGATTGGTTACTTCCAAGAACCTGAACACTGGGTGGATTGCCTCCTGATGGATTTGGGTCCCAGGAAGATTGGCTACTTCCTAAAACCCGACCATTCCATTTATTTTGTCCTTGGCTTTGATTGGAATTCCAAGGTATTTTTCCTCCTTACAGAGGTTGGATCCAAAAATATTGGTTACTTTCTGAAACATGAACACTCCATTGTGGAATGGGATCAATAGGTGGATTTACCCTAGGCATTGTACTAGGATAAATCATATGATAACCCTATATGGAATTTCCTCCCATCAGTGAAGGATAATTCCAATTGGAATTTGTGTTCCAAGGTGCATTGTTTCTACCAGGAATATTAACATTCCATGGTAAAGGGTTTCCCCCAGAAGTAGAACCTAGACAACTATTGTGTGTGCCAAGAGGATTTTGATAAACTCCCGCAACCATTTGAGGCTGCATTGATATGGTTCCTTCAAATCTTGACGAATCCAAAGGGTCAAGTGTGTTGTAATCTCACAGATCACATAAGGTTACCAATAATACATAAAATATACAGAAATATACACAGATACAAGAGATAAGAACAGATAAGATGAACAAATTAT
>LPNX010033241.1:0-11453 GCA_001517045.1 Pseudotsuga menziesii
AATTGCTTCAATAGAAGCCACCCCCATTTCACTTAGCATGATTTCGTATGGCACTGAACTCTTAATTTTGAACTTGCTTGTGATCATGTGTTTTTGAATCTTTGCTATTTGCTTCCACTGTAAGTCATAGGTACCGCTGGCCCAAACTTCACAGCCATAGAGAACAACCAATATCACTAAGAGCCCAAAATGGGCTTGCATAGTTTTCCAGTCCCATAACTCTGCCTCTTTGCACCTATTTTGGAAAGCATAAAACGCTTTCCAACCTCCCAGAGTTCTTTTTTCATGCAGCCTTCCCAACTCAAACTTGTGTTGAAGTCGATTATGAGGTACTTATAATCTTCCACTACTTCAAGGGTATTGTCTCCAAAGTAGAACTTATGTTGTTTATGTTTTCTTTTGCTAAAGAAAACTACCACTTTTGTCTTGCTAGTATTTACTTGCTTCCCAACTGTTCTACAAAAGTGCTCAAGGGAAATCAAGTTCTCTTGCAAGCCAAGAGTAGACTTAGCAATCAAAATAAGGTCATCTGCATACAAAAGAAGCCTTATCACATACTCGCCCATGAGGATGCCATCCTCGCCCTCTAGGTTTAACCACTCTTCAAGTTTGTCAATATATAAGCCAAAAAGGGTAGGGGATAATGGGCACCCTTGCTTGACCCCAATATCGCTTCTGAAACTTTCGGAGATACCATATGATGTTATGATTTTGACTTTGACCTCCTCATATAGCCTGTGAACAGCTGCTCTAAGATGCATAGGAACCCCAAGTTCCTCCATTCTGTGCCATAGTTTATCCCTGGGAACCGTGTAAAAAGTTTTTTTGAAATCGACAAAGCAACAAAAGGCTTCCCCTTTTTTCTCCCACACTTTTTCAATGATGTGCCTTAAAGTAATACCATGATCCACCATGGAATGTTTAGGTCTAAAACCTGCTTGTCCTTTAGCACGCTTGTCCCTTTCTTCCGCCCACTTGCTAATTCTATTTTTTAGCATGCTTCCAAAAAGCTTTGCAAACAAGGGGTTTATCATTATGGTCCTATAATTGGAGGGTTGACATCCCCGCTTTTGAAAAGAGGAATTGCGAGGCTAGTTGTCCAATCTGTAGGGAATCCCTGCTGAATGATGTTGTTGAAAATTCCTGTAATGTGAGGTGCAAGAGTTTTTTAACCGCACTTTAGATATTTAGCTTGAACTTCTACTAAATATTTGGCTTTTCCAACACCCAACTTCTTAATACCCACCTCAATCTCTTGCACGGTGAAAAGCTTAGTAATGGTGGTGGTGTTGACTAAGGGGGGAGGGGGGTCAACCTTAGGATTCCGCTCATAGAGTTGCCTTGCATACTCAAGCCATTGGTCTGCTGTAATATTGTTTTCAGTTTGCTTCTTGCTCGCTTGAAGTTCCTTCCAAAATAGTTTGGGGTTGTTTTTCCCAAGGAAGATTAGCTCTTCCCTCCTTCAGACCATGAAATCAATTTTTTTCTTCCTTATAATCTGTTTGTGGCTTTTTAAGTCTCTTTCTTTCCAGTTTGACTCTCTCCACCTTCTCCGTGTTTTGTTGCACTCCTCATCGAACCAAGCATTAACAGAAACACAATTTGTTTCACGTTTCCTATTCTTTGCTCTTGTTCATTTTGTGAGTGCCCTTTGAATTAAATTAGTTAGCTGCTGATTATTAAGGCCTTGGGACATAATTTCCTCCCTCTTACAAAGTCTCTCTAATGCCTTCCTAAAGACATTACGGTTCTCTTGAGTTAAAATAATTACGCCCTTTGCAAAAGGTTGTTGAATGTGCTGATTATTTGACCCCACCTGTTGCTTGTCAGTCCAAGAAAGACTTAGATAGATCGATTGTGATCAGATTTTAAATCCCAGAGTTGTTCTCCAATCATAACTTCCTCCATTTTCTTGCATAGGCCATGCGAACAAATTGCATAATCCACCACACTTGCTCCATTGTAGGTATTACAGGTGAAATCACCAAAGTTTGACCATCTAGGCAAACCATTGCAGATTACTAAATTAAAAGTTCCACATAAGGTAAGCAACTGTTTTCCAAAGAAATTGCAGTTTTTGTTGTCTTTTGAAATTCTTGTCCATTGATGATTTCTTTCTTCTGTAAGCCAAACAAGATTGCAATATTCCCTTTGACAAAGAATGATAGGTTGTTCACTTGCGGTCCTGGCGTTGAAATCTCCTACTAGAAGGATTTCACCTACTTGAGAATACTTCGCAATATCGTTTTTTTAATGCTGCAAAAGGGTCTTTATGATCGAGCCCCCTCCTTTTGTAAATTTTTGAAACTTGTGGGGCGAAGTAGCATGCTGCAATTCTGATATTTTAAACCATATAAATTGTTTATTTGAGTCTTTTTTTTCTAGTTGAATGCAATGATCTACCTTTTTCTTCACTAAGACCATGATACCACTGTGACCTTTTCCATTCTCTGCTGCCTTGTTCCATACTGCAAGCTTCATATATTTTTCAAAAAGGGTGTCTTGCACCCTTCATGTTCATGTGTTTCCACGAGACATATTATGTCCCTATCTTCTGCAATAGGTCCTAGTCCAAGTCCACGCCTCCATGGGTATTCTCTGTAGTTCCAACATACTAAGCTTAAGGGAACCTGGGTAGACCTTTATTGCTATTTGCTTTGGCATACAAGACTCAAAGTTGAGTCTACACCCCTATTTGCCCATCCTGAACTTGCTGCAATATTTTCTGCTAAGAGATTTGCTATCACTTCTTGATTATTGTTTTGTTGTCTTGCTTTAGAAGGAGGACCAAAAACAACAATAACAGTTTTGCCTTTGTATAACCATGCTCTTTTTCCCTCATCTATTGTTGCTCTGACCTTTGACAACTCTTTTTTTCTTTCCTCTTGCTGCATGATAGTTAAGTCTTCCTCTAGAAAAAATCGAGAGCCCTTTAAAAGATGCTTCTTAATTAGAAGAGTTTGCTTGTCACGTGCACTTGCCATGATGACTTTTATGGGCCTGGCTCTCTCATCACTGGGTTTACCCACCCTCCATGCTTGGCAAATTTGGCCTTGCCAATTCAACTTGTCTTTTAGAAAGTCGCTTGCAAGCTCTGGAGTACATTCGTTCTTACCATAATCTCTTACACCTGTAATTATTATGTTTATTGCTCTGACTTGTCTTTCTTTGGTTTCGTTCCCTTGTTTGCTGTCTCCTTGGTTGCTTGCTTCTTTTTTCTTTTCTATATTAGCATGCTTGCTAATAACTTGTGCCCACGTTATGGAATTTTTGGTGGAACCTCCATTTTCTGCTTCTCTTACTTTCATTCCCTGGTTATTTGTTTTTTCATCTGTTTTCCCTTCAACATTGGGGGTTTTATGATTCAACACCCCTCTCTCTTCCCTTGCTAATTCTTTCATTCTTTGTGAGTCTGCCTTCATATCTTGCCACTGATTCTTGCCTACCAGAATAGCTTCTTGCAACAATGCCGCTTGACCTTTTAAAAACTTGTTGCATTTTGCTAAACACTAATTTTCTACTGTTAACAGATGGATTTTAAGGTCCCTCTCGTGCTCTTTGACTTCCAAAATCTCCACTCTCCTCTTGATATTGAGTAGCTCTTGTACATATAGATTAGATGACCAGGTGAGAGGTGTGGATGTGGGACTCTATAGGGCAGGATCAGTGTTGCTTTTACCCATGTTGCTACCACCTCTTTGCCATAAAGACTTGTTTGTGTGTTGGGTAAACCCTAGAAATAGATAGCAAGATAGTAAATCCACATGCCCCATGATATTTTCTCAGGATGAGTGTTGCTTTTACCCATGTTGCTACCACCTTTTTGCCATAAAGACTTGTTTGTCTGTTGGGTAAACCCTAGAAATAAACACCAAGATAGTAAATCCACATGCCCCATGATATTAACTCTATATTGCGACACTAGGTCAACATGCCCCATGATATAACCATAATTCTTAAATTCCTAACCACAATTCTTAAATTCCTAACCGCTCTACATTGAACAATTTCTACCTAAAATTTGTTCTCATAAATTCAAATATTCCCTTCCTGCCCAAGCGGGAGAAAATGAAGGTTGATATGACTTTGTTTCCGCTGTATTGAAGAGCCTCTTTTCATACACGTGGAGTGGCTGCTTAGCGCATGCTCCGAAAACTGATACGCTAAAACCCCTCCTAGGGTTTGGGAAACGAAACTGAATTCCATGAGCATTCTTGATACGGACTCCTCTGTCTGTATTATAGTGGCAACTGTAACCGTTTCCCCCACCGCAGCAATTGCTCAGCAATGCTCATTTCATGGGCTGAAAATGGTGCAGATTTTGAATGTATTGATTTAGTTTTAGAAATAAAGATTTGAAGAACGCCATTGAAACTTATTATCCTTTGCAAATGATACACCAGTGAAAGAAGCTTAAATTTAAACCTAAAATTCAGGGTTAGTTGCAGACAATGGTCCTGCAGTAGAATACACTCATGGAGTACAGCATTTGATGCGCCTGCAGTATAATACACTTATGCTAAATCTTTTTTTTCTTCTTCCTGTAAATGGCGCCGTGTTCTTTATTTCTCCGCCTCTTGGCAGTTTCAGTATTATGTTTGCTAATTGCTGTGTTGAACGGGAAATATGCGGAGTCGATTAAAGGTCCTCATATGAATGACCTCAATCTTTTATTTCCTCCTCGTGCCTTTAACCCCATTCGCTACAGACTTCAAGGAACCGACGGCTGTTTCGCCTGGTAAGTTCAAGAAAAAATTATTTCATTTAATTTGAAAATAAAATTTATTTGATTTTTTCTTCAATCATTTTCCCGTTGTTAACGTATTCACGTTTCTCTGCAACATTAGTCACTCTCTTGCAAAGTAGAATTCAGCTAAATTCCTCACGTCATTTGACGTTTAAAAGTCCAGGGCAGCATAAATTGATCTACAATCAGTAGTTTGAGGTTGGATAATGTGATTTTAAGCTACTGAAAGCTATATCTTCTACTGTGATTACCATCTGAAATAACGTATATGCAGCTGTTTAAAAATCCTTGGCTAGAACTTAATGAGGTATTTTCCATAACAATTAGCAAAAATTCTGATACTGCAGACGGAATAATTTGAAATTAGATGAGCATATTACCACACGGATAATTGACAAAAAGTAAAACAAAAGGCCACTAACTTTGAAAACGTGGAGAAAGTTTTGTATCCCTGTTGAAGCCTAATATTCTTTTGGAGTATATTGCTCTACTACTAGAGCATAGAATTTCAATTAGAAAATCAATGAAAAACGCCGCTTAACTGGATGAACAGGTAGGATGTAGAATGCATTTAACTCCAAATTGATGAAAAACGCAGAGCCAAGGAGCCGGGGTTATTTGAAGATATATTGATGGAAGGAACTAGCATTATCTTGTCGGCGTCATGTAGTTTATTGTTTTTCAGCTATAGACCTCCCCAATTGTTAATCCTTGTAAACAAAAGAAAATGTTTGTCGTGATCACATGCATATAACACTTAAGATTTGCTTTAACTCATACCGGGAATGGTGACGAGTGCCCATGTTAAAGCCTCGGTACAGACTGCATTTCTAGAAGCTTTTTAACTAGGAAAAACACATTATTGAGTTTCGTATCATAACGATGATAATGCTTTCAATGTGTGGTTGTGATTGTTTGATATGTTTTAATGTTTGGTTAGTTTCCAACAATAAAAGTAGCTTGATTATGCTGTCAGAAATTTGTCAGTTAACTTTCATTTGACTTGTCTTCCACCTAGTAGTCCACATTTGTACTAGAGCTCGAATTTTCCACCTTCTCCATAACACCTGACCTCTGCTTACGCTTCCTTGGCATTTTTCCTTGCACTTATGTCTTTTTTATAAAACAGACTGTTAGTTTCCTTTTTCTTGATGGATTATTGTAGTCAACACAAGTAATTGGGCACATTTCTTAGTATGAGAATTTTTAACAACAAAGCAATTATGTCCCACGCACTTATGGCAGCCATACCTCAGCTAAGCAGCTCTCACTGGGGCATCTGTACTCTGCCAAAGTTGCCGTAGACTTGTACCTAGGGTGCAGCTCATACTAGCGGGTTGGGCCCAAGAATTCTACCTGGCCCCAGGTGCCAACTTATGAGGAGTGAGCATGTCTATTGGGGGAATTGAACTTTGATGAAGGACATATTAACATCCCTGCTTTACCAACCGACAAAGCACCCCCGTTGACAATTGGGAGAGTTTTCTAAATATATATATTTTTAGAACAATGTGTGGTTTCAAGTGTTATAAGTGAAGTGAACATTCTATTGGATGCAATTGCAATGTTGGCCATAAACTCCTATTCGATTTATGAAGCTTAATTCCTCTAAACAAAGATGTTGATGAAGGACATTGGCATTGTTAATGTATAAATTTCAATAATTGTACAATTAATGTAATTCAGAAATTTTACCTCATTTACTTCAGGTTTCCAGGTTCTAATCCTTGTGAACTTTGAGCTTTAGGGTTGATCTGAAATTGTAAATTACAGTAATAATATTTCACTTCTCTTTTTCCAATTTCACCTCAAAGAGAATAAATACTGTACGAGTGTATTTCAATACCACAATGCTACAACCCTTAGAGCACACTTTTCAAGGCGCATAGCAGATCTGAAATGTCTTTTTACATTAGAAAATAACAGTAGTATATCTTCTCTGTTATCTTCAAGATATGTGTTAAATCACTTAACTGATTTCAGCTACATGTTCTGTCAAATCAGTATGAACAACAAGGGCTGGAATCTACTCAGTCAAGAAGATAATATAAGTTGAAAATCAAGTCTGCAAGTATACTAAATTTGGACAGCTGGAAAGTATATATATATATATATATATATATATATATATATATATATAAGATGACGTACAAGTACATTCCACAACTTCAACACAAAGTTGGTACAAGTTGAGCTTTCCAAACCTTGGCTAGGGAAACCATAAAAAAATCTTAGCCACCAAGACCTAGCTAGGAATCACTCCCAACCAAAGCTGGTCACTCCACCAAGGATCCTCAACATGTAGCATCAACATCGACAAGTCCTCCTTGGCACATACACCAAGCTTGTATTGCACAAGCTCTTCACAAGTTCACACTAGTGCTCTTGTCTTCCTTAGGGTTTACAAACCCTTGCCATGTTGCATTCCTTAGGGTTTCAAACCCTAGCCATGTTGCATTCCTCAGGGCTTACAAATCCCAGGCATTTTGCATCGCACAAGTACATGGCAAAGAAACTTTAGTGTTAGCATCCAAGTTTACATGTCCATCATAGGGTTTGAGTCCACAAACCCTAGATTTTCAAATCTTGCATCAACAAAAGCACTAAGATCTTCATGGAACATCAAAAATACAATAATTGAGTGTTCTCCAAGTAAGTCATCACACCAATCTCAAGACTCATCGACCTAGGCTCTCCATGATCTTGCAAGGTGTTAGCTCACTCTCTATGTTTTCTATTCGAGTAGAAACCCTAGCGCTGCAACAAGAGGCACAAGGCTCCCCATTATCACCTACAATGTCATGTTCTTCTCTAGAGGTTTACTTTGCATAGCACAAACACTAGCATGTCACAAGAGCAATCCTTAGCATCACATTGGAGCATTCTTTCCAGGAACAACTCAGGTCTCAAACATTTCTCTCTCTTCTTGACTTCTCCTTGTCTTCCCTCATGAACCTTGGCTTCTTGCTTTTTGTAAGATGTATACAAGACTATTACAAATAATAGAGTACAATGATGATAATGATATGACAAAGCTCTCCTACCTTTATATATATACGATAAGTGAGAGAGGCTAGCATAAAACAAGGACATGTGTCCATACAATTGACCAACATGACAATCCCACATGAAGTGGTCTTCAATATAAGGATGTACAAGTGTCACACTAGGGTTTATCCAACCCTAAGACAAAATTTTCTCCAAGTATGAATCTTTTAGGCTCAATGGCCCTTTTCTTGGATGGTGTGCTCTCCAGCAAGTTGTTAGTCTAATGCTTCTCTTCCATGGTGGTGTCTAAGTGCCCTCATGCAAGGGATTCCTCCTCTAGTTGTGTGCTCCATGTCCTTTAATGTGCCCAATACTCCTCTCATGTGTGCTAATGTGGTCACTAAGCTCCAATGCTCCTCCTCAAGATATGTTTCCCAGTTCATAATCAATCTCCATGAAGTATGCTTCTCAACCCAAGTGTTCTTAAGTCTAGTGCCCAACCTCCAAGGTGTGTATCACATGTTCCCAAGCTCCTAGGGCTAAGTGCCCTCCTCCAAGTTCCTAGTGCTCCTCCTCCAAGGTAGATACCTTGTCTAATTAAGCAATTAACTCTCCCATTATGTGCACCCAATAAGTTAGTTATCATGTTGATTAGGGTAACAACCTCCTAGGTGAGTACCTTACCTAATCAAGCATCTAACTTCCCCATTATGTGCACCCAATAAGTTAGTCATCATGCCAATAAGGGTAAGACCCTCCTAGGTAAGGGTGCTATGCTAACACTCTAGCCAAGGTTAAGCATCCACAAATTAAGCCATACATATGTCCATGAAGCATTGCCAAGGCACCAACATTGGGTGAAAACAATTTTGGAGTAACCCCAAAAGCTAACACTCCCTTGTTACGAGAAAGATGTTTTCTCTAACACCAATCAACTCTCTCTAAATTTTCAGTCTATAACTCTAGTGCTTTAATAAAGTTGAAAGACTACTCCATGATGATAAAAGATCATGCCTACTTTGCATAAGTCACACCCACAAGTACAAGTTTGCACCCCTCTCCCTTTACTAGGGGCTCTAAAAGAACAATGACCATGTATTAAATGAAGGAACACAATTTGCAACCATTGCTTCATGCAAAACTCTAAAATCACTCCAGAACAAGGAAAACATTAATGGTAACTTGTCAAAACTCCAACACCCTAAAGTCATCATCATGATCCAAAGTTTTTGGCACCACATAAAGTATGATCAAGATATCTTTTAAAGATAATCACATCACCAAGTAGATCAATACAAGTGGATTTTTTATGTCAAAAACACAAGATAAAATCGACATGCATTTTAAAGCATTGATTTTAAAATAGAAACTCATGGTGAGAGTAACAACCCATGAAGAGTCATGAGAATTCCTCTCATACACCTCAAAACCTTCAATAATTGAAGCAACTGTTGAAATTTTACCAAGGAAGTGTTTGTCCATTCATGCCTTGGGGTGGACAAGGACACTTTAATTTTGGTCCCTAGCTTATTTAAAAGGTGAAAATGACTTTATCTAATAAACTGACCTTTTTAATGTGAGTTTGAGTTATAATGGTTCTAAAAGTGACTTTATGAGAATAAAAGGTGGGTGTGCATTAAATTCTCATTTAATATTTAAAAAGTGAATTTTAATGAAAAAAATGAAATGAGCCTTGGATCTCATTTAGTTGGCTTTTAATCTAAGCCATTGATTTGAAGATGGAAGTTACTAAAACAAAAAAACTTGGGAAAGACAAACCTAATTTATTATTCACATTTCCAAAGAGAGAGTCTTTGGAGAGAAGAGTGAGAAAGAGAGAAGTCGTTTTTTCTAAGAGAGAAAGAAGACAAACCCTTGCACAAAAATTGAGAAGTTTCAGCAAGGCATGATTTCCAAGGTGTGAAGAAAGCTTGTATAGCAGCATTAAAAGAAAACCTGTACAGCAGCATTAAATGAGGCCGCACAACATGAATTTTGAGTGATTGTACAACATGTACAACATTAAATGAGGGCCGTACAAGCATGCTTTTTTCGAGGTAGACAGGTGCTACATTTATTGTAGACCGTATAGACCGAGTTTGGCACAAATTCCAATGGGGACAGTACAACATTTATTGCAAACCATACTGTGCATTTATTGCAACTGTGCAATTGTTCACACGTGGGCTAAGAAATCGGATTCGTTGTATACCCCCCTCGTGTCCCGTGGGGAACGAATCGGACACGATTCGTGTCCGACACGAGGCCGATTCGACCTTCGGTCAAATCCGAAATCGGGACACGAATCCCCCATCGAATCAGACACGAAATCCAACGAATCGCGATTTTTGGACATGAACCCCCAAAAACAGGACACGTAACCCGCAGGAAGAGACAGTCTGGTTCACTTAAATTCGATTTTTTGTCTTTCTATTTGTCATTTGAAAGGAAGCAATTGATTGAGAGTGAGTCTTATGTGCAGGTGAAGGAGTTTTGAAGGAGATTTGAAGGCTATCCATTGTTTCCAAGCGGTTCCAAGCGCATTCCGGCGGATTTGTGGAGAGGATTGCAAGCTCAACCATCACACAAGAAAAGGAATGTCTCAATCAGCTAGGGGAGGAGGTAGGTGTCAAAGGAAAGGGAGAAATGCACCATCTAGGGCCTCCCCTCCTATTCCACCAAGTACAACCGATTCTCCTCCTTCGTCAAGTGCTCCATCGGCTGCTAGTGGAGCTCATACTCCATATAACCCTGTTTTAGCAAGACAACAAGCCCAAGAAAAAAAATACCCTTTGTGGAAGAATGTGACAAGGAAAGATGGGCCCGGGGCAAAGCTTGGTGGGGGAGGCAATGTGTCTTGGAGATGCATTTTTTGCAACCATGAGTTCAAGAGCACATATTTTCGGGTTAAGGGCCATTTGTTGGCCCTTCCTTCTTGTGGGATTTCTTCATGCAAAGCGGTGACTGCTAGCCAAAGGAGGGATATGGAAAGAGAGGATCATGTTGGCTTAGGGAAGGTGGCAGAAGCAAGCAAGAAAAAAGAGGATGATCCTCTTCCATTTTTGAGGAAGTCCTCTAGCACCAAGACTCCATTTCCACCTAGCATTCATGGACGTGGAGATACTTATCAAACAAGAAAGAGGCAATCTACAGGTGGTCCAATGGATAGGATTTTCCAACAAGAGGCGCGAGAAGAGGTAGACCTTACCATTGCATTTTTCTTCTACCTCAACTTCATCTCATTCAATGTTGCACGGTCACCATTGTATTTTGAGATTGTTCGAACTATCTTGGAACGAGCTCCAAGTGGTTATGTGCCTCCTGGTTCAGAGAAGCTTAGAACCACATTGTTGGTTAAAGCAAAGAAGGAGGTAGATAAAATCCATGAGCCAATTAGAGCAACATGGCCCTCATCTGGAGTGAGTATTGTTTCTGATGGATGGACGGATCCCGCACGCCATCCACTCATCAATTTCATGGTATCTTCCCAAAATGGACCGTTGTTCTTGAAAGCGGTGGATGCTCTTGGGAAATACAAGGATGCACAATTTATGGGTGATTTATTCATCAAAACCATTGAAGAAGTAGGTGTTGATTCGTGTGTACAAATCATCACCGACAATGCACCTGTTTGCAAGGCTGCTGGCATGATTGTGGAAGCTAAATATCCACAGGTATGTTCATTCTTTCATTTCTAATTTGCTCATTGTTTGAATTT
>LPNX010033241.1:12353-33582 GCA_001517045.1 Pseudotsuga menziesii
TTCATTGTGATTTGTGAATGACAAATGTGTTGTGAATCATGACCTGTGAATGGCAAATGTGTAATTAGTATTACTAATTACTAATAGTAATCAATGATCATTAATGTGTTTTTATTCTAATTTTTATTGAATATTTGTAAATGTTCTAGTTTCTAAATATTTTTGGATCTATATGTCTATATTTTTAAATTTTAATATATATTTAAAAAAATATATATATATATATATGTATATAAAACGTATCCTACGTGTCCTAATTCCGGGGATCACCGTGTCCGTGTCGGACTCTCGTATTTTTGTGTCCTTCGTGTCCCGTGTCCCCGTGTCAGGTGACTTAGCATGTGGGTCGTACAAACGATTCTAGGCACAAATTTCGAAATGATGTTTGGAAAATTTCAGTAGGTCATTTAGTGATTGTTTGGCAAGAATTCCAAGGCGTTTTGGTTGAGATAAGTACTGCTGTAATTTTTATTTAGTTTGGTTGAAGAAATAAAAGTTCTCTCTGAAGAACAGGTTTTCCCTTTGGGGTTTTCTTGGATCATTTGGTAAAAAATCTGAGTCTTTAATTTTCACGTGTGTTGACTGAAATAATTTTATGAGTAAGAAAAGTAGGTTTGTCATAATTTTTTTTGAGTTGAATAAGTTGAAAAATATCTCATGTGTTTCAAGTTTACAGTAAAAAATTTAATTTTTATATGAACATGCATGATAGGGTTTGGGAATTAAACCATATGCAGTGACTGAAAGTGAAACCGAGTTGGGGTAACAAAATTTTTCATGGTATCAGAGCTGTGTTGAAGGCTGAAAATTACACTCAAACAAATTTCATACTTGGAGAAATAAGGGAAAACAAGGTTTTGAGAAGAAATAGGTTCTTGGACTTATTTGCTGTGATGGCTATTGGACTTAGGCTAGAGGACAGGTTGGATGTGGTAGTTTATTTTAGCCCATGGAAGGCTAGGATTGTATTGATATTGCAGGAGAGTGAACTATGGGAAATAGTAAATAATATTGCCGCTCATCCTGTCACTATTCCTACACTTGCAGTTGGTAAGGCTGCATTTGATAAACTGGACATTAAAGCAAAAAAAATCATACTAGATGCCATTAAAGGTCCATATCATACTACATATTTATTGGAAGGACTATGCTCATCAGATGTGGACTGCTTTGATCAACCTTTACCAAAGTTCCAATGAAAATCGGACAATGGTGTTATGCGAGAAACTAAAGAGCATTAGGATGAACAAGGGGGAGAACATGGTCTCCTATCTTGCTAGGATTACACAGGTTTGAGATGAGCTCGGAGCAGTGGGAGAGAGGGTGTTGGATGAAGAGTTGGTTCATACAAGTAACAACACTGAATGGCGTGACAAAGCCATGGTCTGTTTTTGTTGAGTCCATTGTTGCTCGTGAGCACATGCTTACATGGGGTTGTCTTTGGGATGATTTCATCCAGGAGGAGATCCATAGGGGTTATGTACAGGGCAGTACATCTCACAACAAGGAAGACGAGGAGAATGTGGCGTTAGTAGCAAAGGGGAAGAAGAAGATGTTCAAGAAGGGTTCCAAGGGTGGAACCAAGTAGCAGGATGGCAAGAAGAAAGACATGAATAAAGTGAAATGCTTTGCTTGTCAGAAGTTTGGGCATTATGCTAGACAATACCCAAACAAGAAGAAGAAGAAACAATAAACAACAACTTTAACAGAGATTGATGAGTATGTTGCTAGGTTCGAGAGAGTTTTCTCTCTTTGCCGGTGGTTGTAGAGAGAGAGCATTACATCACTAGCAGGGATATTGTGGACCAGACAGAGCATTCTATGATCGTTGGGCATTCACATAGTGCTTCCACTACTTCCTCCACATGGTACATTGATAATGGAGGTTCAAGTCATATGACAGGTGTTCGAGACATGTTCACAGAGATGTCAGTGACATACTTGGAGTTGGAGGTTGTATTGGGTGATGATACAATGGTGAGAGCAGTTGGGCATGGGACAGTTCCCTTTGACAGGGAGTCCATGGAGCCTATGTGTTATTGAGGGATGTCTTGTATGTCCCTGGGCTGAAGAAGAATCTTGTTTTAGTTCCCACGATTGAGGACAAAGGCCTTGGGGTATATGTAATAGATGGGAAAGTTTACATCTTTATCTAAACAAAGGGTCCATCTGATTCATATGCGATTGGAGTTAGATGTGGGAAACTGTACAAGCTCCTCTTCTAGCCACATTGTGCATTGGCACACACAAAGAGTAGCAGTGAGTTGTGTGAATTATGGCACAGGAGGATGGCCCACCTTCATCATTCAACTTTGAGGATGCTGAGAGACATGACCACAGGGTTTCCAGATTTTAGTACAGAGTAGTGTGGTCTATGTAGAGTGTGTGCATTGGGAAAGTACACGAAGAGTCGAAGACTCCTTTTTCGAGCAGTGATAGCAGGTCAGAGGGAGTGCTCGATTTGATTCATTTAGACTTGTGTGGTCCTATGTCTTCGGTCTCATTGACAGGTTTTGAGTACTACATTACATTCATCGATGCCTTTTCTAGGAAGACCTAGATCTACTTTACGAGAAGCAAGAAGTCAGAGGAGGTCTTGCTTCGGTTCTAAGAGTTCAAAGCTCTTGTGGAGAACCAGATAGGAAAGAAGATAAAGGTGCTCAGATCAGACAATGGGGGTGTGTATACTTCCCATGCATTCAATGAGTTTTGTAGACAGGAGGGTATTAGGAAACAGTTGACAATTCCTACACTCTACAACACAATGGAGTGGCTGAAAGGAAGAATTGTGTGATAGTGGGTGTAGTTAGAGCCATGTCGCATGATCAGAGTCTTCCTTTCTCTCTATGGGTTGAGGCTTGTAGTACAACTATTTTATTTTAGAACAAGAGTCCGCATCGTCCCTTGGGATGCAAAACTCTTGAGGAGATGTTCACCAGGAAGAAGCCTGAGATAGGCCACTTCTGCATTTTTGGATGCCCTACATATTCACATGTCCCTTCTGAGAAGAGGACAAAGTTGGAGGCTATTGGAGAGGGGCATTTTTGTTGGCTATGACGAGACTTTGAGGGCTTTTCGCATATACCTTCTTGTACAAAGAAACATTGTGGTGAGGAGGGAAATGAGATTTGAGGAGGAGCGGGCCTTTCGAAAGTCTTGAGACTTAGAGAGGAGCAGTAGCAGATGACTACTCTATATATGACAACATCACAGAGTTCAACGAGTCAGAGCATAGGGTCACAAGTCTCAGGGTTGATTGGGTCTATGGTTACAGGTTCATTGGTTTTAGGGACACAGTCTACAGGGACTTCTGGTACTGGGACAGGTTCACAGGTTTTACCCTCATGTGATTCGAGCACACATGGTTCAGGTTCAGGTTCACCAGGTACATGATCTCAGACCACAGGTACTTCTTCAGGGAGACATTAGTCAGATGAGGATGTAGAGGAGGGTTTGCCACAAGATGCTTCTTCCAAGAAGAGAAAGCCAAGTTGGTTCAAGGAGCTTGCGAAGGAAGCAGAGGAGTCTGTGGGGCCACCGAGGAGGGAGGTCAGAGAGAGCAAGGCACCAGAGAGATTTTCCAGTTACATGGCACAGGTGGCTAGCTTGTGTGAGTTTGAGCCTACTACTTATGAGGAGGCATCCGCACATCAAGTTTGGAGAGATGCCATGATAGAAGAGTACAATTCCATTGTGAAGAATGATGCGTGGGAGGTGGTTTCGAGACTAGAGGGGAAGTCAGTTGTGACTTCCAAGTAGCTCTATAAAATTAAACATGTTGCATATGGCAACATTGAGAAATACAAAGCTCGGTTTGTAGCACAGCTCGGTTTGTAGCACGTTGATTCTCACAGGTAGAGGGAGTTGATTATGATGAGACCTTTGTGTTGGTTGCTAGATTTTCTTCGATCAGAGCAGTGAGCTCCATTGTGGCAGAGATGGGTTGGAGGATTCATCAGATGGATGTGAAGACCACTTTCCTCAACGGTCTTCTACATCAGGGGGTATATCTAGAGCAACCACAGGGCTTTGAGATTCATGAGAGAGAGTCTCATGTATGCAGGCTGAAAAAGGCCTTGTATGGTCTGAAGCAAGCCCTTCGGGCTTGGTACTCAAGGATTGATTCATATCTACTTTCGATTGGATTTCAGAAGAGTGAGGTTGATCCCAACATATACTTCATTGCGGTGATCTGCTCATTCTTCTGCTATATGTTGATGATTTGTTCATTACGCGAGGAGAGCACTTGATTGAAGCATGCAAGAAAGATCTTGCTTTAGAGTTTGAGATGACAGACCTTGGGTTGATGAATTACTATTTAGGCATGGGGGTGTGGCAGGAGGATGGACATGTTTTCGTGGGGTAAGGAAATATGCTGCAGATATTTTGAAGAGATTTCAGATGGAGGAGTGTAGGTCCATGTCAACACCTATGATCACCAACTGGAAGAAGCTTCATGCTTCTGAGGGAGTTGGTGGATCCTACTTTGTATCGTCAGATTATTGGTTCGTTGATGTATTTGGTCAACACCAAACCAGATATGAGTTTTGTGGTGAACACTCTCAGTCAGTTCATGGTTGAGCCCAAGAGAGCGCATTGGACAACTGCAAAACACATTTTGAGATACCTTACTGGGACTGTAGATTATGGTATGGACAACAAGAGGTCACGAGGATTAGGCTTGGTTGATTTCATGGATTCAGATTGGGTAGGTAGTGCTTTGGACCGGAAGAGCACCTTCGGTTGTTGTTTCGGTTTGGGCTCGTGAGTTGTGTCGTAGTTCAGTTGGAAGTAAAAGTTCGTTGCTTTGAGTTTTGCATAGGTTGAATACATGGTAGCTAGCAGGCTTGTTGCAAAGCTTTGTGGCTTCGCAAGTTGATGGTAGACTTATTTGGTCGGGAGCTGAGGCCTACTATTATTCATTGTGACAATTAGAGTTGCATCATGCTCTCTGAGAATCCAATGTTTCATGATAGGTCAAAGCATATTGAGATCAGACACCACTTCATCAGAGATTATATTCAGTGAGGAGCTGTAGAATTGCAGTACATTTCTACCGATGAGTAGGTAGGAGACATTCTCACGAAGTCTTTGGGAAATGGGAAGCATATTCATTTTAGAGACAAGATGGGGGTGGTGAAAAACACCTTCTTCGCTAAGAGGGAGTGTTGAAATTTTACCTAGGAAGTGTTTGTCCATTCATGCCCTGGGGTGGACAAGGACAATTTAAATGTGGTCCTTACCTTATTTAAAAGGTGAGAATGACTTTATTTAATAAAGTGACCTTTTAATGTGAGTTTGAGTTATTATTATTTTAAAAGTGACTTTATGACAATAAAAGGTGGGTGTGCATTAAATTCTCATTTAATATTTAAAAAGTGAATTTTAATGAGAAAAATGAGATGAGCCCTAGATCTCATTTAGTTGGCTTTTAATCTAAACCATTGATTTGAAGATGGAAGTTACTCAAACAAAAAGGCTTGGGAAAGGCAAACCTAATTTATTATTTATACTTCCAATGAGAGAGTTTTTGGAGAGACGAGTGAGAAAGAGAGAGAAAGAAGACAAACCCTTGCACAGAGATCGAGAAGTTTCAGCAGGGCACGATTCCCAAGGTGAAGAAATTCCATACAACAGCATTAAATGAGGCCGTATAACTCGAATTCCAAGGTGATATTACAACAACAGGTACAACATTAAATGAGGGTTGTATAGGCACATTTTTTTGAGGCAGACTAGTGCTGCATTTATTGCAGTTCGTATAGACTGAGTTTGGCATGAATTTTGGGGACCATACAACATTAATTGCAGACCCTACCATGCATTTACTACAGTAGTACAATTGTTCACACGTGTGGGCCGTACAACAAATTTTGGGCACAAATTTCGAGATGAGGTTTGGAAAATTTTAGTAGGTCATTCAGTGATTGTTTGGCACGAATTCCAAGGCATTTTGGTTGAGATAAGTACTGCTGTAATATTTAGTTAGTTTGCTTAAAGAAATAAAAATTCTCTCTGAAGAACAGGTTTTTCTTGGACAGTTTTGGTTCAAAATCCAAGTCTTTAATTTTCATGTGTGTTGACTAAAATACTTTTTTGGGTAAGAAGGGCTATCATAAAAATTCATGAGTTGAATAAGTTGAAAAATATCTCTTGTGCTTAAAATTTACAGTAAAATTTTTAATTTTTATATGAACATGCATGATGGGGTTTGGGCATTACACCATTTGCAATGATTGAAACTGGGTTGGGGTAAATTTTTTTTTAGCAACAGCCTCAATAAAGTCACCTCCTTACCGAGAGGACCCTGAAGCAAGAGTATCATCACGATCAACTTCCTCTGCTCGAGAGAATTTAACAACCCTGCCATTGGTACTCATCACTAAGATGCAAGATTGGAACCAATCATTGATTCCACCTCCTTAAGTTTTGAGCATCACTACTTTAGGTTTTCCACACCTTTCTTCAATGCCAAACCCTTTAAGACAAGAGTACACATACAAAGATTACAACATGAAAGATATGTTGATTTTTGAGCAGCATCAAGAGCCATTCTCTAGGAGAATGGAGGCGCTTGGTCAATTACTAGGGATTTGATTCAAGTCTTGGATTGAAGCTCAACTTGGGGTTGAGAGCCATTCTTTGGGAGAATGGAGGCGCCTAGTTTACGGGAAACGTGTTTCCAGTCTTAAATTGAAGCTTAGCCTGGGGCTGAGAGCCATTTTTTGGGAGAATGGTGGCACTTGGTTAGTGGGCTATGGGACCTTCTTTAGGGACTGACCACTCCTTGTTGATCTTGGTGATAAATAATAATCTTCCTTATTTATGATGATGCACCTTAAGTTGGCACGTGTGGACCATAGAAACCAAGAGAAGAGTTTAAGATGACTTATTTAAAGAGCTACGGTTATGGAACCCAAGTGAAGGACCAAGAGCCCACCAGTGAAGGACCAAGAACCGACTAATGAAAGACCAAAATATTAAAATACCACAAAAGGTCAAAAGATCAAAAAGATTAAAAGACCAGAAAAGGTCTAACGATAAAAAAAATTAAGGACCAAAAGGTCAGGACCAAAAGATTAAAAGACCCTAAGAGTGGTTTTATGAACTTATGGATTTATCACTCAATGATGGATTAAAAATAAAGAAGCACTCTCATTTGAGAAACACGCACATGGCATCTTCATCTCTGATCTGAAAGACACTTTCGTGGGGTTACTTGCTGGCATTTTCTCTCTCCTTTGATCCTTGTGTGAACCGGTTTAACTTGTGAAGACAACCGTAGGGGTTCTTTGTCTTGTTGAGAGGTCTGTTAAGCTTTGTGAAGGCAGTCGAACCCTGCTAGGGTCTTTTCCCAACCACCCGAACTGTGCTCTTGTCATTCGAACCCTAATAACAACTTGTTAGCATTTAGGGCATCTCCAACCTCACAATCAACTAAGAAAGGGCTACGACCAATCTAGACAGGCCCTAAGGGGCTGAGATAGGGTTTCGACCATCCTAAATAGGTTTGTACAGTCAATGACAATCTCAATCCAGTCAATTACAACCTCAGAAAAGTCAAATAGAATCAACAACATCTCACGGTCAATGACAACCTCAAAATAACATTTAGACCAGAGGATAGACTTCAAGGGTCATCCAACTTCAATTCTTGGAAAGCAAGGATCTTGGCTACCTTAGAGGATAATGATCTTGATGACTTGGTCATCAATGGTGCAAAAGAACCCATCGCTAGTGCAGGAAGGGCAACCCACAAGAAGAAGCAAGCCAAGGCAAGAAGAATAATTTATGACTCAATCAAGAATAGTTTGATGCGTGCCATTACTCCATTGAAGACTGCTAAAGAATGTTTTGATACGTTGACTAACCTATATGAAAAGAAAGCTCCCAACCAAAAAAGAGTAAGAAAGCTTCGTACAATGAAGATGGATAAGGATGAAGGTATGGCCTCATTCTTTACAAAGATATCATACGTAAGGGATCATCTCTTAGTTATTGGTGTCAAAATAGATGATGATGATCTTCTTCAAATTGTTGTTGATGGTGTTCCTAGTTCTTGGGAAACTTTTCTCTTTGTTGTAAATGGTCATGAAGTGCATCTATATTTTGAAAGACTAATGCATGATTTCTTATTAGAGGAAGGAAGGATGCAAAGCAGAAATGGTGGTTCCAAGAAGGGAATCTTGCCCTTGCTGCCAAGAAAAGCAAGAAATTCTTCCACCAAAAGGACAAGGGTAAGAAGCGTCAATGTAAGCACATTGATTTATCTAATATTGAATGTTTCATTTGTCACAAGATATAAGACATTATGCTAGAAATTGTAGAAAGGCAAAAATGATGTATAGAGGGAAATTGTAGTGATCCACTGTAGAAGAGGAAGAACTTAAGATGAAAAAAAACAATAAGTCTTCCAAAGATCAAGAACCAAGAAGAGAGTACTATTTGATTTTAGCTCTCTCAAGATCCATTACCATTAGTACTAAGTCTCTGTTGGTGGACAATGGACCTTCCAGACATATGATAGGGCTTCGTGAAGCTCTTACAAACTTCAAAAAGAAGAAGTTTACTACTTAGGTGGAACTCAGAGATGATACCAGCTATGAGATTGAGGGAATTTGTTCAACATCTTTTCAGCTTGACTCAGGGACTACCTTGCATATCGTAATCGAAGATATATTATATGTTCTCGGCTTAAAGAAGAATCTCCTCTGGTTGTCACATAGAATCACTGTGGTATCCAACACTAAGTCAAATAAGCTTGACATCAACTTCCGAAACCATATGGCTTCACAACTAACAAAATAGGCTTCTATGTACTTTGCTTTAGTCGTGTTGAGAGCAACACTGGATTGTTTCTTGCTAAACCATGAGATCATGGTGGATAGACAATAACATCCACTTGAGGTGCTCCTTCTGTTTGTGGCACTTCTTGCCCAATTTGAATCCGTATATCCATACAATTTGTTGTCATGATCTCTATCATAGTATAGTTCAAAGTCTATCGTACCTTTCAGGTACCTCATCACATGCTTTGCAGCTATTAGGTGAACACGTCTAGGTTTAACTAGATACTGACTCAAGGTGTTCACAACAAAGCATATATCTGGCCTGGTGTTCGTTAGATACATCAACGACGCAATAATTTGTTTGTATTGAGTCACATCTACTAACTCTGATGATTCATCCGATAACAACTTCAAGTTGGTATCCATGGTTGTGACCATGGCTTTACAATCCAACATATCAAATCTTTGTAAGATTTTTGCTGTATATTTTCCTTGGTTCAGAAAGGTTCCTTCTAGGCTCTGCCACTCTTCCAGGCCGAGAAAATAGTGCATCAATCCAAGATCTTTCATCTCGAATTCTTTAGCAAGCTTCTTCTTGCAATATGCAACCTGTTTCTCATTTCCTGTAAAAAATAAGTTATCCAAATATAGTAATAATATGACAGGTTTATCATCCATAACTTTAAAGTAAAGGTTAGGGTCGACTTTACTTTTGGTAAAGCCCAAGCTTGTCAAGAAGCTATCTATCCTTCCATACCAAGCTCTAGGAGCTTGCTTTAGTCGATACAGAGCCTTCTTCAACTTACATACGTGGGTCCCTCTGTCTTCGACTTCAAATCCTTGTGGCTGTTCAATGTATACTTCTTCGTCATTCACACCATTCAAGAAGGCTGTCTTTACATCCATTTGGTGTAGATTCCACTTCATCATGGATGCAAGTGCCATGATGGTTCTGATGGAAGCGTACCTTGCTACTGGCGCAAATGTCTCTTCATAATTAGTTCCCTCTTTCTGAGAGAATCCTCTAGCCACAAATCTTGCCTTGTATTTTTCAATACTTCCATCAGCTGCATGTTTTATCTTGTAGATCCACTTGGAAAATACCACACTCTTGCTTTCTGGTTTGGGTACTATATCCCAAACATCATTCTTCATTACTGATTAGTGTTCTTCTGTCAAAACTTCTACCCATTCTTTCTTTTTTACAGCTTCCTCGTAACTGCTAGGTTCTTGATATACAATATCACACATCAAAGCTACATAATTGGAGAATGGCTTTGATCTCTTGCTTATTCTTATGGAGCCTTCTGGAGCTCCATACTTTTTTGATTCTTGTATGATTTCTCTTACCTAAGCAAGTTTTCTCTTTCGTGATATGCCCATAGTAGGGGGTTCTCGAGGTTCTAGCATATCATGTTCTTCTGATTCTTCTATTTCAAGAGAGGGTGCAACTTCTACTTTTCTGGGAGGTACATCCTCTTCATGTACTTCTTCATGCTGACATTTTCTAGATTTCTTAAGAGCTGTTTCTTTTCAAACGTTACATTCCTACTAATCTATATGTGATGGAATCCTGAAATGTATATCTTGAAGGCTTTGGAGACTTCACAGTATCCAACAAATATTCCCTTCTTTTCGGAAGGGTCCAACTTGGTTTTCTTTTCTTTTGGAATGTGAACATATACTGGACAACCAAATATCTTGAGATGGCTCACTTTAGGCTTCTTTCATGTGTACATTTCTTCTGGAGTCTTGAATCCAAGGGCACTATGGGATAATCTATTATGGACATAAACTGTTGTTCTTGCTGCTTCAGCCCATAGATGCATCGAAAGATCTTGATCATGTATCATTGTCTTCACTGCTCCCATAATGGTCCTATTCTTTCTTTTCCGCAACACCATTCTGTTGGGTATTGTAGGAAGTGGTTAGTTTCCTCTTGATTCCAGCTTCTTTACAAAAGGCTTCAAATTCTTTTGAAGTATATTCTCCACCATTATCTGTTTTGAGTGTCTTGATCCTTCTTTCTGAATGGGTCTCTATCAAGGCTTTGAATTCCTTGAATTTCCCAAATACTTCATTCTTTGTTTTCAAGAAGTATATCCATATCTTTCTTGAATAGTCATCAATAAGTGTAACATAATATTCATAACCACTTAAAGATGTGGAGGGCATTGGACCACATACATCAGAATGAATTAATTCTAACGTACCTTTAGTCTTTGTTTCACTCTTCGGAAATGGATTCTTGATATTCTTTCTTATTGCACATCCTTTGCAAGTGCCTTCATGATCGATCTTCAAATCTAGTAATCTTGTTACTACTTTGCTCACATAGGGTAGTGCCTTGTAGTTGATGTGAGCAAGCCTTCTATGCCATAGTTCACTTGAGCTAGTCATCTCATGGACAAAGGCTATTTTTGAATGTCCCTTGAGTTTAGATAATCCTCCTTCTTCACCAATGACAACTGCATCTTCAATTTATTTTCCTGTGGTCCACATGAGTACTTGTCTATCTATAAAAGCAACTCTATATCCTTTCTCATCTAATGTTGAGATGGAAAGTAAGTTCTTCTTCTTCTTCAATGGACACTCTGTGGCAAGGTGTCCTATCTTGTGACAGTTATAACATTGATACTGGGAGTAGTCTTTCCTCTGATTGTATTCTCTTTTCTTTTAAAACTTCTTGGGAGGTCGATACTCCTTGTGACTTTCCGTCTTGAAGCTTGATTGTCTTCTAGGGCTTGATCATCTTGTTTAAGTAGAGCTTCTCTGTTAGCTACTCTAGCTTCCTCTTGGATGTAGTCTTCCCATACAATGTCAAACTTTATACCTTCTTTTTTGGCACACATAGTCTGTATGAATGAATCCCAAGGTCTAGTGAGACCATTGAGATCAGTCATAACTAGTTCATCTTCATCAAGGGAGTCTCCAATGGCTTCTAGTTGCTCCTTCAACCGGGAGACCCTTGTGAAGTAGTCTTGAACGGATTCTCCTTTACTCATCTTGGTACTCTTTAATTGAGGTCTCAAATTCATCTTTCTGTTGATGTTCTTTTCTTCATACATTCTGGAAAGGGCATCATACATTTGCTTTGGTGTGATCTTTGATAGAATCAACATTGATCCTCATTGCCTTGATTAGGTCCTTCTGATGCTTTTCCTTAGCTACATCTTCTTTTGGTTCTACAACTTCTTCTTTGATGTATTTGTCAAGATCATTCTCTCTAAGAATGAGACCAATCCTATACTTCCATGCTCAAAAGTTTTCTATGACCTCTAGCTTCTCCTCAAGCTAATTGCTTGGGACCATCTTATCCAGGAGGTCACTAAAAAATGAAATTTCTCAAAATGCAAAACTGACCTTACTAGGAAATGCGCTTGACTGAGGCGACAAGATTTCAGTTTCTACAGATCTCTGGTTCTGGTTTTCTGTAGTTTTTTAGTTCAAGGCCAAACTAGGGTTTGGCTTTTTAGGAGATCCACCCACTCAAAATCTTCGATCTAGGGCTCAATATATGCGCTCTAGGGAGGCACAACTTTCTATGCAATCAGGTCTTCCAAATTCCAATTTTGATAGAAACTCTAATTTCTTGCTAGAGGGAGAGGAGAGAGAGTTTCACCTTGTTAAGATTTCATATGCTTAGCTCGATATAATTAATGTTTAATCCAATTTCACATCAATAGCATATGCAAAATCATTGAAAGAAACACAATCGCAAGATAGACACAGATTTATCTTGGGAGACCCTCAAGGGCAAGAAAACCCAACAAAACTTCCTCTATATAGATGTTTAAGATAAAAGCACAAAACAGGTGCTCCTTCTCCTTGTTAGTATGTCTCTCTCTCTCTCCTATGCGCTATACACAAGTGTGTGTGTATGGGTTCAAATGAGGAACACAACTCCTCTAATTATACTCTTTTTGTCACTTTACTTTTACCCTAACAAGTCGGTTGCAACAAACTTACTGGGCTGACTTCACCTAGGAAGACACTAAACAATTATCAATATTATATTATATTCAAGAGGGTACTATTGACCCGACTTTCAATGGAGGTTATACCTCATGACTCTATGATGACCAAATACAATAGTAACATCTTGACGGAGGAATAAGACATCTCTCTTGGGTTACATCAATAAAATACATTTAGAGTATTCTTCAAAGTTACAATATTTCAACAATAGCACTCCCACTTTGTATCGACACTTTTGTACCAAACGATGTCGATAGAAAGTGTGAATGCTTAAGGCCACTCCCACTTTTATATTAAAACCCTAAAAAATCAACATTGTACTAAACAATGTTGTTTTTCTAGGGTTTTGAATATAATATTGCAGACATAATTCTAACCCGAATTCTACGATTAGAATGTAAGCAAATTTGATAAAAATTGATAAAACAATGGTTTTAATGTATGAAACCCTAAACCCTAGGCCTAAATGAGAGGTGACGAGTAACCCTCGTGGACTCACTTTCTTCTTGTCTCTAGACTAGGGTTTCCCAAAACTAGTTTTTTAAAAATTGGTCAACTCGAAACCGGAATCTCGACCTAGTTGATCGGTTCAATACTCGTCAACCTCAAATTGTGACGAAACTTGGTCCGGAGGCTAGTTTGGTACAAAATTGGCCTCAAAGCGATCGTTTTTAACTAACTAGGCCGAGTCAATACAAACATGCTTAGGGTGCATGTGTGGAGGCTAGACACTGATGTTCTTAAAAAAAATGACCAGTCTTGTACCTGTGACAATGAAGTTAGTAATATTGAATGGTAATGTTAAATTCTTGAAGTAAAAGTTACATTCTCCTTATCTTTCATTTTCTATCCTTTTATTTTAATTTTTAACATTACCATTAATTGTGTTAGGATGTTTGAGAGTGGTTCCAACCTCATCAAACTTCATATGCAAAAAATAGAATTTTAGATCCCATTTAGAATTCAACAGACTTAATAGTTTTTCAGCATTTCAGGATTGCAATGTTTCCAATGGATTCTATCATATATGAGGGTAAGGGATTGTAATTTAATTAAGCACATCAAACTTTCCCTGTATCTTGATGTTGGTGGTGTTGGCCCTTGATTGTTGAGATTGATTGAACTGCTCTGTCATGACCTTAATAAAAATGTATTTTAGCAAAATCACTTATCAATCATGGGAAGCTTTTTTTAGCTTATTTTAATGCTTGGATTAGGAAGCTTCATCAAATTTGTAGGGTGTTGACTAATGTCCTTCGAGGATCAACTTCGAGACTCAAGATAGAGGAAGGTTTAGAGACTAGAGATTAGGATCTCTATATGAGCAATGATTTTGATGATTATGTATTTTCAATATTGATTCAGATATGTATCACACTTAGTGCCATTTTGATATATTCACCTTTACATGGTATATACATGAATAGACTTTGCATATTGCGTCTCTAATAGTTTGAAATCATAGCTTGGAATGCTAAATATATATATTTTTTACCAAAATTGTAAAATTTTAAACATTTTTGATTATTTTGAGTCATTCATTGAAATCAAACCGCTCCGGTTCATTGCAGATTTTGATTTTGGTTTGAGTTGACCCTCGACCGGTTCAACTCCATGTTTACCGGTTCAACTCCATGTTTCGAGTTTTAAAACACTGCCCACAACAACTTCTAGGGTTCGTTGTGACAACCTAATCTAGGGCAAAATTTGAGATCCAAGGCCAAAATAGGGAAAACCTCCTCTAGGGAGCGTTTTCCACCATGCAAAGAAGATAGAAGGCAGATGAGAAGGCCTAAAACATAAAAAAATGAAGCTCTATGGCCACCATTCAATCATCAAGAAGCAAGAAACTCACCTATCACCAAGAAACACAAAAACATAACTTACTTGAGCTTTGTGTTATTCTAAGTTCCAACAATTTCTAGCATTCACCATGCAAGAGAAAGACCTTAGAAATCGTCCAATTTTCATCCACAAGAGCAAGAAGAAGCTACTCCAAGAGGTGCACATCACTTTCCAAAAGACTATATTGGCTAAAAGAGCAACATAATGTAATTTATCCCTTGAGTTATGATTTGAAAATGAAGTGAGGAGATCTATTTATATGTTCTCACACTTGGACTCGGACTCGGAATCAGAATTAGTCAAGGGTCAACTCGGACTCGGAGTCGGAACTGGTAATGAATTGGTAATGACTTGACCGATTTGAATTTAATGACTCGGATTACTCAAAAAATACATAAAATATTAAATTTTAAAGAAAAACAATATTTTAAAGATTTTAATCCATGTTTGTAAAGTAGTAGAGACAAAATATCCAACGTCTACTCATGCATATACCATATAAGTGTGAATATATCAAAATGGCATCGAGTGTACTGTGAAATACATATCTAGAACAAAAAACATAATCAATGAGGCCTAAATGGCTTGTAGAGTCCAAAAAACAACATGCTATGATGCCACTACATCATATGTCAATGATCATACATCTCCTTTTGTTTAGCCTTCTCCTCTTCAAATTCATCAAATTGTTGTTTCAACTCCAACCTAATCTCACCAATAAACTCTAAATCAACTTCCCATGGGGCAATATTTCCTCTAATAGCAGCCAACTGTTGTTTAAATTTATTAATGTCCCCTCCTTTAATCCATGTCTTGCAACACTTCCAATACATTTTCCCTTCAATGACATCAACATGGATCCATGCCTGATCTTTTCCTTTTGGGGCCAATCTAGAATCTAAATGCAAAACAAATCTAAACATGCAAAGAAGAAAGAAAAAAATCTTAGTATTTTGGCAGCAAACAATAGAAAACAGGACTGGTATTTGTCAATTTAATGAGAAAAAAAGAAACAATGGCTAGCTGGAAGCTAACATATATCTAGGTAACAGAAAACCGGTCTCCAACAGTCCAACTCCTCCAATCATGTTGATTGTTCTTCACTGTTGGGCGCTCCTCCAAGCCTCCATGAATCCAAACAACAATAATGCCAAATGCTCACAAACATCTTACAGCAGAAGTGTGATGCAAATAGAGGGGCAGGGGGTCATCTTGTGGCCTCAGGTTATCGTTAAAATAAGAAAAATCTTAAGAATAAAAAATAAACATGTTATTTTGGAGTCTGCATTCTTGTGGGTGTCTGTCATAGCTGACTCCATTGACTCGGGTTGCAACTCGGTCAACTCGGTCGACTCGGCCAACTCAGACCCTAACTTGGTCGACTCAGACCCAACTCGGTCGATTAAGTATAAAATCGGCCACCTGAGTCAGTTCGGTTGAGGGTCAACTCGTCAACTCGGACTCGGACTAGCCTGGTTTTTAAAACACTGCTTTTTAATATAAACCAGGCCGACATGCCTTTAAATTGTCAATTTGAAATTATAACATGTCAACTTAAAACTATAACATAAAATAATATAAAATAATCAAATATGTGGGTAACTTGGGGCATTTTCCCTCATTTTATCCACAAATAACTAAAATAGCTAAAATTGAGCAAAATACTCCAAACTGAATGATGGAGTAGGCAAGGGGGACATTATGCCCCATCTAACCCCAACACTGTTGATAATTCCTCAACGCTCCCCCCGCCCCCAAATCAAGCAGTACGTCTTGGATGAGATGATTATGTCATCACTGGAAAATACCCAAGGAAGGAGGGGTGCTACGCTGAAAGAGGACCAGAAGGGTGTGTCTGGTGACCAAAAGAGGAGGCAATAGACTCATAGATGAAAGAATTGTCACTGAAGTAGAAAACAAGTGGGTGTTCATGTGACCCAGTGACCTACGCCTAGGAGCGCCAGACACCAACCCCAGGGTTAAAAACCCAACAATGGGCAGTCAGCAGTGCCACTAAGCCATAGTACTCCTAAAGGAAGGACCAAAGGGTCCGGCCATAGCCACCTCTCAGAAAGAGCTGGTCACAGTAACACCTGTCATGGTCCTAGAAAAAAATGACCCTCTCTTCCTGGGCTCATATTTGAAGGTGCGCGGGTACTGGTACCATGTAACACTAAGAGAATTATAGCAGAAAGGATCTTTTCTTAGACAAGTGCATTAAGCATTTCAAGGTTTATCTTTGCTTGCTTGCATAATTATAAAATATTTCTGTTTGCAGTTTTCAGAAAATGGGCTGGATATTCTGTTTCTTAACTTTATGATTCTCAATATTTTTTTTTTCCACTTGGAGCTTTACAATATATTAAACCCTTATATTTTGGTGCTCCACTTCTGTGAGACCCCAGTGGCAATGCCATCCCTGGTCCCATACCAAGTCAGCTGAAGCCTGATACTATCCAGACTACAGCAACAGCCCTTTCCTCTAGGCAGCAGCACATTACACAGTCCAGCTTCTCTTCTAGTTCTTCCTCCAGACAGACTTCTACTTTGAGATTACCCATTTGGCCTCAGATGTTAGGAGAGATGGTTTCAGCAGACCATGACAGGCTTGTACCATTTGTATTGCAGATCCTAGATCCATTCTCTTTGTACACCTCTCTCCTGGACCAACTCTCCATCTTTGGTGTTGGATTTTGGGATTTAGATTAGATTTGTATGTTACTTTCTGCATCTTGCCTTTCATAGGAGTCATTTTAGTGCTTCCACTTTGTATTGACATCAATTTTTACCCAACAGTCCCTTGACCTACTTTAGTGGTTATTTGCTGGATATTAATAAAATTATGATTATCTTATCTAGATGCTATAAACCTCTTGGTGGAGATCAAAAAATGTATTTCTATAAACCTTAGGCTTTTTATATTTGCCATCACATAATATTTTTGCAGTTTTTGACCCTCGTTTTGCAAGCGTAAAGCAATGTTATAATGTTATAATTTTTAGTGCAAGCGTAAAGCAAGTTGTAATGTTATAATTTTTAGTGCTTATTTTATATTTTACCATAGAGTAGTGATTGTGACACTCCCGTATTCCAATGTTAACAGGCTGTATTTTGAATTTTCTAGTCCCATTTATCTATTCTTTGATCATTTATGAACAATTTTGATAATATCTCAACCTCTTGGTAGTTTTGTAGTTAACATAGTGAATTTCTCAGTGGGCTATTTATGCATGTGACCAGATGTTTTATATTTTATTTATGATAGTTTTGTTGTGTATTTTATTGCTTCTCTTTGAAACATGTTTGATTTTTTAGTTTTCAGTGGATATTTCTGAAAATTAATAATTTGATAATTTTGTAGTTTTGAGTGCTATTCTCTGAGAACTACTAAATGATTTCATAGGTTTCAGTCAATGCTCATATGCTCTAACCTGTTTTATTTACTGGTTGATTTTTGTTTGTTGGTTACAGGACATGGGATCATCATGAAATTTTATCTGTCATACCAGAATATAATGAGACTAGTCAGTGCTCAGCAAGTGCACATTTAATCTCCATTGCTCCATTTAGTGGGAAGAAAGTGACAGCAGTCCATGCCTCTGACATCCGCAGCGGACAGGTTATCCGCTGTGAAGTATTCATTGATAGAATTTCACGGATTCAGATCTTCCATCATTCTGTCAAACTCGACCTTGATGGGCTCGCCACACTCCGTGTTCATGCTTTTGATGATGAAGGTCTCACAGAAACTGTAACTGTTACTTTGACTGTTTTGTTTTAGTAATGTGTTTGTGTTCTGCATTTGCTGTAATGTAATTAGGTAGACATTGCCGTAGTTGCTTATGTGACTAAACTTTGAATAATGGCTTGTGGCATAGAAATTGAAGTGGAAATGGAACTAAATCTAGATTTTTGTGGAGGCAACACTTGTTATGTTTTAGAGAACTGGGTTACCTAGATGTTTCTCTTCCACAATTCTGTTAAACTCGACCTTGCTGGGCTTGCCACGCTCATGTTCATGCTTTTGATGATGGTGGTCTACAGAAGCTGTAACTGTCATTTCTAAGTATCTTTCATGCTTTTTTTAGTAATATGTCTCTGTTTTGCATTTGCTATAATGTATCTAGGTAGGTGTTGGTGTAGTTTGCTTTTATGACCAAATTTCGAAGAATGGTTTGTGGCAAAGAATTCAAGTGGAAATGGATATAATGAATCTAAATTCTTGTGAAGGCAAAGCTTCCTTGTAGAGTTTTAGAGAACTGGGTTGGCTTGATGTTTCTCTTTCATTTTTTTGCTTGTTTTTCACCTCAACTTTAGCACTAATTGAGCCTTATTCAAGTAGTAGCACTTGCACATGATAAGCTTGTATTCTTAGTTATATCAATTAGCCTTGCCATACACAAGCCTTTTTGAACACCTGACCAATTGCTTGTATTCTTAGTTATATCAATTAGCCTTGCCATACACAAACCTTTTTGAACACCTGACCAATTGAAAATTGGGAGCTTTCATACATTTTCTCTTTTCTAATTCCACAATGCTGTTATTTCTACAAAGGATATGGTTGCTGTTGGATGTTTCTTCTTGTCATGTGCTACACCCCACCTTTCCTTAAAAGCGGACAAAATGGACAATTGCAGGCTAGTTCTAGTAGTACCTTGTTTAATATGGATGTGTAGCTGCTAACACATCAGCTGAAGCATTCAATGTGAAAATGTTGCAACAGTGCAAAGATTTGCTCTACAGGTATTATATAGAAAGAGAAGAGAGTGTTATCTCTCATATTGCATGAGGATTACATGTGTGATTTTAATCACACATTACAGGGATTTGCAAAATGATAGCCTCATGAGGTTTGGCTTGAGTTTGAGTTGGTACTTCGATTCGTTTGCTTGGGTACTTCGGATTGGAGGAGGCTCATTTCTCCTTTGTGATGGATTGTCATGGTTGCATATCTTTGGTTGATGGATCAGCATGTTAGTGGACAGTTGGTGGTGATGCTTGGTACTTCATGTGACTTATATTGGTATCATGGTGTTGTTCTTGACATATTGATTGTTGTGACTTGATAGTGTGACACCTTTACTCAGATGCTTCTAGCCCCCCAAGGGGTTGGATGATGATGATGTGAGATGAGACATTACTCTTATGGATTAGTGGACAGTTGGTGGTCATGCTTGCCACTTCATGTGACTTATATTGGTACCATGGTGTTGTTCTTGATAAATTGATTGTTGTGACTAGATAGTGCAACACCTTTACTTAGATGCTTCTAGCTCCCCAAGGGGTTGGATGATGATGATGTGAGATGAGACATTACTCTTATGGATTAGTTCTCTAGTGATTGTTGAAGGTGTGATGGATGATGATGATGTGAGATGAGACATTACTCTTATGGATTAGTTCCCTAGTGATTGTTGAAGGTGTGATAGTGACATCGCATAAGAGTGTTATATTTGTCTATCACTAGGAGGGGTTTACACATGGTCTCCTTTTATCGTTTTATGTTGTTCTAGTCATCGCATGACTAGATTTGGACTATGGTGGGAGCCTATATATGGTTTTAAGTTTCAGAGCTTGGTTCTACCATAGAGTGCTTACTCCCTTCATTGGCAAATTTGTGAAGGTTTCTTATTATAAGTTATGGTGCTGCCCCCTTTGTGGTAGAAAGCACCTTAAACCGCATTTTTGTTAGAGTGTCCATGGTGGGCACAAATGTTGAGTCATTACATTATTTTATGTGATGGGGTTTTCTCATGTTAAGCTTTGACTTATTATTGGATCTATTCCCTCAAAAACTAGCACTCTTCCATGATCAAAGATAAGTGGACCCAAATAAAGTAGGTGGACCTAGTGGACCCAGTGCTATCATTGGCAACACTTTAAGGAGGTACACCTAATGTCACCTCAATGTAACCCCCTTCCTCTTTAGGCCTTGATCCTTTGGGCCACGGGAGGCTTCCTGAAACGATGATAAGGATAGACCTGTAAGAAACACAATAGAAAACACTTCTGTCCCGACAAGACCGTCTCATTGTTAGTAGACAAGTGCTATATGGAGTCAAAGAGATATGTCTACAATGAACCCTTTAACTTGGAAGGTTAGGAGCAATGATGAATATGTAATCTGTTGATGTTATTTTCTGCAGTGAAAAACAACAATATAAAACACAAGATATCTCACAAACTAACCATTAGAGCTGCACAAAATATACCTCCCGCCAGCCAACCAGGCAGGGTGCATCAATACCCTAGAGGGCACCCCTCTTTTGGTGGATGAAAAATGTGATTTAATGCTGATTTTTGCTTCAGGTTTGCGTTTTATTGCGGTCAAGGTGAATAAAAAATATGCTTAGCCTCAAATCCCATCAGGGTCTTCTCGAGTGACATAGAATTTGACCGAAACTTCCTCAAACCCCTAGGGTCTTCTGTTGATGTTATTTTCTGCAGTGAAAAACAACAATATAAAACACAAGATATCTCACAAACTAACCATTAGAGCTGCACAAAATATACCTCCCGCCAGCCAACCAGGCAGGGTGCATCAATACCCTAGAGGGCACCCCTCTTTTGGTGGATGAAAAATGTGATTTAATGCTGATTTTTGCTTCAGGTTT